>JAVYJV010000107.1:0-368636 GCA_034509755.1 Anisodus tanguticus
TTAATCAAAGCAACGTAAAAAAAAAAAATTCAATCAAATATATTAAAATTTAAAAGCGACAATGAATTTTTAGGTAATGAGATTGAATGAAAATGGATTGAAAAAAAAAGGCCTAAAGTTTATAAGAATCTCTAGTAAATAGCTTTAAAATGGACAATTAAATGATGCGCATAGTAATGCACAATAAATAAGCGAAACCAAGACAATGAAGAAAAAAAATGAAAAAAAACTAAAAATAAAATTAGTTGCTAAGTAACAAATAAATTTTTACAAGTTTTTATATATCTAGTCAATAATAGACAAAATAAAGATTTGTAATTTTTTAAAGCGGAAGTATCTTTATGTCATCTTACTAAAACGAAAAAAAAAGTTATAGAACAAAATGATAAAAGGGTTTAAAAAATTATAAATTAAAAATGACATTAGTATGAACTATAAAACTAAACTGTCAAAAATTAAGAAAAGAAAATCATATTTAATGATTAAATTTGAAACTAGGTGTACATTATTTAGTTTGTTTAAAAAAACCATAAAAAAAAAAAAAAAATTTTCACTAAATTAAGTTGAGGATTTTGATAGGTAAAAACTTTTTATTGAAATAACTTGTTAAATTTTAAAAAGAATTTTCATCAAAAAAAAAAAGGATTTGATAAAATTAAAAAAAAAACTCTAAAACCTAGTAGAGTCAAAAATTAATCAATGGAGAAATTAAACTAAAAGCCCAAAAATTTAAATTTTTGCTTGAAATAGTATTGAAACAAAAATTAAAATATTCAATTAAGATTCAAATGTTGAAAATAGAAAAATAAATTGAAAAATAAAGTTTAATAAAATTGAAATCATTAATAACAAAAGAAGCAAATAAAGAAAGCGAAACTTGAAAAAATTAAAATAAAAATTGATACAAAATTAATAAGGTTGAAAAAAAGAGAAATTAAAATAAAACAAAATAAGAAGTGAAAAAAACTAGAATAAAATTAAAAATTAAAAAAAATTAAAAAGTAAATCAAAAAATAAAAACTGAAATTAAGTTGAAAATTACATTTTAAATAAATTTAATTAGCTCATAAATAAACAAATAAAATTTATTTTTAATTGATTCCATCAATTAAGAAAAAACTATTAAATTAAAAAAACTCTAAAAAATTAATAGACTAAAGTTAAATAATCAAAAAAGCAAAAGAACTTAATTAGTTTAAAAACTAATTATTAAAGAAAAAAATTTTATGTAAAAAATCGATTTTTTTGTTAACGAATTTTTAAATCGATTTACATGAAATTTTTCAAAATTAAATTAAAACATTAAACAGGATTTAAAAATTTTTCTTAATAAAATAGATTTTAACAAAAATCAGTTGTAACAATTCTAATAAAAATTTTGAAATACACTTTAATTATGTTTGTCTATAAATTATTCACTAATAAAAAAATTGATGAGCAAACAATGAACTTTTGAATTATTAAAAGTAAAATAGTTTATTTTAATAATTTTTAAAATAGTCTATAAACTTAATTCAATTAAAAAAGATTAAATTTTAAAATCAAAACTTTATTTATCCTTTTTTTTATGATGAAAATCTAAATTACTAAATTATGTTAAAATAAAGTTTAAATATAAACAGTTACAAACAGATATAAATCTATAAAGTAATTATTAACAAAAAAAAAGTAAAAAACTGGAAAAAAATTGACAAAATTATTATAAAAAAAGTTTTTCTCCAAAAATATGAATGAGAAGATAAAATTTTCTCAAAAGTTTCCTACTATTAAATAAAAAAGATAAGAAAATTTTAAAGTATACAGTAAACAATAGTAAGTCAAAACTCATTAAAATTAAAAAATGTAAAACAATTCTGATAAAAATTTAATACTTTTTTAGTAAAAAATCATGTTCATTTAAAGCTACTTTAGTAAAATAAATATGCTAATATCTAATTATCCTGATTAAGATGTTTTTCATTGATATAAAACTAATTTAGTTAAAAATTATGTTTAAATTTTTTTCAGATCTCTTTTGATAAAAACTAATGAAAATTTAAAAATATTTTACAGAAAAGTAGTTCAATACGAATATATTCATAAGATTGTTAATATGAAGCTGTTTAGATTCATAACATTACTAATATAAATATATTCAAATTCATAACATTGTTAATAAAAAACTATTCAAATTCATAATTCAACAAACAAAAAGTTATTTATACTTAAAATCATGTATTTATTTGAATTAAAAACTATGTTAATATAAGTTTTTTTTGTCTAAAATTATGGTTAAATTAAATTATTCGGGTATTGAACATCTTAATCTTATACTATGTTAATATAAGATTCAAAAATGTATTCTCTTATTATTGCCTACTCATATAAAAGTATACAAATATAAAAAAATGTTCATATGAAAAAATGTTCATGTAAAATGATGTCCATGTAAAATTATGTTGATGAAAAACTATGTTGATGAAAAACTATGTTAATGTAAAACTATGTTACATTAAAATTATGTTGATGTAAAACTAAGTTTATATAACACAAAGTTGATGTAAAACTATTTTAATTTTAAATTATTCTCATATTAAATTATTTTGATATAAAACTGCTTAAAAATGATCAAGATATTGAAATAGAGTTACTTTAAACACATTAAAACTATTTAAACAAAAAACTATTTAAATATGAAAGTGTTTTTTATATACAAAAATTTAAGTATTAGGTGATTTAGATATAAAACTATTTCAATATTAAAATATTTGAGTATAGTACTTGATCATAAAGTTTATATAAAACATTTTTTGCTATAAACTTGTAAATAAAGTTATTTTGGCATAAAATTTTATTATAAAACTAAGATTTACGTAAAGTAAAAATTGAAGTATTTATCAAGTAGAGGTAAATAAAAATTAACCAAATAAAAACAGATAAAAATGAACTATAAACTAAAGAAAATAATTGCAAAGTTTAAGTAAATCAATTAAGCTAGTTAAAATAATATAGTTAAACTGAAGTTTATTAAAATGATATAGTTGAACTTTGTTGAAATAATATAATTAAATAAAAATCTGCTTTAAAATGTATTAAGAACTTAAAGAAAACATAAAATAATTGATTTTCTTAATGTAACATAACAATATTTCAAAAAAGTTTTTTTCTTAAAAATTAAATTTTTAATTAAAAGTTTAACAAAATTTAAAAAGCAACAAAAAGATTAGATACCCAATTCATTTAACTAATAAAAAATTTTTTTTATTTGTTCTCTTTAAAAAAATACAAAGTTTTAAACAAGAAAAACATTGAGAAAATTCTCTTTTAATTAAAGAATGTGTTCAAATAAAATTTCAAAAAAAACTTATTAAGTTTCTTTTCAAAAACTCTTAACCAGTTTTTATTTTAAATGTTTTTTTTTATTTTAATTAGTTTTTCATCTTTTTCAATTAATTTTCAAACAAAATTATTTTTTTGAACATTTTTTTTTTCACAAACATTTTAATTAAACAAACTACTAATAATTTAATATTCCTCTTGAATAAATAAACTCAAAAAATATAGTTTTATTAGAAACTAATTAAAACAATTATCCATAGAAATTTTGATTTAAAAATTTAAATGAAAATTAGATGCTAAAATTATTTGTTAGCTAAATTAAGTTAAAACATAATCATATAAACTAAATTTATTTTTAAAAGCTAACTTAATTCAATAATGATACCAGCTAAAATCATAATTATAATTTTATTTTAAAAGTTCCATTAAAAACCAATTCCAAAGTTCAACTAAATAAGCATCAAAGTTTAAAAAATCAAACTTAAAAATTAAAACTAGAAAAGTCAAAACATAAAATCAAGAAAAATAATTCTTTAAAATAGAATTCTTTAAAAACTAACACTAAACAATTCTTAAAATCTATATTTTAACTGCTGAAATTAAACTAAACACAATGTTTATAACTTTACTTCAAACAATTCTTAAATTATTTAATATAAACAATTTTAAAAATCTTTTTCTAAACGATTCTTTAAATCTTATTTTCAAAGTCTTACTACATAAATTTCTTAAACTAAATATAATTCTTCAAAAAATGACTTTATTCTATTCATAACTTGATACAATTTAAAAATCTAACTTTAGTTCTAAAGTCAAAAAAAATCAGAACATAAAACCGAATTAAATTTCTAAAAATCGAATATAAAACTAGACATAGTTTTAGGATAAAAGTTTTAGCTTAAAAAATATCAAATTAGATTCGACGATAAAATAATTTTAAATCAATCTTAAAATGAAAATAATTTAAAACAAAAAATATCAAATGAATTTAAATTAAAAAATGTTAAAAAAACTTTATATAAGAGTTTGTAAAATTTAAGTTTGTGAATTTAATAAAAATATTTTTAGAAAGCTAAAGATTTTATTTCAATAATATCTTTGAAAATTGATCTATAAGAATATGTATGAAGTTTTTTTTTTTTATTTAAATTAGATGATAATATACTTGATATATTAACTTTTTTGGACCACTTATTCTGTATAAATAAACAAAAATCTGGGAAGCAACTGTGCATATTTAATTCGCCTATATTATCTTAAAAAATTTATCATCTTAAGTTTTTAAAATAAAATCATTTTGTTTTTATTATTTTCTTGCCATTAATGATTCTCATTAATAATTAACTTTTACAAAGGTTTTGTTTAATTTTTGTTAAAAAAAGAAAAGAAATTTTTTAACAGAAAACATAAAAAAAATAGAAAGTTACTCAAAAACTTCCGGTTAAAACATAATGGAAATTAAAAAAAAAGAAGAAAAATATATAGAAATCAATGAGTTAGAATTTTTAAATATAAAAAAAGCTAAGTAGCGAAAAATAATTAATTGTTTTTGTTTGATGAGAAAACTTTAAAATGTAATTTTGCTTTTTTAAAAAAAAAGTCAATTTTTTTAGGCAAAAAGAATCTTACATAAAGAATTTTAAAAAAAATTAATAAAAAGAGTAAAACTTAATGAAATAGAATTTTTTGACATCATTTGTATAAAAAGATTAAAAACTTTCAAATAAAATAACTGTTTTAAATTTTGTTTTGACTTAAAACATTGATTGCTTTTGACAGAATTCATAAGTAAAAAAAAGTGTTTGATAGTTTGGCATTTGATTTAAAAAAGAAGGTAAAAATGATAAATCTTTTTTTTCAACTAAAAAAAAATGATAAACATTGTTCAAAGTTTTAAATGACTAGACACAGATAATCAATTGGTTTTTGTGATAAAATTTTTTTTTTTTTTTGGCTTAAAATTGAATTGGGCAAGCTTTCAAAGCGTAAAGTAATTGGAAATTGATGCAAAAAAAAAAAAGTATCTAACAAAATGTTTTTTAATATGAGTAATATTAAAATTATAAAATAACTTTGATCACAGCTCTGAAACAAAATATTTTCAAATAAAAAAAATTCAAATTGTTTTAAATAAAATGGAAGTTAAAAAATTTCTAACAAAAGAAAAAAAATTTATCAAAAAAAGTTTAAAAACAAAAAAATAATTTCAAAAATAACCATTTAAACAAATCGTAATAAAGCAAAAAAGTGAATAAAAAGTAAATAAAAAAAACTTTCTTAGACGAGATCATTTTCAAGAAAAAATATTTAAAAGAGAAAATGAATTTTAAGAAAAGATCATTTCGAAGAAAAGATCATTTTAAAGAAAAGAAAAACTTAAAGAGAAATAAAAAATAAATACTTTGAAGATGAAAAAAAGATTTCAAAGTTAAAAAAGATTAAAAAATAAAAATTTTCAAAAAAAAAAAATAAAATTTAAATAAACAAAAAATTTTTAAAAAAAATGATTATAAAATAAAAAAATCAATAACTTACCGGATTTTAATGTCCGCCACTATTAGAAGAATAAAGTGATAAATCAAATGTAAATAATCAACATTTCAAAAATAAAATCGAATACTTAAAGATGTTAAGAAACTTGAGATTTTGATAAAAGCTATTCCCACAAAAAAATTTTGATAAGTTGAATACAGTTTAAACACATAAAAAACATTAAATAAAATAAGTTTAAAAAAACAATGACACTTAGAGTGTTTTAATATGAAACTTTAAAAAAGAATTTTTAAAAATTAACTAAATTTCCACTAAAAAACTGATTCACAATGTAATTGAATTATAAAAAAAAAAAAAGAAGTCTTAATAAGAAAGCTTGATAATTAAGTACTTGAAAGATACATTTACAAAAGATAAGTTAAACAAAAAAAATTTTGTCTTCATGAATAAACTTTTACAAAATCTGATTATAGTTTTCTTTTTAAATTAATTCCAAAAAATATATTTACATAAAAGAATAAAAATGAATTTTGATTCATGAATTTCTATGACTTAAGTTTTTTTAACACTGATAATCATTAATTTAATTCAGAATTAATTTATCAATTTTAGCGAATTGAGAAAGATGAACACGCAACTAGAAAAAGATTTTAATATAAAAGTTATGAACGTAATTATTCCAACACATTGAGCAATTGATGTTTGTCATGAACTATCGCAAACAAACACCAGTCAAAGGAAATGAAAGATTTAGTTGAAACAGTAATGAAAAAAGTATTCTTCAATAATAAAAAACTTTCATGCGTTTACACTAAAATAAAACTAAGTGTTAAAAGAATGAATAAAGAACAAAAGTCTTTTTTAAAACAAATCACAGCCAGATGTCTTGTTAATTTCTTTAAAAAAGCTACATAAGATTTTTTTTTTTTTGAACATAAAACTTGAAAATTAAAAAAACTTTTTCATTATCGACTTGCTTCTTGTGTAAAAGCTAATAGTAAACTGTCTATCTAAAAACATTTTAAGCATAGAAATTTTTTTATAAAAAAAATCCTTTTACACATAGAGATTTTGTTATATAAAAATTATATAGCAAAATATAACATCTACTAAAATTGAAGGCGTATCTTTGTAAAATAATATTAAATTTTACTACTAAAGCCATCTATTTAATACAAATATATTTTTTATTGATTAAAACTTGATGAAAAAACTTTTTTTGACTTTCGATTTTTTTTTTGACTTACAAATATTTTAATTAAGCTTATTAAATTTTAAATGCTGAATTAATTAGGAAATTTTCTTTATTAACATAAACTTCTTCTTTAAAATTTCTAATTACCTGATACTTTGTAGTCGAAAAAAAACAAAATTATTTTAGACATGGATGATTTTATAAAAACTGATTGAAATATTAAAAAAATATTTCAAATATCATTCTAAAAATTTGACAGGTTCAATGTTATGAAAAATTAATTTATTAAATCTTTCAATCAAAAACAAAATTTCAACCTAAAACCAGAATTTAATCAGGTTTTTTTTTTACCTGAAACTTAGATATTTTTTTTAATTTTAAACGTCCAGATTAATTAGTTTTTGATATTTTACACCCTTAAAGTTTTTAAAAAAAAAATTTGCTATTTAAAAGAGTTCGAAAATTTTATCAAATTAATTCAAACTTAAATTTATTTTAAAATGAGTTTTCAATGTTATCAAATGTTTTTAAAGTTTATATTAGTTTTATCAAATAATTTTAAAATTTAAGTTAAGTTTTTATATTCAAATTAATAAAGAAAAAAAAGAAGGAGAAAAAAAGAAAAAGGCTTTAAAAAGAAAAAGATTTTAAAAAGAAATAGTTTTTAAAAAAGAAAAGAATCAAAAAAGAAATAGTTTTTAAAAAAGAAAAGAACCAAAAGAGAAAAGAATCAGAAAAGAAAAGAATCAAAAAAGAAAAGAATTGAAAAAGAAAAGAGTTGAATTTTTTTCAAAAATAAGTTAAAGAGTACTTGAATAGAAACAGTATTTTAGAAAATTAAAAAAAAGTTTTAGAAAATTGAAAAAAAAAGTTTAAAAAAATTTAATTGAAATAACTGATGTTTTCAATTAATTGAATGAAATGAATTTTTGATGATATTTTTTCAAATTTGAAACAATTTTTGTATAAAAAGAAAATTTAAAATTAACCTTTAAATTATGTACTGCCAAATGAATGAATTTAAATTTTACATAAATTTTATAAATTGGCTCTTAATATTATTTTGTTCATTTAATATCATTGGTATGTTAAAATAATTTAAATAAATTACTTGTTTAATAATAATAAATTAGCTCTTACATGAAAATTTCTTAATAAAATTTGTTTCAATATCTTTTGAAATACACTCAAAGTCAAATTATAAAAGTGCAAAGCATTAAGAAAATTGTTTTTTTTAATTATCTCTTATAGATTGTAATCGATTTTCAATTTTTTATTTGACACTTAAAAATTTGAATAATATAGAATAATTTTGATATACAAAAAAAAAGTACAAGCTGTTAGCATCAAAAAGTTTATATTTTATTTATGAAGATCATTAATTGGATGTCTAAAAAGAAAAAATTAATTTTCTTAAATAAAACAAAATTCAAACTTTTTTTTCAATTATATTATATCCAAATTTACATGAAACTAAATTTATTCAAAATAATTTTGCTCAATTATTTTTGATGAAAAGTTTTATTAAAAACACAGTTTCTTAAAAAAGCGTTTATAAGTTAAAAAAAGTAAATCAAGTGAATTAGAGTTAAGTGATATTGGTATAAATGCTTGTTTGAATAAAAAAAAAGAAATACCTTTTTAATGGATTAAGTTTTTCTAAAAGCTTTTTTTCTATTTACTTGTTTTTATTTATTTTCTATTTTAATTTACTTTTTTTATTTTGTATTTTATTAGTTTTAATATAGCTTTTATCATTTTAATACAGATTCTATTGGACAATCCAATGGTGATTTTAAACGAACAGCTGCAAATCGATTGACACAATCTCAATCACTAAATAGCCAATCAAATACTATCAGTAATTCAATTGAACTTTTAGAAATGAAAGAAAAGATATGTGCAGGTTTTTTGTTTACTGCTTCAGGTATAAATTGTACTTTTCAAATATCTAAAGAAAGTATATCAATATCAGCAGCTTTTCCTGAATGTAAACAAATCATGATTAATCGATGTAAAAGAAAACAAAGTGAAGATTTCTGTGAAAAAGGTAAATTTTAATAAAAGCTTTTTAAAAAATTTGATTATTTTAATAAAAAATCTTAATTAAGGTAAATTGAACGCATTAAAAATCACCAGTCAATCTTCCTCATTAATTGCAAGATTATCAGATCGTATTGAAACATCTTTATTACCAAGCGTAGATTGTTTTTTAAATAATCAAGAAAATTTATTACAATTATATGGTTTAAGTATAAATTCTTATAGTAAATGTTGTTCTATTTGTCAAAAAGGTAAACTATTTGCAATTGAATTAAATAGCTGTAAACATAAATTCTATACAGACCCAATATTAGAGCAAACATTCAATGAATGCTGTTTTGCTCGTTTATATCAAATCGAAAACAGTAAAAATAATTTTTTAAAAAATACTCAATCCATAAATGAATTTATTAATAATGATTTTGAACAGAATAATGGCCAACAAACACAGTTTGCTTATAATTTTCAAACAAATTCAAATAGTCATTTTTTAGATGATAAATATGTGAATAAAATTAAAAATCAAGCAATAGAATCAAATGAACAGATAGTTACAAATCAAGTTAAAAATAATGAACTCAACATATATCAACAAATAAAATTAAATGTAGATATTGAAAAATTATATTTAAATAAAGCAAAATTAATGTTTGAAACAAAAAAAAACCAAACAATTATGTCTAATTTAACAGAAGCAGAAAAAGATTTAATGAAAAAAGCAATAGATACAACAAAATTAGATTTTACAATAAAATATTTAACGAGTATGTTAAAATTAAAAACTAATACAGTTTCAAATAATTTGAACAAAAAAAATCAAAATACTTTTATGCTTTTTGAGCAATTACATCAAATATTGAATGATGATGAAAAAAAATGGCTTAATAATAATAATACAGTGACACCTTATTCAAATATAATAAATACACAAGGGATACCATTATTAGACGTAAACATAGATGAGCTTTTTTAATTAAGCTGATTAAAATCTTGCTTTGTTTTTTAAAACTACTTTTTTTCAATTTAATCTATTTTTTAATTTAATTAACCGACCATAGTTTTGCCAAAATAATCTTTAAATTTTATAAAAATTAATTTTACACCATTAAGTAAATAAAAATTTTTATATAAAAAAAATAATTTGTTTTTATAAAGACTTTTTAGTTTTAAATTGTAGTTCCACTAAATTATGAATACTGGTTAATTAAAGCTTCCATATTTTTTAAAACTAATAAACTTTGTAGTTAATTTAAATGGTACATTAACTCAATTAGATACTTCATAGACCATCCAATAAAAAAAATTTTCTATTGAATTTTGCCAAGAGACTAAAATTTGAAAAAATATCCCTTGAGGAAAAATTTAAATTTATAACTAAAAAAAAACAATTTAACCAACGACAATAAATCTTGTTTATTATTTCTTTTGATCCAAATTTTTAAAAAAATTAACTTAAAAAATTGAATTTATATACTTTGAACTTATTGAGTAAATTACCTTGTTTTGATACTAAATTTTCAAACTTAGATTTTTCTATTTCCATGTTTTCTTGAATAAAGTTTATATCTTTCTTTTGTTTATCTAGTTCTTTGCCTTGTTGAATAACATAGTTTTTCATAACTGAAATACTTTTTTCACAATCATCTAAATAATTATCTATTTCATCTTCTTCTTCAATTTCAATTTTTTGCATTAAATTTGGTTCTGAGTAAATTTTTTTTATATTATTTATTTTTTTAACTTTTGTAAAATCAATTTCATCAAAACTTTTATCAAAACTTTTTTCTAAATTTTTTTTCAAATTTTTTTCTAAATTTTTTTCTAAATTTTTTTCTAAACTCTCATCAAAATTATTTTCTTTTTTTTCTTTCAAATATTCAGATAAATAATTTCTTGATAAAACTTCTTCTTTTAAACTGTACTTTTGTTTTTTTTTAAACAAATTAAAAAAGAAATCACAACAAAAAACAGAATTTTTTTCATTAAATTCAATTTCATTTAAAATATTTTCACCAATTTTAGCTTCTTTATCTAATTCAAGTACAGCATTTGAAATACCAATTAATTGTTCTCCTTGAAAACATAAACTTCTTGAAATTTCACTAGCAACTTCATTAGTTTCATGTAACTTTTTAACACAATCTTTAACTAAATCTAAATCTTCTTTTATTTTAGCTTTACAAAATGATAACGATCTATTGTTTTTATTCATTTTTTATGATTTTTATTTTTGAGAAAAAACTTTCTAATTTTTGAGACGAACTGTTTCCTATGTTAATAAAATATTTTTAAATGAAAAAAATCTTAATGTTTTTAAACCAAAATTTTTTTACCTAATAATCTTAATCATTAAAATAAGTGCACGCATTTATTTAAAAATATTTTAGAGCTAAAATGTATCAAGTATTAATCAAAAGAAGATTAATTTTTTTTTAAAAAAAAGCTTTTTGATTTTACTAAGTCTTATTTTATTAAAAACAAAAATTGATGACTTTACATTTTAAGTTTATCATTTTACCAGAATGATATTTAAATTATTAAAAATTATTTTACATTAAAAAACATTTTTTCCATTTCATCAAGGTCATTCAAATCAGAAACTAAATTTTCTAAAACTTCATTTTCTTTTTCATTTAATTCTATTGGATTTCTAGCAAAATACTCAATACCTGCAGACTTAATAACTAAATCAGGAAAATTTTTTTTAATATAACTTTTTGCTATAGATAATTCTTCAGGTGTTACAATTAGCTTCCATGAATAGATTGTGTCAACAAAATCTTCTTTATTTTCATCATTTTCATCATATTTAAAAAATTCTTCGTTTCCTTGTAAAACAGGTATTTCTTTATCTTTTTCATCATTAACTGAAATTTCTTCAATTCCTGATTCGATACCAACTTCTTCAATTTTTTCAAAATCAATTGGTTTTAAATTTTTATCGTATTTATTAATAAAAATGTATCCTTTTGTCATAAAATAATTTTTAACTAATGTAGGATCTACAAATTTATAACTAAAAAAAATTAATTAAAATTAATTTTTGTAAAGAAATCATTTTCTTACTTTTTATATTTCATTGTAATAGGTTTAAGTAAAGAACTTGTCTTATTAAACCTAGGATCAAATAACATAAAAATAATTCCCATAATATTATTAGGACCAATAACGCCTCTTAAAATCTGAGTCAATTTCTGATCTTTAGCTCTATTTAAAGCTCTATCTATTACTTCTCTAGATACATTAGATTTCCGAGCTAAATCTAAAATATTTGATAATTCCTTATTATACTTAGGATCAAGACCTGAAAAAAATTAATTAAAAAAAAATGTCTAATTAATAATTTTAATTTACCTTTAGTAGCTGCTTTTGCAATACTTAAACCTATTTTAGAAAAAAGTTTTGATTTCTCATTATCTTTTGCAGCTTTTGTATGTCTTATGTTTTGCCACTTTGAATGACCAGCACATCTTATACTAGTTTTAAAAATTGATGAAATAAAATTTTTATCTAAATGACTATTTAAATAATTTACATTATGAAAAGAATGATTATACGCAGTTAAACATAATTTATTATTTATGAGCTTTTTAATTAAAAATCTCATTTCTAAAAAAATTAATTAATTATAATAAAAATAACCTAAAGTCCTAGAAAGAAAACTAAATTTAAAAAACATAAACATTTGCACGAGTACTATAAATCACCTTTTACAATTTTCACTCTAAGTAATGTATAAATAGCTAAAACTTAATAAGTTTAGTTATTTTTTAGAAAATTTAATTTAAATTAAACTCTTATATAATGTTTGAGAAAAAGAAAATTGTTTACAATTTAAAAAACTTATAAAAAATGATTTTTAATTGTTATTTGTGTTTAAATTATTTTGAGTTTAAATCATTTTTCTTTAATTTTTTTAAATTCAAACTTGCAACCATTTGTTAGCTTAATTTGAATAGAAAAAAATTAAATCATAGTAATCTTATTACTCAAGAAATTTTTCTGATCAAATGATTAAAAATAATGTAAACGTGTAGTTTAAATGTAATTTTTTTGATTTGAAAATTAATTTTTTAACTTTTTAAAATCAATTTGTCGAATTTTTGTAAAGTTTTATTTAATTTGAAAAGAATACAAAGTTGATTAAACTAAAATTATTTTAAATAATTTATTATGAAAAACAATTGCAAGTTAAATTGCTAATTTATTTCTATTATTTTAATCTATTATTTTTTAATTTTTATTTCATAGCCTATTACTTTTTTTAATTTGAAATTTTTTTTTATTTTCTACTAATTACCAGTTTTCAACATTTTAAATGTTTCATACAAAACCTATTGTTACAATTTTCGCTTAATTACAATTTTTTTTTTAAACTAAAATTATTCCCGGAAGATTTAAAAAAGATTCATTTTATTTAACTAGACTTGCCCGGTTAGCTCAGTCGGTAGAGCATGAGGCTCTTAACCTCAGGGTCGTGGGTTCGAGCCCCACATCGGGCGTATTTTTTTGATTTTTTATTTTGATTTGTAAATTAATTTTAAAATTAACTTTAATTTAAATTAAAGATTATTAATTTGGTTTTTTTATAAACCACAAATAAGAAAAACATTTTAAAAATTAAAAAATTTATTTTTTGAAAAAGACAAAAATCAACAAATATAAATAAATTTACATTTTACTACGTACACTTTTAAATAACTTCTCTAACTTCAAAGCTTTTTGTAAATTACCTTTTATCTTCAATTTTCCAGTCATATAAGCACTAGTAGAAGGTAATTTACCACTAATCATTTTTAAAAAAGTATCTTCATCAGTAATTAAAGAAACATTTACGTTCTCTAATTTATCATTTGTTATTTTAAAAGGCCTATCTTTACTCATATCTAAAAACCAACTTTGACCAGAAATGTTGAATTCTAATACAGCATTTAAATCATTTTTTAATTGATCAGTAACTAAGTTTTCAATTTTTTTAAGTAATTCTCCTGTTTTACTTAGTGAAGAAGATTCTTTTTCAACTGGATTTATTTTAAATAATTCTGAGCCTTCTTCAAAATATTTTTCAGGCAAAAAGAAATCTAATGTCAATTTTTGTGTTGAATCACAAGCATAAGGAGAAAAATCTGTTATACCTTCTTCTAATAATATTTGTTCATCAATAAAGAAATTACCAGTACATTCTTTTGCATTTTTATTAAAAATAACATAGGCAGCATCTGAACAGACAGTTGGGTATCTGGATGTTTTAAAAGATTCAGAACTCAACATGTTCATTGCGGCAGTCCAAACAGAAGTTTTAGGCCATAATGCATTAAAAGCAATTCCGTCATCTTTAAATTCTTCAGCCATTCCTAAAGTATAAAAAGACATGTTATATTTTGCTGCTGTGTAAGCAACATGATCTTTAAACCATACTGGTTTAACTTCTAATGGTGGACTTAAAGTTAATACATGGGGATTTGAACTATTTTTTAAATAAGGTATAGCAGTTTTTGATGCTAAAAATGTTCCTCTAGAATTTATTTGGTGCATCAAATCATATTTTTTCATTGTTGTTTCAAGAGTACCTGTTAAATTTATAGCACTTGCATTATTAACTAAAATATCTAAGCTACCAAATTTTTCAACAGTTTTTTTGATTGCATTTTCAACTTGTTCTTCATATCTTAAATCCATTTGAATAGGTAAACATTTTCCACCAGCTTCTTCAACTTTAATTTTAAAAAAATTAGTTAGATAAAAATTAGACTAAATTAACTTACTTTCTTTAGCTGCAGTGTAAATTGTTCCTTCTAATTTAGGATGTGGATCTACAGTTTTAGCTGCAATAGTGACATTAGCACCATCACGAGCGGCTTTGATAGCAATTTCTTTACCAATACCTCTGCTTCCTCCTGATATGAAAATAGTTTTACCAGCTAATTTTCCTGTATTTTTAATTAAAGAAGCCATTTTTTAAGATAAAATAAAAGGTTTTAATTTTTCTGTTAGTTTTTAAATTTACTTTTAATAAATAAAAATAAAAACTTGAAACTTGTTTTTTTTGTGAATTAAAATAGATTCTGCGCAATAGCTACATTACTGATATAAATTATAAGTAAGTTTAAATGAACTTTGAGCTTGTACTAAAACAGAATGAACTTTGAAATTGAGCTAAAATAAAAAAGAGATAAAAACGATGTCTTTTAATTTTACTCATAATTTTTACATAAAAAACAAAATGATTTTGTGTCCAAAAAACTAAAGGGTGAATCTAAGTCTTAAAAATTCATATTAGTTTTCTATTTTGAACAAATTAAAGAATTTCATGTCAACTCATAAAATAACCTTCTAATAATTTTAGAAAACTTGTAAAAGTGTTTTCTACTTTAGTTTTCTATTTTTAAATGATATATTTCTATTTGAAATTCTTTTACAAAAAAAATAAAATTTGAATTTATTATCAATAAAATTTCATAGTAGAGTAAAAGTACTTTTACTTAGATAAGTAAGTTCACTAATATAATTGTAATCAAATAATAAAAACTCAATGATTTAATTCTTAGAGTATTTTATATGATCATCTGTTATATAAATTTATTCCATCTTTAATCTTGAACTTAATTCCTTGAATTATTTTTGAACTTATTTTTGCAGAATTCATTTTAATTGAAATAATTTTTAGAATCTCATTAAAGATAATGAAAAAGATAAGTTATCAAATTGAAAAAAACAAGAAAATTAATTAAAAATATCAAACGGAAAAAAAGTTCTTAGAAAATACATTTTATTTTCTGAAACTACATGCTTAAAATAAAAACAATATGTTTATATTTTTTTCAACAAATGAACAATTAATTTACAAAGTTTATTTTATACATTTTTAAATTATAATTTCAAAAATCCTATGTTAAAGTTATTTAGAAATGATATTCTTAAAAAAAATAAATTAGTTATAAAAATCAAGTATACAAATGAATTAAGTAAAATACTTTTAAAAATTAAAAAATTTTCCTTGTCACAAGATTATTTAAATATGCTTATGTATGTTAAAATTATTTTTTTTAAGTTTCCATAGCCTTAAGTTAATTATGATCATTAAGATCCATTTCCATCTACTTTATATTAATTTTTATTTGCATTTTTGACCATTGAGAACCCATTTAAACCAAAACTATTTTGATTTGTTTATTATTTAACTCAATTTTCTATTGATAAAGAACAGCTTTTTTGTTTCTTAAGCATCTTATATGATGAGTCAAAATCATACATTCTTTTTGTTATAATAAGTTTTCTTTAGTAAAATCTTTAAATTGTTTTAATTTTAAACGTTCATGTGCTGATTACTGAATAAAAATTTTTTTTTGATTGTAGCTAGTATTTTTTGAGTACTTAATTAACAACATTATTCGACAATATTTTATTTTAATTCTTGTTAAATTTTTTTTTGTCTTCACTGATTAAACTTTAAGTTGTTGATTTTTTTAAATTTTTTTGAATTTTCTCTTAAAATTAGACCAAAAAATATTCTGCATCCCTTTGATCATCATCTAGATCATTACTTATGTAATAAAGATTAATAAATTTTAAATAATTCTTCTTTAATTATGTCTTGGCATTTCAAAAGTTGAATTAAAAGAAAATTGTCAGAAAAAACAAATAAAACTTTTTAGTTAAAATAAGATTTAATTTTGAAAAAATATTTAAGTGGTTTTGTGAATTTAATGATCAAAAAATAAAAAAAAATTGGTTGCATTCTAAAATTTTATGTTTTCTAGTGCCTAGAAATCAATAAAAACAAGTTATACTGAAAAAAAGCAAATAAGTTCTTGATTAAGTGCATTGACAAAAATATAATTTGAAGTTGATCTTAAGGAAAAAATTTTAAAAATTTTAGAAAAAAAGAAAATTTACGTATTCAGGTATCAAAGGTAGAAAAATTTTTTGGCTCTTGTATTATTGACAGGATAAAATTTACGTTTATCTTTTTTTAAAAACGGTGGTTGTAACGGAGGTAAACTATTTAAAGATGGGGGTGGTACTCCTGATAACCATGGAATTGAATTTTTATTATTGTTAGGTAAATGTAAGTTAGGTGGAGGAACATTTAATGTCATTGAAGGAAATATTGATGCTTGAGAAGGTGATTTATTTTTAGGTAAATTATTATTTTGAGCTAAATCAGTTTTAAATTGATCGTCATTTTTTATTGGACAAGATATTTGAGGAGGTGGAGGTGGTGGAATTAATGATGGATGACTATTTGGATTTAATAAAGTAGCTGAAGGTGGGGGTATCATCGGAGGAATCGGACCTAACATCGGAGGACCTAAAGGTGGAGGACCTAAAGGTGGTAAAGGTACTAAACCAGATGGAATACTTAAAGAGAATGGATTAGGTACAGAAGGCATTGATACTATAGGTATGTTTGAAACTATAGGATTTGTTGTATTATTCACAGATTCATTTTGTTGTTTATTTTCTTTTAACTTTTTATTTCTGATTTCTAATAAACTTGGAGGCATAGATTCTTCATCAATCATACTTCCATCTTCTAAAAGCTCAAAATCAGTGTCTGAATTTAATTTTTCATAAGGAATCATACTAACTCCTACTTCTACATCCCAATAATCTTTAAATTCTTTTCCTTTCATTCCTTTTCCAGGGGCCCAAGCCATTTTTAAATGACTCCCATGTAATTTTAAATTTTTTAAGTTTTGTAAAGCTTTGAAAGCATCTTGACGACGATTCATACATACATATGCACAACCTCTAGCAGATATTAAATCAATTGTGTTAATTGTTCCATATTCTCCAAATGCGTCAGAAATATCAACTTCTGTAGTAGATTTTGGTAAATGACCTAGCCATAAAGTGGTACTGCATATTGTAACATAATTTTTTTTAACATTTGGCAATCCTTTTTTACGTCTTTCTCTTTCACGTTCTTTTTCTTTTAATTCAGCAGAAGAAATTGTTTGAAAATTCATATCTTTTTTAGTAGAACTTATTCTTGGACTTCTAGACCTAGATCTATGGCTTTTTCTTTCTCTAGAATTTCTTTTATCTCTTCTTTCTCTATCATTCCTTGATTTATCATTTCTGTAAGAGATTCTTTCTTCTTTTCTGCTACTACGAGTAGATTCTCTATGTTTAGATGAGTATTTACGTGTGGGAGATGAAGAAATTCTTGATTTTAGGTCTTTATTTGAGTCATTTTTATCAAAGGATTCTCGTTTATCATGAGAATTAATTTTATTTTGATTCAAATTTTGGTTTAAGTCAAAATCAGTATTTTGGTCTTTCATAAAATTTGAATTATTAGACTTACTTTGAACTAGTTTCAAACTGTCTCTTAAATTATATAACTGTTCAGTAAAATCATTATTATTATTCGAATTAAAAAATGAAGAGCTATTATTGTCAAATACATCATTTTTCATAGAATCAGATTGCATTGCAATAGACTGTTTCAATTTTTGAAATAACTCAGGATTTGATAAGAGATTTTGGGCCATGCTTAAAGCTAAAGGGTTAGCATTTAAATCTTCAGAGCTAGTACCTGTCATTGACATTGAAAGAGGAGGCTCAGATTCTGTAGGAGTTTCACCTTTTTCATCATCATCGTCATCTCCATAATCAAAATCTAGTAGTTTTTTATTGAATCTTATTTGATTATCATTTCCCATTGACATATTTGAACCATTAGAGTTTTTAGATAAACCCAAAGTAGAAGCAAGTTGTTGTAAATGCATAACAATATTTGCATCTTGCGACGCATTATCATTTTTATTATTTTCATTTAAAGGAGAGGAAGAAACTTGCTTTAAATCAGCATTTGGGTTTGCCATGTCTAATAGTGGCTGTATAACATCACATGAAAAAACATTATTTCTTTGCCACAAGTTCAAAACTCTAACTATTTTTGGCTTATCATCAACAGGACATGTTAAAAATAAATTTTGAAAAGTTTGGTTAAAATTTCTAGTAAATCTAGGACCAAAAACATCTTTATCATGACCAAATTGGTGTCTAGATTGTCTTACTATTGAATCTACAACATATAACCCTGGAACTTTATATTCAGGCCGACACTGCAAAGAAAAAAATAAGAAAATTAGAAAATTTTTTACTTTTTCAAATTAATTATTCGAATTAACCTTAGCAATAAATCTTTCAACGCTTTGAACAATATGTTTATACATTTTTATTGCTTTTATAGCTGTCTTAGTTATTGAACTCATCTTTGCTTTAGATATTGGAGGTTTTACCTCGTACAGAGTTGATAACTGTGAAAAAAAAAATTTTAATTTTTGCTTGAATAATTAAAAATAATCAAATTACCTCTGCATTAAATGCTTGAACTAATTCCATTTGAATTAATTTTTTGAATTTTTTGAAATGACTGAGTAAAAACTTAAATTACATTTATATTAAAAAAATTTTTTTAAGATAAAAACACATAAGCATTAAGTAATTGAATAAAAATCAAATTAGATCAAATAATATACATCTTTATTGAAAATTTATTAAAATTAATTGATTAAAAATATCCCATAAAAATAAAAGATGAAAAAATAGGTTTTTAACCAAGAAATCTCAACATAATAAAAACATGGCGTAAAGCCGATTTAAGTATATATGAATCAAAAGCTTTTATAAGTTTTTATAATGAATTTTAAAATTTTGACTGCTTCAAATTTAAATTATAATAATTTTAGTTTTAGTTAAATATTAAAAACATAAACTTAATTATTTTTGAAAAAAAAATTAATTAATTGAAACACATAATTACTTTTTGAATTTTTTGAAGCCGTTTTACCGGCTTAATTTTGACAACTAATTTATCACTTCATTAAAAAACGCGCAAAATTCAAAAATTTTTTTTTTAGAAAGTTTTAGTGCATGATAGTACACCTTTATTTATACAAAAAAAATAGCTATATAAAGTTTTCTTCTTATATGCGCTCTTTTTTAAATAAATATTATTTTCATGATTTCATGTTATTATACAAATGTTAAATTATATAACAAATAGCGGCTGTTTCAAATTAAGCCATTTCGATTGAATAATTTAATCTATATTGGTTTGGACTTTTGTTGTTGTTTATAAAATTTTTTCATAAGTTTAAATAGTTTTTTTGTTTATGAAAAAGAAATAAAATTTAAATTTTAATAATTTTGTCAATACATCTTAAGCATCTATAATGAAGTAAGATTTTTTCAAAATAATCTAATAAAAATTAAAAGTAAAAACCTTTTTTAATAGAATTGATATAGATGGATTAATAGTACGTTTTCCGTACAATTATATTTACCCTGAACAATTTTCTTATATGCAAGAATTAAAAAAATGTCTTGATTGTAAAGGGCATGGTATGCTTGAAATGCCTTCTGGTACTGGAAAAACAGTTACTCTATTATCTTTAATTGTTGCTTATCAAAAACAATTTCCAAATAAAATTGGTAAATTAATATATTGTTCTAGAACTTTGCCTGAGTTAGAAAAAGTTGTTGAAGAGTTAAGAAAACTACATAATTATTATTTAAATGAAGAAAAAGAAGAGAAAATTTATAGAGATACTCAAACAAATAGTTTTGTCGGTCTTTGTTTAACAAGTAGAAAAAATTTATGTATACATCCATGGGCTTCTAAAGATAAAGATGGTCGTATTGTTGATGGAAAATGTTTTTCATTGACAGCCAGTCATAAAAGAAATTCTAAAAAAACTGATAATGATGAAGAAATGATGGATACAGACGGTAATCATAAAATTGATTATGATGATGATACATGCTGTAGATATTTTGAAAACTTTGATGCAAATGGTAAAGAAGATATTTTACCTGAAGGAGTCTATTCAATAGATGATTTAAAAGAATTTGGTAAAGATACAAAAATGTGTCCTTATTTTTTAGCTCGATATGCTATTACCTATGCAAATGTTGTTGTATATTCTTATTATTACTTATTAGATCCTAAAGTAGCTCAACTAGTTTCTAAAGAAATAGGTCGTAATACATGTGTAGTTTTTGATGAAGCTCACAACATTGATAATGTTTGTATTGAATCTTTGTCAGTTGTACTAAACAAAAAAATTTTAGAAAAAAGTCAAAACTGTCTTAATAAATTAACCAAAGAAGTTGGAGAAGTAAAAAAATTTGATGAAAATAAGTTAAAAGAAGAATATAACAAACTAGTAAAAGGTTTAAAAGATATGACTGAACAAAGAGAAGCCGATGCAATTATGTCTAATCCAATTTTACCTGATGATATTTTAAAAGATGCAGTCCCTGGTAATATACGTAATGCTGAGCATTTTATAAATTTTTTGAAAAGGTTTTTAGAATATGTTAAAATGCGAATGCGTGTAGAACACGTTGTACAAGAAACTCCTGCATCTTTTTTAAGAGATATTCAAAATAAAGTAATGATAGATCGTAAACCATTAAGATATGTCAGTGAGAGATTAAAGTCATTGTTATTTACGTTGGAAATTAATAACTTAGAAGATTATTCTGCATTGAACTTATTGGCAAATTTTGCAACTTTAATTGGTACATATACATCAGGTTTTAGTTTAATTATTGAGCCTTTTGATGATAGAACACCTACTATAAGTAATCCTATTTTAAGTTTTTCATGTATGGATGCTTCAATAGCAATAAAACCTGTATTCCAAAGATTTCAAACTGTTGTGATAACTTCAGGAACATTAAGTCCATTAGAAATGTATCCTAAAATTTTAGATTTTCATCCTATTGTATCAGTTTCATTCACAATGACATTAGCAAGGCCTTGTATTTGTCCAATGGTTGTTGGTAAAGGTAATGATCAAGTTGTAATGACATCTAAATATGAAAGTAGAAATGATCAAGCTGTAATTCGAAATTATGGTAGCTTACTTTTGGATATGGTGCAAGTAGTTCCAGATGGTTTAGTTTGTTTTTTCGTTTCTTATTCTTATATGGAATTCGTTGTAGCATCATGGTATGAACAAGGAATTATAGATAAAATTCTTAAGCACAAATTAGTTTTTGTTGAAACAACAGACTCTTATGAAACTAGCATTGCATTATTGAATTATATTAAAGCGTGTGAAAATGGTAGAGGAGCTGTATTATTATCTGTTGCAAGAGGAAAAGTTTCTGAAGGTGTCGATTTTGAAAATTATCTTGGTCGTTGTGTTATTATGTTTGGTATACCTTACGTTTATACTCAAAGTAAAATTTTAAAAGCTAGATTAGATTATTTGAGAGATAAATATCAAATAAGAGAAAACGAATTTTTAACTTTTGATGCAATGAGAAATGCTGCTCAATGTGTTGGTAGAGCTTTACGTGGTAAAACAGATTATGGTATTATGTGTTTTGCAGATAAAGTAAGAAATTTTTACTTATTACTCTTTACTTTTTATTAATTTTTTTTTAAATAGAGATTTGCTCGTATGGATAAAAAAGGAAAACTACCTAAATGGATACAAGAGCATTTAGCTGACTCTTTATGTAACTTGAGTATAGAAGAAGGTGTTCAATTATCTAAACGTTTTCTTAAACAAATGGCTCAGCCTTTTACAAGGGTAAATATTTATAAATTTTGAAAAGTTTTTAATTGATTTGTTTTTTTTTTAAATTTTAGGAAGATCAATTAGGGATTTCTTTATTAACTCATGAACAAGTTCATAATGAGGAAGTAAGGAAACGTATCGCATCAAGAGTTTTGTCTGTATAAAAAAGTTTATATTTCAATTCTCAATTTTTTCAAAAAATTAGTTTTTGATGTTCACATATAAAATGATTATTAGTTTTGTACAAAGAATTTTAAATTTTAAAAAAATTTAAGTTTTCTAAATATTTTGTTCATTATTTTTTTTGTTGAAATAAATAATTTAAAGTTTTTAAATTTAGTTATCATAGTTATTTGAAAATTTGTTTTAATTTTAAAGTTCAAATGAAAATTTTATCTTTCAATTAATTTTAATCAAAAGAAACATTTTTTGTTTCAAAAAACTATTAAGTTTATAAAATGAAGGAAAATTAATAGATCAAAATTTTCTATTTAAAACTTAATTTAATTGTTTTTTAAATTGTAAAAAATAAAGTTTAAGCAACAAGTTTACTTTTTTTAAGAATTAGTGAGTTTTGAATAAGTTTTGGTTCTAAATTTGTTAAAATTTAAAAATTTTAATTTAAATTTTGCAGTTTAAAGAATAAAATTCCGAAGTTTATTAAAATGTAAAACTTTATAAATAATTTTAAGCTCTTATATATCATAAAAATTATATTCAAAGAAATAGAAAACTAAAATTGTTTCTAAAACAACTAATTAAGTTTTGCATTTAAAACTTTATTTAAGACTAAATTATAAGCAATTTTTTAATTAATGTCTCATCTCAGATTTTTCTAAATTTCTAAATGGTATTACTGAAGAATAGTTTTGATATTCTTGATATGATGGTGGTTCACAAGTATAGCTATTTATTGATGAAGTGAAATTAGTTTTATTGGTTGTATTAATAGGAAGTTTTAAGGCTTGTTGATCTCGGTATTTTCCTAAATTAAAGAAAAATTTTTAATATAAAATAAAATATAAAACAAACTTACTTATAGACTTTATACTGTATATAAGAATCAAAAAAAAGCATATCAAATATATATAGTATAAACTTCTTTTAAAGCTTAATTCATAATTTAAAGTACAAAATCTATTTGTTTCAGTATCTACACATTGCATGTTAATTTGACTTAATTTCATTATTGAAAATCTTAAGTCTTTTGAATCACAATACCATGGCATTGATCTATGTGATCTAATACAAGTAACTTTATTTATTGTTACATAACAATTATTATTACAAGTCAATTCATCTCTATCAGTGAAAATAGGATAAAATGAAACTTTATGTCCTTTTCTGAATACTAAAACTTCTTCATGTTTATTCGATTCTGTAGGTAAAGAATAAATAAATTGAAAAAAAAAGCACATTAGAATAAAAAAATTAATTTTCGTCATTTTCAAAAACTAGTGAATTTTTGTTGAAAATAATGAAAAAAATAAACTTTTGTCATTAAATATTTTTTATTAAAATTAATTTTTTTATCTTTGAGTTATTGATTATTTATATAGTTTTTTATTTTTTCAAAACAAAATCGATTAGATTATTAGGACAAAATAATTTATCAACTAACATTGTATATAGCATAAGGATTCATAAAAAAATTTCATCAGATTTTTTTTAGCAGGGTAATGATTTTTTTGTGTTTTGTAATAATTTAATTTCTATTGTTTTTAAAATTTTAATTTAGATTAAAATTAATTTCTAGGTTTGTTTAAAATTAGATAAGAAAATTACTAATTGGAATTGAATTTTTTTTGTTTTATTATTTTGACTGAAGTCATTAAATTTAATTATAATCAAATACATTAAAATAAAAGAACGAAAAATAATTTGAAGATGAAAGTATAAATGAAAATTAAGTTTGTATTTAGACATTTGAATATAAAATTGATTTGAAATTGTAAATGTTTTATTCAATGAATCAGAATTTCATTTTCTCTTTTTTTTTATTTTATGATATTGAATGAATAAGCTAAAAATTAAAGTATTAGTTTCAGCTATAAAAAAATTAAATATAATTAAATTTTTGATTAATAAATTCATCAAGAATGAGTTTAGAAAAAAGTTAAAGACTACAAATGATTGTTTTAATACCTTTAGGTTCAAATAATTCATTATTTGTTAATTAAAAGTTCTAATAGACTAAAAATATATTTCTTGTAGTGTTATAAAAAAAAAACTTTAATTTCAAAACAATAGTTTTTTAATTCTATTTTTTTTTCATAAACTTCATTTTTAATCATCAAAGAAAAAATTTAACTAAAATTTCTTAATATTTTAACTCAGATTTTTTCATATGTTCGACTGGAATAGCTGGAGGATAATTTTTATACTCTTGGTATGATGGGGGTTCACATGTGTAGCTACTTATTGACGAAGTTAATTTTTTTCTATTAGCTTCTTGAATCATATTTTTCAATAATATATAATCCCGAAACTTTCCTATTTCAAGGAATTCGTATTAGAATCAAAAATAAAGTAAAAATAATCAACTTACCTAAATACTTAATACTTAAAATAAGAGCTAAAAAAAATAATATTAAATACATCCAGTATAATAGTCTCATAAAACTTAATTCATAACTCAAAACACAAAAGCTGTATGTTTTAATATCTACACATTGCATTTTAACTTCTTTTAATTTCATTATTGAAAATCTCAATTCCTCTGAATCACAATACCATGACACTGATCCATGTGGTCTAGTACAAGTAACTTTATTTATTGTTACATAACAATTATTATTACAAGTCAATTCATCTCTATCAGTGAAAATAGGATAAAATGAAACTTTATGTCCTTTTCTGAATACTAAAACTTCTTCATGTTTATTCGATTCTGTAGGTAAAGAATAAATAAATTGAAAAAAAAAGCACATTAGAATAAAAAAATTAATTTTCGTCATTTTCAAAAACTAGTGAATTTTCGTGGAGAATAATGGAAAAAAATAAACATTTGTCTTCAAACACATTTAATAAAAAATAATTATTTTATCTTTAAATTCATAAATTTCTGTATATATTTTTTATAAAAATAAAACCGATTAGATTATTAGAAAATTAATTAAACATTTCTAATTAACAAAAAGGATTCATTGGTAAGATTTTTCTAAAAACATAATGAGCTTTTTAAACTTTTTAAGAATTATTTTTAGTTTCTAAAAACCATAATCAATTTAAATAAAATTTGGTAATTAATATTATTGCAAATAAATCATATAGTTACTACATGTAGATTTAGAGTGAGTTTTAATCTAAGTAAATTTACTATTGATAAGCTGTTATTTGGTAACCAGAAAAATTTTTTTTTTATATTTTTATAAATATTAAATAGTGATACTTACTTTATTTTAAAACTTGATACTGATTTAAGTTAAAATAAAATAAGGTAAAATAAATTTTATTTTTTGAATACTGCAATGAAATTAATTAAACTATATTTTTACACAGGTATTATGCTTTAACTGCAACTTTTATACAAAAAATAAGCTCGAACTTCTTTAACTCAAAAATTTCGAAAAAATAATCTAGGTACATAAAAGCAAGTTGTAAACTTAAACAGTAAGAAAAAAAAACTCTAAGTTTTAACTGTACATGAGAAAAATTTTAAGTTTACCAATTAATATATAGCCCACAATCATGTAGCCCTAATTTATGAACTACTAAATTTTAAAACTGTTCTTACACACACGTTAGGCGATGGAATTTCAAAACTTAATGGTTATTTTCGATCATTAAAGATGCTAAACGAAGATCATAGTTATTCTGATTCTTTCAAAGTTCGAATATTATTAAGACCGCTGTCATCGACTTTGGAACAGTTTATAAAAAGGCATAAATGAAAAAATTTTGAATGGCTATGGTATAGAATATGTAAAACTCTGAGAATCCATTATCATTATGAAACACACATAGATCCTAGGTTAAATTGTGAAATAAGTTGTTTTAAATTTTAAATTCAGTTTTACATTATTACGTTGTTCAAAGATTCTAGATTCACTAGATTCACAGAATAAAGCTTAGATGATTAAAAAAAAATAAAAATGCTACCACTGGGGTATAATGGGTCACAAGAAAGTTAATTGTTTTAAGCTGAAGAGTAGTTATAAAGATCTGTTATATCAAAATTCCTGTTAAGAGGAAAAAGTAAACTTAAAAACATAAAACAAGTATAAATGGTAAAGAAGTGGTGATTGATATTCTTTACTTTATTTTTAAAGCATAAACCACTTATTTTTTTTAGCTTAAAAAAATTTTTTTTTTTTTTCAATTAAATTTGAAAATTCATTTTATTTTATTTTATTTATTTTATTTGTTTACATTTTTTGTAAGCGCGCGCAGCCCGTGGGCAAAACGCAGCGCGGCCTTTTCAAATTCCACAACGCACCCATAGAAAGTTGATCATAAAACCCAGGACGGCCAAAAATCACCTCCAAGGTATACTCAACATAGATGATTAAAAATTCATTAAAAAATTTGTTTTTTGTAAATTAAGTTTAAAATTAGCGCTTATATTTAACTATTTGCTTAAAATTGCAAATATAAGATGGAAGTATAATTTGTTTACGTTTTCAAGGAGAATGGCACATGATTTTAAATAGCAAAACAAGTAAAAAAGCAACATTTTATTTTAAAAAAACTCGTATATGTAAAGTAGTTTTATACAGTTTTGTTTAGTTTTATCAACTTTTAAGATTTAATTTTGTCTTTATTATGTTTTCAAAAAAGTGCAAAAAAGTTTATCGTATTTTTTGAAACTGAAATTTATTACAATTGTGTTTGTTTTATTAAATTTTTTTATTTTTCATCCAAAAAAAAAACTTAAACTGTGAAAATAAAGAATTAATTTAGATGTGTTTTTTAAATTACTATTAAATAAAAAGGTAAATTTTTCCTAAATTTTTTTATTTTTGAAAATTTTTTTTTCTAAAATTAAGTTTTATAAATCAGCTCAAAATTTAAATAATAAAATTTCATCACTTAAACCTTATTCGAGTTGTATAGTTGTTTAATTATGAAAAAGCTAATTAAATTTTGTTGAAATTAATTAAGTTTTTTGTTATTGAGAAAACCTGGATATAATCAAGTTATTGATGTTAATTTTTTTTTTTTTAAGAAAACTTTTCATATAAATTAATTAAATGTTTTCAAAAGCTAACAATCAAGTGTTTTTTGAAAGAAGTTAAAAGAAATTTTTAAATTTTAAAAGAACATTGTTTTTAATTTAATTTTTTCAATTGATTTATAAATATTGATTTAAAAAGCTTAATTAATTTCTTATTTAGAAAGTTTAATTCAATTCTAAAAATCAATAAAAACAATTTAAACTAGATTAATTGGTTTATTGATGATAAAATTTTATTGGTAAAGACCAAAATATGTGTAAATTAGTTTTTTAGTTAACTATAAATCTTACTATAAACTAATAAGGTGACCTTTTTTCCTAAAAAAAAAAATTTTCTAAAAAAAAAAAATCAAATTGATGTTTATCCATCTTAATTTCCTTTAATTTATAAACATTTAAATGTGAAAAAGGCAGGTTTTTTTTTCAAATTATTTTCACAAGTGAACTTTTAAATTTTTTCACCTAAAAAGTAGGTTTAACTGTAATTAAGCTAAATAATTGCTTAACAAATTTTTTTTTGTAAACTTAAATTAGTTTAAATATGAGCATCATTAGTTTATTTTTAAAAAATTATGTTTTTTTGAAAAGAGATTAAATTTTATTAAGGTTTTAAAAGTTATTGTATTAACTTATAATTAATAAATTTATTAATATTATTTTATCTTTGATTTTCTTAAATATTTTAGATAAATTGAACAAAAGTTTATTTTTGTATATTTTATATATGAATGATTGAATGAATAATAAATTTTATATTGGGTTATAAATCTAAAACAACTATTTAAACTTAATTTAATAAGAGGAGTTAATTTAGGAAGTTAAAAAACAAACATAGATTGGAGGCTTATCAATGATCTTCTTTTTCTTAAAAAAAAAAGTTTCTAGAAAATTTTGATGAAGTAGTATATGATAAATAAATTCATGTGATCATAAAAATTTAATTTCCTTTTATTTGAAAAGCAGTTTTATTAATATTAGCTTTAATTTGAAAAAATTTTTCTTTTTTATTTGAAAATTTAATTAGGATGTTTATATCTAAATGTAAATTTTTTTGTCTTCAAAATGCTCAACCTAAACAAAAAACTTTTTTTCAAATTTTTTATCAACTTTTGTAAACATTTGTATTTAAGATTTGGATAATTCGAATATCCATTTATATTTTTTTGATTTTTACAAAACTTTATTAATAAAATTAATTTGATTAGTTGAAAGACTTGATTAGTTTTAAAAAAAAATGATTTATAAAGGATTGAATTGTTAAAAATTAATTAATATGACTTGATTATTAAATAAGAATTGATTGATTAATAAAGACTTAATTGTTTAACAAGAATTGTTTACTTAACAGCTTTTAATTATTTAACAACATTTAATTATTTAACTAAAATTAATTGTTAAATAAATTTTAGAAACAGTTATTAATTATTAATTTAGTTTCATTAATCTAGTTTTATTTAATAATCTAATTTCATTTATTAATCTAATTTCATTTATTGTTTTAGTTTCATTTCTTATTTTAGTTTCATTTTAGTTAATAATGCAATTTTATTTATTAACTAATACATAATTTTTATTAATTAATAATTTATTAAAAATTTAATTATTAGTGATTTATTTTTAATTTACTAAAAACTTATTAGTTATAACTTTACTATTAATTTATTAGTTATAACTTTACTATTAACTTATTAGTTATAATTTTACAGTTTACTTACTGTTTATTACTTTACTATTAACTTTTTAGTTATAACTTTACTATTAGCTTATTTATTAATTAAGTGATAACTATTAATTAAATTTCAATTATTAATTTAACTTTAATTACTAAACTAGTTTTAGTTTCTGGATTAATTTTTATTGTTAGATTAAAATTAGCCTAAAATATAAATTCTTTCAAATGTTAGACTAATTTTAAAAAATTAGCTTTTAAAATGAAATTTTAGAATTCAGTTTTAGAAATTGAATAAGCTTTAGTTATAAAAAAAAGTTTAAAATATTGAATTTGTCTTTACTAAGTTGGAATTAGTTTTTTTAAAATTTGGTCAATTTTAAAATTTGGCTAAATTCTTTAAAATTGGCTTTAAATCTTGATTAAACTTTGAAGTTTATAATAAAAAACTTATTTTTATTACTTGTTTTAATAATTAATAGTTTTAATAAAATTTAAGTTTTAAAATTAGAATTGTAAAAAATTTTATCAAAATAATAAAAACATCTGATTTTACAAGAATTGTGTTTCAAATAAATTACTTTTCTAAAAATTCATCTTTTCAATTAAATAATATAATTAAAAAAAGCAAAAAAATTTTTAAAAAAAATCTATTAATTTGTATTTTTATAAATAAAATTTTTGTTTTGTGTCTATGGTTTATAACTATCAAACTTTAAAACTAATTTCTTTTAATAGAATTTTTATATAATTAGAAGTTAGCTATTATGTGATTCGAATTTTTTTTTTGCTTAGTAACAAATAAGCTAAAGAAGATTTGAATAATTTATCAAAATGAAAAAAAAAACAATTCACATTTTTCTATAAATGTGACGTTTGTTGTTAAACCTGTATAAACTAAAAAAAAACAAGTGAAGATAGTTTATAATTTAGAAAAATAATTTCATTTTATTTTCTTTAAAAAAACATCTGTTAAAATATTTAAAATGAAGAAACTATTTTCAAAGTAAAAAAGTAACTTTTTCATAAATTTCTCATTTAGCTAAAAGAAACTCTTTTTTACTTTCTTTTTTTAGATACTTTTTTTTGTTTGTTTTTATCTGCAAAATTAATTTCTTTAAATTCTATTTCATCAATTTTTTTATCAATTTTGTTTTTTCTTTTCCTTTTTCCTCTTTTTTTTAAAAAAATTTTTTTTTCTTTAAACTATTTTTTCAAATTTCTGTAAACTATTTTTTTTTAAGTTTTCTGTTTTTATTGATTATCTTTTTTTAGCTTTAAGAAAAAACTTTTGATATACAAATTCTTAAATTTCTTTTCAGTTAAAAATAAATTAAAAGCTTAAATTAGTTTTAAATTTTTAAAATAAATTTTTGCATTTCTTCAATTTTATAATTTATTTGAAAACAGCTTTAAATGAAATAGCTAAAAAAAATTTTGTTTTTAAAATTTTGTTTTCCAAAATTATTTTTTAAAATTTATCTCTAAATTTTTTTTTCAAATTCATTCTCTAAATTTACTTTTTAAATTTATTCTCTAACTTTACTTTTCAAATTCATTCTCTAACTTTACTTTTCAATTTATTTACTTACAAATTAACTTGACATCTTCATAAACAGAGAAGAATGTTATTAATTCGAAATTTGTTAAATTTCTAATTAAGTCTTTTGATATTCATGTTAAAAAAACAATACTTAATTAGTAAAATTCAATCTTTTTGCTCACCTGAATTTTTTAACCATAAATTTTATCTTACTTTGTAATTTAATTTTAATTAAATTCTCATAAATTAAGTCTTAATTTAATTAAGATTCAATTTTAAAATTAAATTCAAGATTTTTTTTTTTTAAATTTTATTCAAATTTTTTCTTAATTAGCAAGAGTTTAATTTGTTTTTTCTTTAAGTAAACAAATTTAAGTTTTCTGTAAAAAAAAATGATTTATATGAAGGCTAAATGATTTTTAATCTAAAATAGGTTTATATCATTTTTTTTTTTTAAATTTCCATTTAATCAAAAAACTTTTGAACAAAATTTTGAGTTTAAATGATAAAATGACATTTTGTCATAATTTTGTTTATAAATTCATTAGAAGAATTATTTTGCAAATTATTTCATTTTGAAATTTGATTTTAAAACTTTTTTAAGTTTAGATAAATAAAAAGGTTAAACTTAATTTTAATTAATCTTTAGTTTTTTATTTATCTTACATTAAAGTTTACTGTAATTTAATATTTCAATAACCCTTTTTTAAAAAATTGTTTTATAATTTTTATGAACTATAAAACTTTGTTTTGTTGTAGTTTTAATTTGTTTTAATTGTAAAACTTTTTATATATTTTTTTTTGGTTGAATTAGTTATTCTACTTGAAGTTTTTTTATATTTAAATGTGATTCTTTATTTCTTTTTCAAAAGTTTATTTTTTCTAGTTAAGGTTTCAAATTTTTTTTATTTTAATTAAAAGTTTTCAATTTTTTTTTGGTTATAAATTGAAATTTTTTTTTCAATTAAAAGTTTTATGAGAAGTCTTAAATTTTTATTTAAATTTTTTTGGTAAAATTTTTCATTTTATATCTCTTTTTTTAAAGATTTACAGTTTATAAATATGAATTTTCATTTGTTCAATTAAGAGTTTTATTTCTTTTTTCATTTAGTGATCTTTATTTGTATGATACTTTTTTCTACCATTAAACTAACTGATGTTTAATCAACTTTTCAAAAAAAATCTAATTATTCTTTAAATTTATAAGTTTGTTTCAAAGTTTTATTAGTTTCAATATTCATAAACTTTAATAGTTTGATCAAATTAAAAATTCTAATCCAAAAAAATTCAAATTAATCAGTTTTAATTAATTTGAATATTAATTAAATATTATTTGATAGAAATTTTGAATTAATTTTGATGAAATGAGAAAAAGTTTAAAAAGTACTGTAATTCTGAATTTTATTATTTAAAAGTTAGATTTTCTAATAACTTGAGTTATAATTTAAAAGTTTTTCAAATGGTTGATTTTATTAAAAGTTTAAAAGAAGATCACCTTTAAAAAAAACCTTCATATTTCTTCAATTAATTAAAATTTATTTTAACTTAAATTTAAAATACTTTTTTTGAAATTTTTCTTAATTTCATGATTTAGTTTACAATTGATCAATGTTATTAAAGACTTTTTCTTTTTTAAACAAAAAAAAAATTTTTAAGCTTCAAAGATTTTCTGAACTATTTTTGTTTTTTAATTTTGTTTTTGTAGACTAAAAAATATCGAAGTTTCATAAGTTTTTAAAAGTCTTAAAAAAATATTGCTTTTGACAATTTTAAGCTAAAGTCTTCTTGTATCAAAATGTTTTTTTATTTTAAAATTTCTTTTTTATGTTGAATAAATTAATTTTTATGTCTTATAAACTTATCATTTTAGTAAATTTTTTTTCTTTTTGATAAGATATGAAGTTTAATTTTAAAAACAAAATTTAAATGTAAGTTCAAATGTTTTATTAAACTTTTTTTTTTATGTTTGAAGATAATCCTTTAAAAATTTAATAGAAATTCAAATTTTTCAACAACTTGTCTTCTGTTATTTTTAACAGTTTTCTTTTCTTTATCTTAATATTGTTTTAATGTTGTTTTAATGTTGTTTTAATGTTTATTCAATTTTTTTAAAAATACTTTCAATATTTAGTCTGATTATTTTCTTCTTAACATCTATCTATACATTTTTTTATTCAAATAGTTTTCCTTAAAATTAACTATCATTGAGTATTTGAATTATCAGTTTCAAAATTTAGATATGAAGTTAATTTATTTATAACCATAGAAGTAATTAAAAGTAAAAATTAATCAAAAAGTTAATTATCTATTGAAAAGTTTAAAAAAATATTTAGTATCAAAAAATAAGAGAGTTAGTTTTATTAGTTTATTAAGTTTTTGAATTAAATGAATTACTATTTCAAATTATTAGTCTAAATTATTAATATAAAATAATTAGATCAAATAGGATTTTTCTTAAATACTATTTATAAAAACTAAGCCAGAAGTTTCTTAAATACTTGATTTAAATTATTAATCTTTAGTTACTTTGATCAAAATTATATAAGTTTTTTTTAACCAAAATATAACTTATCCAGTATAAACATTTTAGTCTGGAAAAATAAAAATTTTTGATCTATTTTTCAAAGAAGTTTGTTCAAAATTAAGAGAAGTTTGAAAAATTTAAATAAACTTTAATTTAAAAAAAAATCATTGATTTTGAATAATTTAAGTCAAACAATTCAAAAGAGATCCATTGTCTAGGTAAAATAAGACAAAAAAATTTTTATCATCTACTATTGTTTAAAAAATTGCCATTTTAAGAAGAATAAAATTTTAAGTCAAATTTTTAAATTATCTTTTGAAGCTGATTTATTTTTATATTTTTTTTTAGTAAATTTTCTAATACACTTCATAACTTATATTTGTTTGATTTTTTTTTTAGCAAAAAGTTTTTAAAAATTTTCGATTGGCTTGCTTTTTGAATATCATGGTTCCAATTGTTTGAATTAAAAAAAAACAAGTTTTTGTTTGTAAACAATAAGATTAAGTCAGAGCTTTTTTATTTTTTGTCAATTCAACTTGTTTGTTTATCTTGTTTTTATCAAAAAAAAAAATATGATCATTACGATTGTCAGTATTTGAATTGCTCAAAAATTTATTTAACGCCTTTATAATTAATCTTTTAAATTTATAACACATCTTTGAGGTATGTAATAATAAATTTAATTTATTTTTTAACAATAACCTTTTTAATTAATTTTTGGTGTTTAATTTTTTTAAAAACTTTATTTTTTCTATTTTTTACCTGAATAATCACCTTTTTTAAAAATCAAAAAAGTTCTCAAAAATTTTTTAAAACTTTCTTTTGATGAATAATTTTTCATCAATTTAAATAGTTATTACTACTTTTAATTAAACTGTTTTCATCAATTTTGAAAATTTTTAATTTTTTAATTGAAAAACTTTTATCATTTTGGCTTAAAGTTATTTACAATTTTGGCTTAAACTTAAAATTCATTTAGTTATATGACTTCAATTTATAAACATTTTTTTTTATTTAATTCATGAAAATTAAGTTTTGTGGATTCATAAACAACTAAGTTAAATTAAATTTTATCACAATTTTAGCTTTAATTTTTGTACATAAGAATTTATAATTTGGCTTCATGATAGTTAATTAGTTTTAATAAATTCATACCATTTATTTAGTTTTAATAAATTTATACCATTTAATTGGTATTAACAATTTTATACTTATAGTTTTGAATTTATTCTTTGTATTTGGGTTTTATATTTCAAAACTGAAATTAAAATTTTTGTTTTTAAATTACACAAATTGACATTAATTTTTAATAAAATTTATACTAATCGACATTATTATTGATGAATTTAAACCAATAAATTGGATTTTAGTTTTAAAAATTATATCGACAAATTAGTTTTCAATTTTTAAAAGCTTATATCATTGATTAGGCTTTTAATTTTATTAACTTGTATTGATAATTTGAAATTCATTTTAAAATTCATATCGATAATTTGATTTTTAATATTCTAAACTTAAATAGCTTGTTTTTAAACTTCATGAATTTTTATTAATAGTTTTCTATACTCCAGGAATTAAATAGTTTGATTTTAAACTCTATGAATTTATATCAATAGTTTAAGCTTTAAATATTTTGTTTAGATTTTAAATTAATTTTTGATAAACTTAACTAAATGAATTTTCTTCAAATAGAGTATTTTAAATAAGATTTTCAAATTTAAATTTTTGAAAATAAATGAAGGTTTTAGTTTGTGATAATTAAACTTAAAGTTCATTATTTTCTTTAGGTTAAAACTAAGTTTTTTCAAAATTTTAGTTTACTAAAATTTATGAACTATTATATTTTGAAACTTTTCTTTAACTTTATTTTATAGACATTTCATTTTAAATAATTTAAATAATTTTAATGTGTTTTCCTGTAATTTTGATTTAATCAATTAATTTCAAGTTTCACTTCTTTTTTGTCATTAAACTTGTTTAAATAATTTTTTTATAAAAAAAAAATAATTTTCCAAAGAATTTAGGTAAACAATTAAATAATATTAATTGATTTTAAAAAAACGTTCAAACAGTTTTTATTAAACTAAATCGATAAATAGTTTTGTATGAATTTTTTAAATTCAAACCCAATGTTTATTTAAATTGTTTTTTTTACATGTTTTATCTTTTTTTGAAATGAACTTTATTTAAATTATTTGAACAAACATTTTTCTAAAATATACTTAATTGATAGTACATCTTTTTATGATAATTATGAAACACATCTTTTTAAAAATAATTTTCTTCTTAAATATACATCTTTCTGAATATATTTTTTATTAAATGTATTTCTTTTTTAATGTACATCTGTTTAAATGTACATTTATTTATATGTATTTTTTGCTGAATATACATCTTATTTAATATATTTCTTGTTCAACAAACACTTTTTTTTGAATATGTTTTCTCATGAAAAAAACTTCTTCTCAATGTATATTTCCTGGTCAATATAGAACTTTGTTGAATACATTTTCTAAAGAAAATGCATCTTTCTCAGACATATTGAATATACTTTTTTTCAGAAATATAGTTCTTTGTAATAAAAAATTTTCATCAAATTTACTTCTATTGAATATAAATCTTACAAAGATTAATTTGTATTATGTATACATCTATAATAAAAATAATTTGCATGCAGAGGACTTGTCTTCTTTACAAAATATATTTTTATGAAAAATACATCTTTTTTAAAAATAAACTTCACGGAAATATTTATTTTAATCAAAAATAAATTTAAAAATGCTTTGAAAATTAACTGTTTATAGTTCTTTTTAAATTTATTTAAATTTTTGTCTTTTAAAACCGAATTTTTAGCATCTTTTTAAAATTGAGTTTATTTAAATTTTTAAATATTCATTTTATTTAAAAATTTATTTTCATCTAAACTTTTCTAAATAATAATTTTCATTAAAATACTCTTTAAATTTATCTAAATTTATTTTAAAAGATTGTTCAATTTAAGTTTCTCTTTTTTCTTCAAGTTTGTATAAACTTTTTTTCAAAGTAGAAACTAATTAAAATAATTTTTAAATAAATAATTTCTATTAAAATAAATTTATAAAAAAAAGTCTACATCAAAAATTCATTTAAAAAAGAAAACTTCATAAAAATAAGTCTTTTAAATTTTAATCAACTTTTTATACAAAAAAAATTTTTTTTGGTAAAAATTTAATTTGTTTTCTTATAAATTTACTTGAATATTTAATTTTATAAAGATGAAGCTACTAAAATTCTTTATGTAACAAAAAAAAAGTTTTAAAATATAACAAACTTTCATTAAAACTTACATTTGGTTTTATAAGTTAATTATTTTTTTTGTATAAACAGCTGTTTATTATATAGTTTTTTATTCTAAAATAATGTTAGCAACAATTCAAAGCTAAGTGATTAACATTTTAAAGATTTAATTTGTGTGACGAAAAGCAGTCAATGAATTGGGTCAATGCCTTTTTTATCTTTAATTAAATGAACGCTAGATTTTTTTTTTTGATTTTCTAATAAGTTTTGATACATATAATTTTATAAGTATGCAGGTTTTATATAATAGGAAATCTATTATCAAATTATTTCATCAAAATGTTTCATTTTATAATCTTAAATGTAAATAGTTTTGTCAAAGATAATGTTTTCTCTCAAATTTAATTTACTTTAAATTTTATTTAAAAGATATTTTATTAGATGAACTATATAAATGCATTCAATGATAACTTTTAAATGATTTTTAAATAATTTTAAACCGTTAAAGCCATGATAAGTTCAATTTTTTCATGAAAATTTTTTTATCTACTTGATTGTTCTAAATTAAAAACTCATTTTTTTCAACTTATCAATTCTTCGAACTATGCTGGTCAAATTATAATTTCAAAAAAAAAAAAAAAAAATGAATTAGATTTGGGAAGAAAAAAAAATGATTTAGTTTTATTAAATCATTAGTTTTTTTCATTGTTCAGCAAGGTGATAGTTTTTTTAGTTAATTATATGGGTACTTGTTGATTGTCATTATACATCTTTATGTTCAGTTTTTTTTTTCTAAATCCAGTTTAGCTATTTTTATAGCTTGTCATTTTTTTTCTAAATCTTTTTTTGATTTGAATATCTGTTAAGAAATTTATCAAGTTTGAATCAAAAAACTTCCCTAAGTAATTTAAAAATCTCATAAACTTAATGTTTATTCAAATTAATTTAAGCATTTAAAGAGTTTAACTTATTAAAGTCTTATATTAAACTTATTAAATACTATTTAATCATGTTATTATTTTTTAGCTCTTGATTAACTTTCAACAATTTTTTGGTTTATTTTTCTTAAATAATTTGTCTTATTTAAGTGTTTTTTTAGTTCAAAAGTAGTTTAAGCTGAAATAAAAAATATTATTCAGTTGAATATCTATAAGTTGTTAATAACTAAGTTTAAATAATTTAGTTAAAATAAGAAATAGTTTAGTTGAAATAAGAAGCAGCTGAAACAAATAATAGTTTTATGAATTATAATTTTAGCTAAATTCTATATGTTTAAACTGTATTTCTAAATACATAAATGTTTTTAATTTTTCACAATATTGTTTAAGCTGTATACCTTTTTAACATGAGCTTTAAAAATGTATATATCTTTTTACATGTGCATTTTGTTTATTCAAAAGTCTTGAAACTTCTTTTAAAAATGAAATTCAATTACTTATTAAATGCTTGAAATATTTCAACTGTATATCTAAAATAATTAAATTTTATTAAAATTTTTCACGGTATTTTTAACCAGTTTTTAGATATGGAAATTTATCAGTTAATGTAAAACATTAAAATTTATTAATCATGTTCAAGATTATACTTTAAATTATGTTTCGATTTCGATATTTATCAATATTCTTAATACGATAAACTTTTTACTTAACTTTTAAGTATAAGAATATCTTCAAAATTTTGATATTGAAATGTTTTAAGACTTATTCAAACATAAGGTTTCAGTTGTATAATAAAAATGTTTTACTCAGTATATAACTATTAACTGTTTTTAAGAAAATAAAAACTTTCAACAGTTTTCAACTGTATAATGATTTTTTTTCTAAAATGATATACTTTAACTACATTTTTGAGTTGATTCTTTTGGTTAAATAATTTTTTTTTTATATTTTTATGATTTTTGCACCATTTTAATTGTCAATAAACATTTTTAAGTTTAATTTTCTTTCAAAAAATAGCTTTTGTTTATATTTTAGAATTTTGATTCTCTTTTTTTAAAATCTCGTTTCAATTTAAAATCTTTTTCAAAATCGTTTAAAAAGCAATTTCTTTATAAAAATTTATTGTCAATTAATAAGAAGAAAACCTTCATTTTTCTTTTGTTCTTTAAATAATTCTTTAGTAGTTTGTCATTTTTATCTATTTCATAATTCAAAAAAATTCATTTTAACCCTTTTGTTTTAAATAGTTGAATAATTATCTTGATTTTTAATGTAAAAAAATTTTAATCTCTTTTTTAAAAAGTTTCTGTTTATTGAATTTTGAAAATTTTTTTTTCATAATTTTAAAATCTAATTTGCATGTCTTTTTCATGAAAACTTTTATGGCCTGTTATTTTTTTATAAGTTAAATTAATTGACACACGTTTCATCAATGTCTGTCTAAAGACACATGAAAAATTTTTATCAAAACTTCATTGATTAATTTTGTCTATTAAAATAATTCTTTTAACTAAATTTTCTCATATAGTTTTCATCAGTTTTAAAAACTCATTAATTTTGTTTAATAATTTTTTGAATTTTAGCACAAGAAAATTTATTTTAATTTTATACTTTTTTTGAAACATCTTTAAATTGATTCACTTTTTTAATTTTTTATTTGTCTTAAACTTTTTTTAATTATGATTTTGTGAAAAACTTGTTTCTATACTTGTTTAATATTCAAAATACTTCTTAATCTAATTGAAATGTCAATATTTTTAATAGCTTTTATAATAATAGTTTTAAAATAAAAAATATTTCTTATTATAAAAAATGACAAAGCTTTGTAGCATTTTAATGATCTTTGAAACTTTAATTATAAAGAATTTTAGCCTAATCTTATCTTTTAAATACAAACATAATGTATCAATATGTTTATATTATGTTTTAATTGAACTTTTTTTTTTCAAAAAATTATCTCACTAAATATATTCAAAAGTTTATTTTTTTGTTGATAATTTTAAACACCAATTGTTTTTTACTTTAAAAAAAAATTATTAAAATTTAATCTCTAATTGTCAAATAATTGTACTCATTTTATTCATTCTTTTACTTGTCTTTCTAATTAAGTCTAATTATTTTTTTAGATTAAAATTTTATTCAAATTAAATCTCTTTGTGAAATAGATTTTTAATTTTTCAATTATCTTTTTCTTTGGTTTTTAATTTCTCTAAATTTTTAGTTTACTCATTTCAGTTTTTTTAAGTTTTTTTTTTAGGTTTTCGATTCTTAATTTAAATTGATATTTTCTTTTTCAATTTTTTTATTTTAAACTTTAACTAACTTAGTTTTGTTCTTTTTTTTAGAACCTAATTAGCTCTTAATTTAAAATCTAATTTTTCAAATTCTTTAATTTAGATTCATTAAATAGAAAATTTTATCTTTGAGTATTTAAATCAAAAGTTCATCAAAACATTAAAACTATAAATCAATTTAAATATCTAAAAAATAGCTTCAGATTAATTTTTTTTAAAAAAATATAAAGAGTTTCATCTTGATATTAGTTTTGGAATTTTTTGTAAATAATTGAATTTAATTTCTATTTTCGTAATACCAATACGATTATAATATTAAAAGTCTAATACTCTTAAAATCTAAACTTTTTTAAATTCTTAAACTTTTTATTGATCTTGACAAATTTGAACTCTAATTCAATATTGAAAATTTAATTTTAATTTGAAATCTATTTCAAAAATTCATAAGAATTTTACCAACTAAATTAATTTTAACTAAATAGCTTATATCATTATCAAAATATTTGTTTTTTATAAATTTTAGGATAATTTTTTTTGTTTAAATTTAATTATTATAATTTATTTTCATTCTTTTTTCTAAATTTTCTTAAAAAAGCTAAACTTTTTGTTAAAAGATAATCTAATTTTTTTCTAAAATTTATTTTTAATTTCTTTAAAAGCTTCTGTATTTAATTTAAAAGCTGTTTTTTTTAGAACACGTTTTGTTTATTTAATGTATTTGAAGAACTTTTTTTTTGTTTAGTTTTTAATATTTGTATAGAAAAGATAATTAGAAAATTTTACCAATGAATTGTTTATTATGTTTTTGATAATTTACTTATAAAAATCTTTTTAAAAAAGTTCTTATAAATTTATATTAAATTGTTGATATTTATACAACATATTTTTTGAATTATTTTTGTCTAAAATATTTTTTGTATAACTTTGTTCAATTTTTTTTATGTAAAACTTTTTCTAAATCATTTTTATGTAAAACTTTCTTCCTAAGTTATTTTTATGTAAAACTTTTTTCAAATCATTTTTATGTAAAAAAAGTTTCTTGAAATCATTTTTGTGTAAAAGTTTCTTCAAATTACTTTTAAATTAAAAAATTTTTTCAAATAATTTAAGAAAAGTTAGTTTGAATCATTTTTAGGTGAAAAAGTTTGTTTAAATTTTAGTTATTTTTTATAACAATTTTTTAGATAAGAAAATGTCTATTTAGTTATTCATTAGAATGTTTCCTTAGTAATCCATTAAAATCTTACTTTAGCTATTCATTAGAATGTTTCTTATTTATTCAAATCTTACTTTACTTATTCATTAGAATGTTTCTTATTCATTTGAATTTATTTTGTTCATTGGAATGTTTCTTTACTTATCTATCAAAGTTTTTCTTTTACTATTCATTAGAATGTTTCTTTACTTATTTATTGAAATGTTTTTTTGTCTATTTATATTAATGTTTCTTATTCATTTAAATTTCTCTTTACTTATTCATTAGAATGTTTCTTTATTCAAAAAAATTTACTTTTTTGTTTAGAAGTTTTTTTATTTGAAAATATTTTGAAAGTTAATATAAAAATTATTCTTTAATTTTATATGAAAATATTTTTTTTGTTTTTTAAGAATTTTTAATATTTTTGTTTTATTAAAAAGTATATCAAAAATCATTATCTTCCTTCTTAAAATTCAAAACTATTTTCATTAAACATAGCCTGAAAAAATTTAGGTAGTAAAAATCTTAAATTGTTTAGAAAATCAGAAAATGAGTTTTTTTTTTTTCAAAATTACTCAACCTTAACTTCCATCTTTTAAACCGGAAATAAGTAAAAAAAAAAAACTTAAATTTAAAAGTAAAATAAAAATTTGCTTTTTTTTTTAATAATTAGCTCAAAATCGTTTCAAAAATTAATCTTTGATTTAAAAAAAAAAAATTTTTTTTTATGAAAATTTTCTTTTTAAAATCTTTTTTATGTTTTGAATCAATTTTTTTGCTTCAACTAACTATTTTATTGAAGTTCTAATTTAAATTTCTAAGAGTACTAAATTAAATTTTTTTAACATTTTATTAGATACTTATTATAAATTTTGTATTAGTTTTTTTTTAAAACTCCTGTATTAGATACTCTAATAATTCTGTTTTTTTTTGAGGGTTCTGTTAAACTTATTTGATCAAAATTCTCTTTATAGTTTCTTATTAAAAACTTTGTATAAAGAATTTATTAAGTGTTCTTTATTAGAGTTTTGATAATTTATTCTTTTGCTTTCTTTTTAATGTATACTTATGTCTTTTATAATAATTATTTTTTTAGATACTTTTCAAAATTCATTTATTTAGATATATTTTAAGTTGTTAGGATATTTTCAAAAACTAATTCATCGAGATACCTTTGAAAAACCAAAGTTTTTAGAATTCTTTTTAAATACCAATGTGTTTAGATATCTTTTTAAAAATCAATGTATTAAGATACTTTTCTAAATCAATGTATTTAGATATCTTTTAATTACTATATAATCATATACTATACTTTTAAATAACCTTATTAAATATTGTTCAACTTATTTGTTTAGTATTTTTCAAAAATTTTGTATCAAATACAATCAAAAAGTCATAAATCAGACAATTTTCAAATAATTCTAATTAAGAAACTTTATCAAAAGTTTAAAATCAATATTTAAGTTTTAAATTAAAAATCAATAACATTCACAAGTAAAGTTTAAAATTTATTTTTTAAATTCTAAAAAAAAATTATTCTAAAAGTTTTAAATCAAATTTTTAAGATTATGGCACATTAAATTCAGGTTTAATGCTTGTCGATCCAATGAATTAGGAAGTTTTTTTTTGTTTAATTTTTTTTCATAAAAAATTTGATTGTCTTTTTCTTTTTTAAAAAAAAAAAACTAAATCAAATAGATGATAATAAAAGGTTGAAAAAAGTTTCAAAATTTAGTTTCAAATATGAAACTTTTTTTAGGTTTCTATAAATTACCATTTAATTTTTTTCGAATTAGGTTTTAGCTAATTATGTTCCTTGAAAACTTTATTTTACTTTTTTGTGATGATATATTTATATCAACTAAATTATGAAAACTATTTCGAGATTATAAATTAATCAAAATTATAAAGATATTGAAACTTGAATTTTTCAAAAGCAAAACTATTAATCTAGTTAAAGGTTTATATATCTAATAAAAATTTAATTTGTTTGAATTAAGCTGGAATAGTTATTCAAAATGTAACAAAAAAATAAGTATCAAGTTTTAGAAAGTATCAAAATTAAAATTTCAGAACACAATTCAAAGCTTTGTCTTTATAGATAATTAAAAGCTTATTAAGATTTGGAAAAAAAACATTTCAAAACTTGTATTGTTTAGTGTGTGTTTTTCTGAAAATTTAAAATTAAGGAGGGTTTTTAATTAGGCTTTGTTTTTATTTTTATAAACATTGAATCTTTTTTGAATTTACATGGCTTATGAATTGTTAATATTAAATTCAAGTTTTGATAAAATTAAACCAACGGCATCTTTTTTAAATTTAATTATATTTTTTTAAACGCTACATGATAAAGAAGAATTTTTTCAACTATTTCAAAGTAGCAAAAGCATCTACAAACATATTCAGCTTGATATATCTGGTAATTCTTGTTATTGTATTTTAGTGTTCCGCTATTCTATCGTTGTTCCTGTACTTTTTTTTTTTTTTTTGTTTCTCGAGGTCAACTGGTTACTACTAGTATTTATAATATTCAATTACTTTCCTTGAACATTTTGTTGAGTTTTTTTCTAAAACAGTTTGTATGGTTTAAAACATTAGTTTTTAGTTAGTATTTAGTAATAATTTAAATTCGCTTTTTTTTTTGTGAAATTCATAGTTTTTATTTAATTTTCTGAACAATTATGGTGAATATAATTTTTTATTAAGAACAAGTTTTTTAATTTAAACTTTTTGTTTTTGAACAAAAAAATTAGCTTTTTTTTTAATGAATTAGATCATCCTTTTTGTCTTATTTAAAAAAAATTTCTTAATCAGTTTTTAAATTAAAATTTAATCAAACTTGAAAACTACTTTAAGTTTTCCTTTTATGTTTCTTAGTTCAATTAAATTTTTGTCATTGGATTTTATTGAAATTCTTTTGTTATAAATAAATCATTTTTTAGTTTATTTTGTTCATTCATAACAAGTTAATTGCAAGAAATTGTTTTCTTTTTTTTCCAAAAAAAAAATATTTTTAATAAAATAGTTCAGAGAAATAATTTCAAATATAGTAGTTGAAAAATTTGAGAAAAACAAATTTTAAGAAAACAAATTTTAAGAAAACAAATTTGAGAAAAAAGAGAAAAAGACAAAATTTTTAGAAAACAAAAATTTTAGAAAACTGAAATCTAGAAACTGAAATTTAGAAAATTAAAATTTAGAAAACTAAATTTTAGAAAACTAAATTTTAGAAAAAAATAAGAAAAAAATTTAGAAAACAAAAAATTTCTGATAAAAAAAATCTTAATTTATCTCAATGAAATTATTTTTAAATTCAAATTTTAATTTTAAGAACCTAAAATTTATTTTTAAATACATAATTGATATGCTTTATGTAAATTTTTGAATCTTTTTGTTTAAGTTAATTTTTTTTAGACAAAACTTTATCCAATTGATTTTAACTTTTAGATAAAGTTATAAATAATTCATCAAGTTTAAACATTTTCTAATTTCTTTTTAAACATTTCGTGCTAAAATTTTTAGATTTTGATCAAGATTTTATTGAGTTTAATTAAAAACTTTATTACATTTTACTTGAATAGAGTTTAAAAAGAAAGCTGTTTTTTTTTTTAAATTGAGAACTTATTGATTTTTTTTAAATAAAAATAAGTAGTTAATTTTGATTAAACTTTAATAATTGTTTAAATTGTAAATTTCCTTTATTGTTTAAAGAATTTTTCTTTTTTTTAATTGATTTGATATACATTTTCAAATCATGTTTATATATGAAATTTTTATTTTCTGAATTTAAAAATTTTAAGCATTTTTTACTGACATCTATCGTTTAATAAAAATATTATACTTGTAAACATTCGACGTTCTTCGAATTCATTCTTCGTGCTTCTCTGCTGTGTATAAGTTTAAAAAGAAGAAAAAAAAAAAATTTTTTTTGTTTTTGTTTTTTTTTTATTTTCAATTCTGTTAAATAATTTTGAAATTAAGAAAATTAATTTTATATTTCTAAATAAACATTGTTTTTTTTTTGATTTAATAATAATTAAAAAGTTCATTTTATTAATTGGAGTGCCTTTTCACTTTGAAATTTTAGAATTCATTTTCTTTTTCTTTGCTTATATAGTTGAATTTCAATATAAACAAAAAATAAAAAAAAAAATAACCAAAATTATTAACCAAAATATTATCAAATTTTAAATAATTTTTTTTCTCTTAGTTATCAATTTGGTCTAAAGTTTATTTTAAAAAAAGTTTATTATTTTTAAGTTTAATTGAAAAGTTTTTGTGTTTTTATTTTGAAAATTAAAATTTCAGTTAAGGCCTTTCTATTTGGTGAAAATAATATAAAGTTTTGTGTATGAATATTATAAGTTTTAAATCTACTTTTAAATAATTAAATTAAATATACTGTTCAATAAGCTAATTAAACTTTAAAATTATTAAAAGTTCGTGTTTCATCAGAATCTAATTTAAAAAAAAAGGTAAATTTTATTTGTTTTGTTTTTATAAATTAAAGAAATGTAACAGAGCCTATATTATAAAGATACAAAATTATTCAAAATTAAAAAAGCTTAGCTCTTGTTAAAATTTAGATTACTTTATTAAAATTTTAATATTAAAATGATGATGGTAGATCAATAAGGGCTTTGATTTTCTTTATTTAAAAATTGCTTTCAAATGAGTTTTTTTAATTTTTTTCAAGTTTAATTTTTATTGATTTAGTTTAATTTTGCTTACTAAGCCTAACTTTGATAGATTATTTAAATTCAATTATTTTCTAAGAAACCAAAATATAATCAAAATATATATAATTTTTTTTTTGTTAGTTATGTGTTTATTTAGTTTAGTATATTTGATATTTCATATTTTTATATAACATTTTGGTTACTTGCTATAACTTTTTTATATATATCATAGAGTCTATATAAATTTAAATTTGTTACTTTTTTATACAATGGACTAATATACTTTTTTATCAATTTTCAATTAATTTGATAAATTTTTTTTCAAAAAAAACTAATTGAGTTTAAAAAAAAAAAGATTAAAATCATTCTAATTTAAAAATACATTCAAATTTACATTATCTTTTTTTTACTTTTATTAATAGAAGTAATAAAAAGTTTAATTGTAAATTATGTTTTAATGAAATTTCATATTTTAGGTTTTTATAAAAAAAAATAAATATTCATAAAAAAATATAACAATCAAAACTAAATTTCAAATGAAAATACATTCTAAAGAAAAGGTCGTGTTATTAGGTCAAATTATCTAAAAAAAATTTTAAATTTTAAATCACGTTTGGACTTGTGATTTGTTAAATTTAATTTACTCAACTTTTTTTTTATTAGTTTATTTTGTTCATTCATAACAAGTTAATTGCAAGAAATTATTTTCTTTTTTTGAAAAAAATTTTAATAAAATAATTTAATAAAATAATTTAGAGAAATAATTTAATAAAATATAACTAAATAATTTAGGAAATTAAAATTTAAAGTATTAAAAATTTAAAGTATTGAAAATATTAAGCAAAAAAATATTAAGCAAAAAAATATTAAGCAAAAAAATTTAAAAGAAAAAAATTTAAAAGAAAAAAATTAAAAGAAAAAAATTAAAAGAAAAAATTAGATAAAAATTAAGAAAAAAGTTTAAGAGAATTAAATTAGAAAAAAGTTTTAGAAAAATAAATTAGAAAATAATTTTAGAAAAATAATTTAGAAAAAATAGAGAAATTAAAAAGTGTTTTTTAAAGAATTAATTCATAAAATAGCTAATTTTCACGATATTTTTTTGTTTAAATTTTCTAATGAATTATAATTAATCTAAAGCTCAATATTTATTACTTTTTAGAGTTTTATTGATTTTGTTTAAGTTTAAAAATAATTTTTTTTAAAGATGACTTTGTGATGAAACTTTTTTAAAAAAAATATCTTTAATTATTTTAACTTTATTAACTATTTTAAAAACTAATTGAATTATAAATAATTTTTTTTGATTAAAAATTATAAATTGTTTATTGAACATTGTTTGAATTTTTAAATTTTGTTTCCAATAAAAATTTTAATTATTTAGGTTTTTATTGAATTTTTTATGTTTTATAACGCAAATTAAATTAGCTATAAATCATGTTTATTTATAATTTTTTTTTTATAAATTAAAACTTATAATTAATGAATTGATTTTTTTAAAGACAATTTACATGATGATCTTTTGAAATGTTATTTCTTAGTATAATTTCTTAATCTATTCTTCAATAATATTTTCTAGAATTTTATTTTTCAATTTAATTTTCCAAGAAGCATTTTCTAAAAAGTATTTTCTAAAAAGCATTTTCTAAAAAGTAATTTCTAAAGTGATTTCTAAAAGTAATTCACTAAAAGAATAGTGTTTTATTAGCAATGTAAATTAATTGAAAACTTTTTTTTAAACACAAATATAATTAATGATCTTTTTAAATTATTTTCATGTGAAAACAAATTTTTTAAAATAAATTTAAAAATGTTATAAAGTTTTGATTATTTAATCAGATTTAGAATGTATAACAAAATATATAAAGCAATAGAAGTTCTAAGTAACTATAAACTATTGTTTAATAAAATTTAATGAGGCCAAATATAATGAATCAGTTTTGTGTAAATTAACTATATTTGATTTAATTTTTTCATAAGATCAAAAAAAAATTTTCATTAAATTCATAAGGTATCATTTTTATTAGGGCATATAAAGAACAAAAAATAAGTTTTTTGATTTTTATAATCAAAATATTTTCTTCAAATTTGTTGATTTAAATTAGTGTTTAAATATTGAATGAGTTTTATGAAAATAATTTCTTAATTTTATTCAAAAGTTATTTCAATTTTCATTATTAAATTTTGTTTGTTTTATTTTAATATTGAAGTCTATATTCTTTTTAAATTTATTTAAATTTAAAGTTTTTTATAATTTGGTTTACCATATAGAAACAAAGCATCATATTTATTTAAACTAATTTTAAATCAAATTTTCTTGAACAAATTGAAGAAATTTTTTTTTTAAAAATAAAAATTCTTCCTCCCACTCATACCTGGTGATCGCAAAATTTTTTTTTTGTTTTTTTTTTATCTGATAAAACTTTTTTTAAATAAACTTGTTTTTAAGGCCTGGCTAACAGGTTTGACGTGTAACAACATTAATGTCATTTCTATTATCAAAATTTCAATTAGCAACTTTTTTTTTTTGTATTTAAATTATGAATTTGCTTATGAAAATTTTTTTTTTAAAAATAGTTAAATATGAGATCAACATAAGAAAAATGAGAAACAATTCCAAACTGTTTTAAATAACAGCTAAAAAATTTTTTCAAAATTATCTATTTTCAAATTATTTTGAAATTAAAAGTTTTTACGCATGAAATCTATGACTAATTCTAAAAAAAAAAATTCTTTTATTCATTAGAAACATATTAAAATAAAACTAATTAGTTATTTAAAATTTAATTAAGATTAAAAGAATATTTTCAAATGTTTTGTAATGATTCGGTTTGATGATAAGTAAACAATTTTATATATTTTTGAATTAATATAATTGATAATTATCAACAATCTAAATTGTGAACTGTGTTATTGAATTTAAAAAATGAATGTCGTTACACTCCACTACACATTAAAATAGTGCAATTAGTTCAAAAAATTTTAGTTTTGTTCAATTAAGTTTTCAAAAATTTTTCATCTGTGTATTTAATAAAATATGCTTTATAATTTTCCATCAAAGTTTATTTAAAATCTTAATACTTTTAGTTTAATTTGAAATGTTTTATAATTTTCATAAAAATTTCAACAAAAGCTAAAATAGTTAAAACATTTTTTTTAAACAAAATTTTCTCTACTTACAAAAGTTTGATTATAAAATTTTTGCTAAAAGTTTAATTTAAAAGTCAAGTTCTTTGTAATTTTTATTTGTTTTGTTTATGCAAAGGTATTTTTTTTTTCTTTTTCTTGTAAATTATTAACTTCTTTATTTTTAATGAAATTTATAATTTCAGTCAAATACTTTAATTATAAATTAAGAATTTTAATTATTGAAGAGAAACATTATTTTTTAATTTAAAGGGAGAAATTTTAAATAGAAACTATGATTATGAAATTGCAAACTTCAATTATTAAATTTTAATTTTAATTATGAAATGGAAAGAAAAACTTTCAAAATATATATAAAATTAATTATAAAATTTAAATATTGGAAAAAAAAATTTGATATAAAAAAAAATTTATGAATCATAAAACAAAATAAAAAGAAGAAAATGAGTTCAATAAAAAATAGAAATTAAAAATAGAAATAGAAAAAGGAATAGAAATAGAAAAAGGAATAGAAATAGAAAAAGGAATAGAAATAGAAAAAGTAATAGAAATAGAAAATTAAATAGAAATAGAAAATTAAATAGAAAATAAAATTAAATAGAAAAAAAATTAAATAGAAAAAAAATTAAATAGAAAAAAAATTAAATAGAAAAAGAAGTTTTTTAAAATTATAAAATAGAAAAAAATTTTTAGAATAGAAAATCTGTTCATTTTATTCCTGAGAAACTTTATTTCGAAGTTAAAAACTTTATATCCAAACTAAAAACTTTATTTTTAAACTTCAATTTATAAGAAAAAAAATTTGTGAAATTAAAATAAAAATTTAACATAGATAGAAACTTTAAATATAAATTTGAATTTCAATTATAATAATTTAACTAGAAACTAAATAATTAATTTTTAGTTAATAACTGAATTATATGAAATTTCAACTTAATAAAAGTATGAGTTAAAAGTGAAATAAGCTGAAGTTTTATTATAATTAAAAAAAAAAAATCATAAATTCAAGTTAATAAAAACTCATATTCAAAAAATTTTGACAACACAAAAACTTTGAAATTAAACTTTTGATTTTTTTTTCGAATTTTTTTTTTTGGGCATTTTATATGAAAATTTTATATAAATTAACTTTATTAATATCGTGACATTGAAAAGTTTTAGTTGTTAATTAAAAAAAAGTTAAACAAAAAATTTTTGTTAATTGCTAAAGTTTTTAAGAGAAATTTTTCAATACTTTATCAACTCGTTTTTTATAAATGAATTCGTTTTTTAAAATTTATAAACAATTAGTCATTAAATAACATAGGAAATGATTTTAAAAAAGAAAAATTTTTTACGTTAAAATGGTTTTTCATTACGTAAAAAAATATTCTTTTTTTTTTTAATTTAAAAACTGAATCATTAATACTTCTTTGTATTAGAAAGTAGAAATATTTTCTTTTTTAATAAAATAGACTTATTTTTTAACAGAAAAAAAAACTTTTACTTTTTAATTAAAAAGACATTCTTATTAAGAAAAATTAAATTCTTATTAACTTAATTCTTTTCAAAAGAATTGAGATAGAAAATAATTTTCAAATAGAAAAATTTCATTAAACTACACATTTAGAAATTTTTTTTTTGCAATAAAATATTCTTTGCTTAAATATAAATAGAATTTAATTTAAAGGATTCTTAACATAAAAAATAGAAATTTAAAACTTTTTGTTTAGTTTTTTCATTAAATTTAACTAATTAAACCAAGATATAATAAAGATTTTTTAATTTAAATCAATATGTCATATGCTCGATTTATCTTATTAAATTTCTTGCTAAATAAACTTTTTTAAAACTTATTCATCAAATTTATTAAACAAAAATTCTTATCTTCAACAAAAAGATATTTTTAATTTTTTTTTTAGGCTATGAAATAGTTTTTTCCTAAATAGTTAAAAACAATTTTTTTCTTTATTAACATTTTTTAACTTCTTAATATTATTTCAACTAGTTTTACTTGTTTTAGTTGAAACTTTTTTAATTAATGCAAAATAATTTGAATTTTATTTAATAAATTTCTAATCAATAAAATCTTGTTAATTGCTTTAAACTTATATGTTAACTTTTTTTTTTAACTCAAATTTATCATTGTGATTATTAGTTTTATAAAAAAAAAAATTTTCAAATACGTTTAACAAGTTTTAACTAAAAAAAACAATCAAAAAATTTTTAAGTTTAATAAAATGACCATGGTTAAAGCTAATTGTTAAATGTGTGGTACTTATTTTAATTAAACAATCTTTTTTAAAAAGAAAAAAAGGTTCTAATTCATTTAAGTTTTAGACAAGTTAGCAAAAATTTAAAGAAGTTGTTTTAATGGGAAAATTTTTTTTTTTTTTTAGAATCTAAATGATTTTAATGTGGTTTCAAACATCTAAATTGATTAAACCTTGTTAGTATTGTGTTTAATTTTAAATAAAAAACTGTTGAACCGTTAATACTTTAATAACAAGATTGATATGTTATAAAGTTTATTGAGAATTGTTCTTTCAATTAACAATCTTTTCATTGTTAATAGGTATTTATTTTTGTAATTATTTTCACCAAATTTTTTTAACAATTCTTCATCATTTTTAATAATTCAATTAAATTTTTAAATTAAAAAGTTTGATTTTTTAATTTTCAGTTTAATCTAATTTTTTTTAAATTTTTTTTTGTTTTAGATCTTTTTTTTTCATTTTATTAGATTTTTTTCACTATTCTCTACTATTATTCTTCACTCTTATTCATTATTCTTTTACATTACACTTTTTCATTACACTTTTTCATTACACTTTTTCATTATTCTTTTTCATTACTCTAAAGTTTTAATATTTCTCCAACAAAAATTTATTTTCTTAGAAACATTTTTAATTCAAACACATCTTATTAATTTTAAAATAGATGTTTAAACATAGACTTTTAATTACAATTTTTCTTTTGAAATTAGTTTTGAAATTTAAAATAAAAAATTCAAAATACTTTATTCAATTGATGAAACTTTAATAAATCAAAATGATGAAAAAAGTTTTTCTAAATTTAAAATGTCTAAGCTTATGATGAAACTAATTTTTTCAAAAAATTAAAATAAATTAAAATATTTTAACTTGTTAAAATGATGAAATTTTTGAAATGAATTTTAATTTTATTAAAATTAATTTAACATTTGTATAAACAACAATTATAAAGTTTAAGTATGTTTTGAACTTAAAAATTAAAGTTTCTTCAAGTTTATAAAAGTTTTTCTTTAATTTTTTTCAAATTTTTTTTAGTTCAATTATGTTTTTTAAATTTTCAAATTTTCTAAAGTTTTTTCAGACTTTAATAAGTTTCTTGAAAACTTTTTTCTTTAAAAAATTCTTGATTTTTTTTTTTTAATTTTCTTCCTTGATTAAAATTAACATCTTAAGATATAAACAAATATTCAATAGATAAAATCTGTTTAACTTAACACTTCTATTTTAGTTTAAAATCAATATGTTCTTAAAATAACCTTAAATTAAAGAAAACTTGCTTTTTGAACTTTTTAATTCTATTTATAAAATTGCCAATTAAAATAGTTTTCTTAATAAGTTTATTTATGAATTCTTTTTTATTAAAAAACTTCTGTTAATAATTGATACTTATTTTAGATAAAATCTTACTGATTAAACTTTATTTTTTAAATTTTTATGAATTATAATTTGAATTTAATTTCTAAATTACGTGATTTCTTTTCAATTGCAATTTTCATTAAGTTTGATTTTTTTTTTATTGTAATTACAATTCAATTGATTATCAACTAATTTGAAATCAAATTAACATTCTCTATAAGCAGTTTTCAAAAAAATGTTCTTTAATTATATTTAATTTGAAGAATTTTAATTTAAGAAAAATTAATTTAAGAAAAATTAATTTAAGAAAAATTAATTTAAGAAAATTTAATTTCATTAAATCTTCAAAAATATTAAAGTTTTAACTAAAATAGATTTCTTTAATTATAACATTAATTATTAAAATTAAAAAGTATATTTGTTTAAAGCTAAAGATTAAAAAGCTATTTTATTTTGTATATGTTATCGTATAAAACTTATCATCAACTTTATTATATCAGTTTTTTTATTAAAACAAATTTATTAAACTTTCATTCAGAATATTTAGCTTTTAATAGGCAAATGAGTTTTATTAAGAGTTAAGTACATAGAATTCTTAAAAAAAGAATTCAAAGCTTATGATCAAGAGAGTTTATAAAAGACTTAAAAAAGACTATTCAAGTTTATTATAAGCAAATGAAGTTTATAAGCATATGAAAATTAGGAATAAAATTTAAATTTAAAACAAGGGAGATGAATCTTATTCAAAGATTTTAAGAAACTTAAAAAGGTATTTTAAGTTTATAATAAGCATCTTAATATAATGTTATAAAGTTTTGTAAAAGGAATCTAAAATTAATGAATATTTTTAGCGAATGTGAATTATTCAAAAAAAATAATCTAATAAAAATATAAAAAAACTTGATAAAGATAGAAATCTGTTTGATAAACTTTGAAAGCTGTTTTTAAAAAACAGAATGTTTTGTAATTATCATGAAAAGTTATTCAATAAACATTTAAAGTGAAGGATGAAAAATTTAATTTAAATGAAATAGATTAAAATTTCTTTGTTTTATTAATTTTAAAAAGTTTAAACTTAATAAAAATTGATTTTAAAAACATTTTTAGAAGAATATTTAAAATGATAAAATAATTAATTTATTTGCTGAAATATAAATTAAAATTAAATTTAACTCTGTCATTCACTATTTAAAATAATCAGTTTTTATCAGAAAAAAAATTGTTTTTTAATGATATTTTTTTCATGAAAGCAGTATTCAATTGTTTGTAAAAATAAACATTTTAAATCTTATCTTTTCAAATTTAAATTAATCTTTTTCATAAATAAAGGTTAACTTTATAAAAAATTTAAAATTATTTAGCCCATTTAAATAGAAATTTATTAACACTGCTAAAAAAAAAGTTTTTGACTAAAATTTTACATTCAAAATCAATAGTTTTTCTAACTTTTTAAACTTGAATTTTTAGACTTGAAGATCGAAACTTGAATATTTTAAAATTGTTGATTATTGAAAAATTTCTTAGAGAATAGTTCAGACTTGAATAATTATTTTAACTAATATAGATTGATAGTTTAAACTTGAAATTTAAAAGAATGGCTTAATCTTGAAAAATAGTTTAGGCTTAAAAAACTATAGATTTTTCATTTAGTTTATATTGAAAAGTTTAAGGTTTATGCTTTTTTTAAATAAAAAAAAATAATTATATTTTGGTCTGAAAAAGTTCTTGAGTTTATAAATTTTTTTTTTGATTTACGATAAATCTGTAACAGATATTTTATCTTTAAAATAATAAACATAATTATGATTAATGTTTAAGTATTTTAATTAAATAAACTCTTATATTTAAACCATCACTAAATTTTTTTGCAAAATTAATAAAAACCAATTAAGAAAATGATTTAAAAATATTTTTCTTTATTTCATTTTTTTTTTGTTTTGATTTTTTTTTGTTTTTTAATGACTTTTTTCTATTTTTATGGCTTATTTTCTATTTTATTATGAATTTTTTTTATAAGTTTTTTTTATGTGTCTATGCTTTAGAATAATTTTCATCATAATTTTAATCATAATTTGAATATTCATTATAATTAAACTTTTTTCTAATTTATTGTTTTGTAGATAAATTTATGATAAATTATGTATCTATGAAAGTTTATTTAAGGCTAATGTATCTTTAAAATTCAAAACTAAATTAATTAAACAAAATTATTAATTTTCATCTTAAAAATTTTATTTAATGCATATTTTATTTTTAAGTTTTATTAGACATAATTGCATCTTAAGAATTTTATTAATTAAGTATTCATCTTAAGAAATTTATAAACTAAGTATTCCTTTTTAGAACATTATTAACTAATTATTAGTTTTTAGAACTTTATAAACTAACTTATCCTTTTTAGAACTTAATTAATTAATTATTAGTTTTTAGAACTAATACAACTTTAAATATTAAGTATTTATTTTAAGAAATTTTATTAAATTTTAATCATTTTTAGAACTTTATTGATCTTGTCTTCAAAACTTTATACAATTATTTTTTAAAACTTTATTGAACAAATATTCATTTTCAAGACTTTATCAAACAAATGTTCTTTCAAAAAAATTATGAAAAAGGAGAAACCTTTTTAAATTTTTTTTCTAAAATATGGATCTTTATTCAAAAAACTTCTTTTTCTCATCATTAAAAACATCCTTAGGGTTTTTTCATATTTCTTTTTAGAAAAATTTTTTTAATTATTTTTAGTTAGAAAAGTTTAATCAATAAAAAATGATAAAAAATTGATGAATTAAAGTTACTTCAAAAAAAAATTTTGTCATTCAAAACTTAATAAAAGTTTTTTGAGTAAATAAGATTTTATTGAAATTAGAATAAAACTTAAGTTTTTCAAAACTCTAGTTTAAAATTTCTACTCAATAATGCAATTTTTATATAGTTAATCATTTTTTATTTACTTATTTGACTAAACATATTTTGATAAATTTAAAAAGGTTAATTTACCTATTTGTAAATTAATTTTTATTTACTTATGTTAAATCAACCGAGTTTATATTAAATCTTAAAATAAATTTAACATCTTTCAAATAATTTGAGTTAATTAAACTTAAGTTTTTTTTAATTTTAATTGGTGATTTCTTTATTAATGACAAGTCATTTAAATCTAATTAATTTTTTATTAATTTTAGTTATTTAAACTTTTAAAAAATATAAAAATTATTAATCAATTCAAATTTTTGTATTTAAAAATGATTAAATTTTTTTTTATTTTCAAAAATTTTTTTAAAAATGACGCAATTTTTATTTAATTTTTCTCATTTAAAGTTTATTTGCTTTAAATAGTTTAGACTTTATCATAAAAAACTAAAAACTGTTAATCATCTACAAATAGCAACCTAAAAAAAAAAAATAAATCAAAAGATTATTTAAGTTTTATTTTATCTGAAAACTAAAGTTTTCCCTTTTGATAATAACTTTTAATTAATTGATAATCGATATATTCATTTAAATGAAAAAATATTTCTGAATGATGAAATAAATTGAAAAACTTTTAAGAACTATTAAAGAAAATTTTAAATAGTGATAAAACATTGATAAAACAAAGTTTATGACATAAAAACGTGTGACTATTAAGTAGTAAAGTGATATTTTTTAATTTAGAAAAATCGAAAATTTAATTTATTTTCAATTTAAAATTTAATTATTTATTTAAATAATATGATTTTTCAAAATAAAAGTTCTTAAAAAGTAAAAAAAAGTTAAAAAAGAAAAAAAAGTAAAAAAAAATTCTAAAAAAAACTTAAGTATAAAAAATTTAGTTAAAATTTTTAGTTAAAATATTTACTGACAAAGCTAAACAAAAATTGGTTTATAAAAGCATTATCTTTTAATTAAAATGATGTAAATAAAGGATGAACAAAAACCAATTGGCATCTAAAAAAGAGATCTTTAATCTTTTAAATTAAAAGATGTTTTTGAAAAAAAAAAATTTTTTTGTCATAATAAAATAATAACTGAACTTCTGCCAAAGTTCGTTGTTAAGCAGATATGTAACGACTGAGAAAAAATAAAAACAGAATTTAAAAAGTCATCAGTTTGACAAGTAAATTTTGTTTGATTTAAATTTGATAATAACAGTTTATTTAAAATCTAAATTTAGTTAATTTTTTTTTTAATTAAAATTTAAGTTAGTGTTTTTTTTTTGAATTGTCAAAAAAATAATTTGATCATTAACTTTTTTTTTAATAAACTTTGATTTAACTCTATAGAATTTTAAGGTTAATGAGAACATTGTTTTAATTAAATTAAACTTTTAAATTTTAGTTCATTAAAAACTTGTTTTATTGATTTCAATTGTTTAAGTTTTTTTTTCAATTTTATCTAAACTTTAGATCAATATGCATTAAAAGTTTTGAAACATTTGGTTTATTTTAAATTAATTTTATTTCTTTTAACAGGTTAAATTCGACATATTCTATTGATAAATTTGTATTAATTGTTATTTGGTAAACTATTTTTTTGAAAATAAAATATTTCAAATCGGATCAATGGTTATTCTTAAAAAATTTTAAAACTGTTTAATTTGTTGTAAAAAAAAAAATTTTTTTCTAAATAATCAAGTGAATTTTAAAAAGTTTTACATCAAATTTTTTTTTTTAAGAATTTTATTTCATAAAATAGATTAAATGTTAAAATTAAAGATCATCTTTTTTAATTACAAAAATAACTTTTATAATATGTTATAGACAATGCAAGAAATTAAATCAAATAAACAAAGTATAAATGATTTGCAACCGCAATCTTTACATCTCGATATAAAACAAGAATCTGTTAATTCTTTGACAAATAATTCTATTAATTCACAAATAAGTTCATCTTCAAATGCTCAAAAAAATAATACAGTAAATAGGAAAATTGACAATCGTTTTCAAGCAAGTTTAGAAAGACAGCGTAATCTTTTATTAAACATGGAACAACAATCTTCAATCGCTATTTATCCTCAAATAATAAATAATAATATTAGTTTTGTAAATGAGAATGAAGAAAACAAATTAATGGACATTTCAGTAGATAATAATAATAATTCAATTCCAATTGTTTTTAGTTATAATAGATCAGCTGGTAGTTTACCAAGTATAAATGAATTAAGAAATTTAAAAACAAATAATATTGCAGTTGGTCTTAATTTAAATTTAGAAAATTTAATTGCTAATAACGATAATAAGATGTTAAAAAATCGTAATTATAATCAAGTAGCCAATAATATAATTATCAATTCTTTTAACGTAAATAATGGTAATTTAAATAATTTTAATCAAAATAATTTTAATCAGTTTACATCAGATCAAACAACAAGTTTAGCTGATGAAACAGATTTTGAACAATTTGAAGATGATGTTTACAATAGTATTTCTCATACCAATCATTCATTATATGACAATTATGATTTAACAAATCAACAAATTAAAATGGAAGATGCTTTTCAAGAAGGTAAATTAGATTTTAAATCTAGTCCTACATTAGCAGAATTAAATTTAAATGATGATGATATGATGGATAATTTACAATCTGTTAATCCTAATTCTGTTTTATGTCCATCAATGCCATTGACAAGTAATAAAAATGGTTTCTTAATGGGTATAAATAATCCAAATTTTAATAATGCTGTTTCTTTACCATCAACTTCAAGCTCATCTAGTTTAACAGATAATCAAACAATAATTTCTAATCAACAAGATTTATCAACTCAAACATCTAAATTTAATGAAGAAGATGTTTTCTCTTTAAATAATTCAAATTTTGATCAATCAATAACTAGTTATAATCTAGTTAAAAATAAAAATAATGATGACAAGTTGAATCAAGAAAATTTTAAATTAAAAGATAACTTGTTTGATAATACATCTAATTACCAATTAAGTACAAATATTTATACAATTAATTCAAATGTCAAAAATCAAAACCAGTATAATACAAGAACACGTGGACGTAATAAAATACAAGAAAAACAATCAAATCAAAATGACAAAAATCGTTCTACTGTCAAATGTACAAATCAATTATTACAAAACAATCAAGTCTTATGTAAATTACTTAATGAGAAAAATGAAAATATAAATAATATTTATTTAATTGATGCAAATATCCCTAAATTAAATCAATCTCTAACATTAGATTTTAATTCGCAAACGCCAATAAGTTCTAAACAAAATACCTTAACAACAATAACAAATGTTTCTAATAATTTGAGTACACAACTTCCAACAATTTGTGTTTCACCTTTAAGTACATCTTCAATACAATTATCCCCCTCAAACTCAATTAACCAATCTTTAAAATCTATTTCTCCAAGACCAAATTCAACTAGTTCATCTTCATCTTCATCACCACCAGTTTTAATACAAAATGATTTATTTCAAAATCAAATAACTAATCAAAATTCAAAATATGGTACACGGGCTAGTAATAACTCATTACGTAACCGTAATAGCTCAATGTCTACAGAGCATAGTTTTTCTTCATCTCATGATGAAGGTTTTATAAGTCACGAAGAAGATTCAGATGAAAAAGAAGAAGATTCTCAAATGATAATAGATAAAAATAATAAAAGTTCTATTATAAGTAAACCTAGAAGAAAAAGACCACGTAAAGAGTCTGAAAAAGAAAGATTAAATGATAATTTAATGTTTATAGATGAAAATTCAAAAAATCAACAAACTTCTTTAAATCGTAATTTAAATTTGAAAAAAATTAAAACAGAAGATAATTCTCAGATAAAACCATCTACATCAACTTGTTCAAATTATACTAATATTTCATCTTTTAAAGAAGAACGTAATAAACAAACAGATGATAAAATTATTAATAAAGGACGTGTTAATTATAAAATTATAAAAGAAAAACCACTTATTAATGAACAATGTCAAACATCTATTGAGAAATCAAATAGTTTAAGTGAAGAAAAAATTGATGAAGAAAGTAGTGATGATGAAGATGATGAATCTTTTTTTGATGATTATGAAGCAAAAGATTTAATTGGTGCTACAACATCTGATGACCAGTTAAATAAATGGAGTTTAAATATGGGTAGATCAAGAAAAAATTCAACTCAAAGATATTTTTGGCAATATAATGTGCAAAGCAAAGGTCCAAAAGGTACTAAATTAACAACATCTATTAGTGAATTAAATAATAATGATGGAGAAATAAATCTTCCTGGTACAAACCTAAGTTCTGATTTAGAGCCATTAGATCCTGTATTTTCACCAAATTGTCAAATCGAAGGTGTTAAACACGCAGGTAAAGCAAGAAGAGGTGATGGTAATGATTTAACTCCAAACCCAAGAAAACTTTTAATGATAGGTTTAGAATTGAAAAAATTAAGTAAAACAATAAATGATTTGACTCCAGTTGCAGAAGTACCAATGAATAATAAATCGAATTCACGTAAAGAAAAAAATAAACTTGCATCTAGAGCTTGTAGACTAAAAAAGAAAGCTCAACATGAAGCTAATAAAATTAAATTACAAGGTTTAACTGTTGAATATAAAAAATTATTTACTGTTAATATGGAATTCAAAAAAATAATTGAAAAAACATTAGAAAATAGAAAATTGGATAGAAATGAATCTGTTATTGATTGTTTAAATATGCTATTAAAAGAAAAAGGTCCTGTTATTAATATTGCTGGTAAAACAACTGAGTTTGTTAATTCTGTACTTGATTCTGTGTCTAGTGGTAATTGTAATGGTGGTTTAGAAAAATTATAAACAATAAAAATTGTTTTTAATAAAAAAAAAACTCAGCATCTATGCATCTTAATATTAATGGAAAAATTTAAAAAAAAAAAATTTATCGACTTAATTTACAGTTTTAATGTAAATATTGTAATCAATTTTCCCAATATTTAATTATAGATGTTTGTTAAAAAAATGTTTATTAAAAAAAATGAACTTAAAACATAAAAGTTTCAAAAACTTATAAATTACATTAATTCATCTATCAACTTAAAACCAAAAAGTTTTTATTAAAAAAAAAACACTTCATTTTCATCAAAATTAAAACTCCTTAGATGTGTATATAACGCATTAAAAAATTGCATAAAGCTATTTAAAAAAAAAAGTTTCTTTTTAGCTTAAAAATTTATTTATTAGTTTTAAGAAAAAAAAATTTATCTGACTATTTTTATATTTTGATCTTATTTTGAAATTCCAAATTTGTCTAAAACATTTGAAAGATTAAAAAGCATTAAATTATAAAACAAAAAAAGTGCTTTAAATACTTAAAAAAAATTATATTGAAAATTGTGTTGACACATTGTAAATAAGTTTTATCTTTTTTGTAGAAAAAACAAAAAAAAACAAATCAAAAAAAAAAAAAAAACAAATTAGATGTCTTAAAATTGACTTAAAAGTTATATTTCTGTTAAAAAAGTTGTTCAATTAAAAATTTTAATTTGATAAACGTTCTGTTTTAAAGAACACTTTTTAGAACAAAATTTTTTTTCTGTTGCTTAATTTAGATAAATTTTATTTAAAAATTATACTTTAGCACAAAATTATTTTTTTGTTTTAAAAAAAAAAATTTTATTAAAAATTTTAACCAAAAATTTTAATCATTCAGTATATTATATGAGAATTTTTTTTTCAAAGTTTAAAAGCTTCATTTATTGTTTGATAAATTTTTTTTTTTTGCATTATAAAAACCATAATAATCATTCATTTAGTTATATTTGCTTTTGTTTTTAACATTTTTGGCAAAACCCAATCATACTCTTCATAATTAAGTTTTAATTTAAATGTTATTAATGTTTTGAATAGTCTGTTTTAATTTTTAAATAGTTTTGAAAAAAAATTAAATTGTAAAAGAAATATTGGTACTTTATATGAAAATAAAAATAATTTTTCTAGAAAGCAAATTGTTTTTCTTTATTTTAAATTAGCAAACAAAACTAATCAATAATGTTTTTAATTGACATAAAGTTAAAAATTTATTAGAAAGAAAATTAATGGTTTATTAAACAATTACTAATTAATCATTTTTAAGAATTTTAAATTGGTTAGTAACATGATGTTAAAATAATCTTTCTACCATAAAATAGATTTCAATTTTCAATTTTTTTTTCATTTGCTATTTGTTTTTCTTTGGTTGAACTTGTTTAAAAAAAAAAAAAAAATTTTTAAAAATGTCAGATGAAGTAAGTTTGAATTTTCTTTTCCAAAAAAACAATTTATTCACATCTTTTACTTATTAAAAAAAGGAATTCAAAGCAGCTGCTGATGCAATTCATAAATTAAAATCAAAACCAAATAATGATGAGTTATTAGAAGTTTACTCTTTTTACAAACAAGCTGAAATTGGTGATGTTAATTTAGGTATTGAATCTTTCATAAAATTCAGTTTAACAAATTTTTTCATTTAGGTTGTCCAGCTTTACTTGATTTAAAAGAAAAAGCTAAATGGTCTGCTTGGAATGATAAAAAAGGTACTTTTTTTTTATAAACTTTATTGTGGAAAAAAATTTATTAATAAGATAATTTTTAGGTTTAAGTCAAGAAGAAGCTAAAAAAAAATATGTTGCTAAAGTAAACGAATTGATTGAAAAATATGGAAAAAACTGATGAATTAAAATTTGTAAAAAAATATTTTTTTTTATAAAAAAACTTAAATAAAATAATTTTATCTTTTTGAAAAAACTAATTGCTATTTTTTATTTAAATTTAATTAAATTCTTCAGTATTTTTGACTGATGAGTTTTAATACTAAGTGAATTGTGAAGCTAAATTGAAATAAATAAAAAATTGTTAAGAATATTAAACGATAAACATTTTTTTTTAATCTTTTATTTCCTCATTTATCTTCATTACTCTGATCCAAAATTTTTAAGTTTTATTAGCATGAAGACTGATAAATTTACAAAATAATTAATTGGCTGAGTTTGACTTTTCTCCTTAACTCTTTTAATTCAATTTAACATTGGCTCAAACTGATGTTTATTTCTATTTTCAAAATTATTTTCAATATCCTTTTTATCTCACTACACCTGAACATCTGTGACAACATCTACAGTTTCAGCTTTTACTTATCTGCTTAGATCATTTTTTACAATATCATTCTTAAAAAAATTATTTTAAAAACAATTTTTGGCGGTTAAAAACTAGCAAATTTCCTTAATTTTTATTTTTTGGAATTCAGTAAAATATTAGCTGTTTCGCATTCTAATCAAAAAACTGTTGTTAACATTTTTTGAAAAATTTTTTTCTAAATTCAAATTTTTGCATTTTATTGAGCTTAATCTACTTTAAAGCAAGCAGCTTTTATGCTAAATAAAATAGAAATCATTGTGTTTTAGCAGCTAATTTTTTTCATAGTTAAACCATGAATTATTATTAAAAACGGGATAAAGTTATTTTAAGACAACACTTTGATGTTTTAATAAACCTTATTATCCAAAAATTATCCACAAGTCGCATACCTTTAAAAAAAACTTTTCATCAAAATAACAATGGATTAAGAATATGTTAATTTAAGATCTTCAAAAAAAAATTTTTTATATTTGCGTTTTAGAACTATTTTTATTGTTTTCAACTTATTAATTTAACTAACGGCCAAAATTTATAGTATTGATTGAAATAAGCATGTTTAAGTTAATTTTAGGTTTTATAAAATAAATGTTAATTCATTTCAAATGGTAAATAATATAAATTTATAGAAATTATTAAAGAAACGTAAATATAAACAAAAAAATTTTATTTTCAACTTCGTTTAAATAAATACTATTTATCAATTTTATGATGAATTTACTTCAAAAAAATTAGCTTGTTTCGAAAAAATATAATAATGGATGAATATTGATTTTTGAAAAATTTATTCTTGATATCTTGATAGATCACAAGAATAAAGGTGACTTATTGTACAATCTCCAGGCTAAAATCAAAAAATTAATTAAAAACTAATTTACTTAAAAATATAAAATTAACTTACGTCAGTTGTAACACCAATTAAGCAATCAGCATGTCCATAAAATTCTTCTTTTAAAGATATGACTATACATTGACATGAAGTTTCAGTTTTTTGTCTTATAAAACGAGCTATTTTACCGATATTTGTATTATCTAAAGCAGCATCAATTTCATCAAGTACAAAAAATGGTGTTGGTTTGAATGAATGAATTGCAAATAATAATGCTAAAGCAGCAAGAGTTTTCTCTCCACCACTTAAATTAGACATAGGTTGAAAACGCTTTCCAGGAGCAACACAATTATAATTAATTCCTTCTAAATAAGGCTCTTCAGGGTTTTCTGGAACAAGAAAAGCTTGAGCTCCCCTATTGTTAGTTAAAGATTTATAAATTTGATCAACGTTTAGAGCAATAGTGTCAAAACATTCTGAAAATGTTTTGTACCTCAAAGTTTTATATTTTTCAAAATCGTTTTTAGCATTCTTCGATGCAGTCCTTAAATTACTTAATTCAGTATCAGTGTTTTTAAGCCTATCTTTAACTTCGTCTAATTTATCCAAAGCCCTAAGATTTGGTGCTTGAATCTTACGTAATATTTCTTTTTTACTATCTATTTCAGCTTGAAATTCACTTTCCTTCTTTTTTGTAGACTCTGGATCTTCGTAATTTTTAAGATGGCTATCTAAAACAGAAAAATCAGGTACAATCATGTTGTCATTTTCATAACTACGTTGACTTTGACGTAAGAAACTATCTCCTTCCGTCATATCTTCATTTTCATCATCATTTTGAGTAGAAGCTCTTACAACATTTTCTAAATTACCACTTGCTAAAGGCAAATTAATACATTCTAATTTAGAAAACATATAAATTCCATTACGGTCTGCTTTTTTTGATTCTAATTTACATTCAACAGTCATAAGACTTTTTTGAATTGTGACAATATCTTTCTGAACAACATTCAGTTGTTTTTTTTCTTCATTAATACCATCTTCTACATTATCTAGTTCAGATTTTTTCAAAATTTTGTCGTTTTTCAATTTTTCTACTTTATCAAATTCAGCTTCAATAGCTTTCATTTCTTTTTTTTCAACTTCTCTAGCAAATTCTAAATTTTTTTCTTCCATTTCAATAGATTTTTCCCAACGATTCACATTTTCTAAAGTATCTTTAGAATTTTCATAAGCTAACCTACTTTGAATTGCATTTTTCTCATTATCTAACAAAAGTTTAATTTTTTCACTTTCTTGAGATTCTTTGTTTTGTCTTTCTTCATATTCTCTAATGTTATCAACATTCAATTCTTTACAAAAATCTTTGAAAATTTCATCTTCAACTCCATTCATTAAGCTTTGAGTGTGATTTATCTTATCTTTAACACCATCTAATTTTTGATTTAATTCTTCTATTGCTGGTAATAATTCATTTAATTCAACTTCTCTTCTAACAATTTCTCTTTTCAATTCATCATTACGTTTTTCAATAGTTTGCAAATCTATTTTAGAATATCTTAAACGACTTTCTAAACCACGAATTTGACTTTGAATAACATTGAGATCACTTTCTTTTCTTGCTCTTTTGCAATGATCTTTTAATTCTTCAGCTAATTTTTCTTTTTGATATTTAAGCTTATGCAAATCTTTTTCATCCCATCTTTTAGCTCTTCTTTCTAACTCAGCACTACCTCCAGAAATGAAACCACATTTTTGATAGAAAGTTCCATCCAAAGCTACAGCATCATATCTTTTATTATTACCTATAAAAAAACAAATTTTAATTAAAAACTAGTTAAACTTAAAAAATCTTTTAAAATCTTACTTAATTCAAAAGCAACTTTGTTGGCATCTTCAGGTGTTTCACAAATTAAAGCATTATTAGTAGCATATAAAACTGCTTTCTCAACAGCTGGTGGATCAAATTTTAAAACATCAAAAACTAATCTGACACCTTTAGGATTTTGAATTGTACGTAGTTTTTCCATTAAAGGCTTAGCTTCAATATAATCTAAAGGTAAAAATGTTTCTGGTTCCATCATTTGATCTTTTAAATACTGTATACAGGCTCTGCCAGTTTTTTCAGTATCTACAATAATAGCTTCCATCGATTTTCCCATTACTCTAGTTATACCTATATTATATCTTTTGTGTGTCAATTTACACATGTTTAATAACCGATCATAAACACCAGGATAAAGCTTTTTTAAATTTTCAACAACTTCTGCTTTTTTCTTTCTTCTTTCATCTTCATGTCTATCAACTTTAGCATCTCCTAACTCATTATTAATATGATCTAATTCTTTATTAATTTCATCAATTCTTTTTTTAGAATTTTTGACAGTATCATCAACTTCTGATTCTTTTTTTTTAAGTTCTTCACAATTTTGTTCATTTGAAACAATATTGTCTTTCAGTTTTTCAATTCTCTTTAAATTCTCTTCTCGTTCATTTTGCATAATTTTAATTCTAGATTGAATTTCAAGTTTTTTAGCTTGCATACTTTCCATTTTGTCACTGATTTCTTTGAAAATTCTTTGGTCTGAGTCTAAATCATTCAAATATTTAGCACTTAAACGAGCTGCTTCATCTTTTAAGCGAATATATTCTTGTTTTTGACTTTCCTCTAAAACAATATCATTTTTCTTAGCTTCTGATTTTTGTTTAAGTTCTTCATTAAAACGTTCAATTTTTTTTGTAACTTTTTCTAACTCTGATTTTAATTGATTAACAGTTTCTTCATGACTATTATGAGTTTTTCTCGCAGAAGCTAAAGACTTTTTAGCAGTTTCTAATTTTTTTTCAATATGACTGGCATTTTCTTTTGCTTTTATATAAGCTGGACGCTTTTTATTCAAATTCAATTCAGCTTCTCTTATTTCTTTGTCAATATTAGCTAATGCTTTACTAAGTTTATTATGAATTTGTTTACGATCTTTCATTTTCGAATTTACTTCATCTTTTTTTTCTACATATTTACCTAATTCTTTTCTTTTTTTAGCTAATTCAACATTCAAAACTTCCAAGTCTTTATTAATATAATAAAGCTTAAATAACTGTTGAATTTGTTGTAAATTTTGAAGATCTTCTTTTAAATTTTCATATTTTCTAGCTTCATTAATTTCTACTTGAGCTTCTTTTTTTTCTGCTGCTATTCCTTTTTTTTTCATATATATATGATGCATTTCTTCTTCACTTTGATTCATTCTAATTTTATGATTACAATAATCTTCTTTATATTCTATGGAATGTGAAATTTCTTCAAACATTGCTGTTATTTCTTTTGGATTTTTCATTGCAATAGATTCAACTGCCCCTTGATATACCAAAAAGTTTTTAGCTTTAATAGATATTCCTATTTTTTCTAAGGCTGCTGCATAATCGTGTTTGGAAACTACATTATTATCAATTTTAAATTCTGAACTATGACCAACTACTAAACGACAAAATCTTGTTTGTCTTTGAGTTTCATTGTCTTGATATACTAAAGTTACACTAGCTGTATTAGAAACAGGTTGACCAATAGATGCTCCATGAATTAATTCACTTAAACGTTTTACTCTAAGATTTTGAGCCTTTTCTCCTAGAACAAAAGAAATGGCATCCATAAAGTTAGATTTACCCGATCCATTTGGTCCGATAATTGCAGTAAAAGATTTCAATGGACCGATTATTTGTCTACCTTTATAAGATTTAAAATTTTCGAATTCTAAAAATTTTAAAACCCCTGACATTTTTTAAAATTTTTTCCTCATTTCTTTTAAACTAAAGAACGAAATAAAAAAAGAATTTCTTTGTTTTTTTTAGCACTTTCTGAAGTAAAAACTCTGGGGCTCTTTTTGAAAGCTAAAGTAGCGCCATTTTTTGAAAAATAAATTCTATGACGAAAAAGCGCGCTTTTTAAACTTTTTTTAACAGCGAGTTTTTGACACACTAAAACTACTTATTGAATTATTTTTTCAATTATTAACCATTCTTATATAGCAAAAAATTTAAAAAAAAACACAAATTTTTTTTTTTTTTTAAGCAGACAAACTTGTAACTTAATCTTGAAAAACTTAAATAATTTAGACCATTTTTTTAAAAATCTAAAGTAATTTAAAGTAAAAAAATGAATCAATTAAAATTATGTATTCATTAAAAATACAAATTGTGCAAATGTAATTTCTAAAAGACAATTTCAAAAAACGTTAATAAAATTAAGCGCTAAAAAATTAAAATTCTTATAGATTAGTTAGAAGGGACTGTTTAATAAAAAAAAAATTTAAAAAATGTATAAAGTAGTTTTCTATTTTTGAGACCAAGTTTTTCTCTAAATCAATTTAAATTTTTAAATTAACATTAATTATTCAAAATAAATTTGAACAAGTCCTGATAAAAAAGAACTTTATAAATTTTACAAAATAAATTCAAATAAATTTTAAAAAGGGGCTTTTGACTCATAATTATAAGTCTTACTTAACACAGTAAAATGTTTTTAAAAAACTTTGTTATTCAAAATGTTTTTTTTAAAAAATTAATTTACCATTTTAATAAAAACTCAATCATTATAATAAAGTTTAAATTTTAAATTCAATATGTTTCAAATTACTAATAAATTAGTCAATAAAAATTTTTCTGCTATGTGTAAAACATTTTTAATTAGAAATTTTTATGAATCGAACCTTAATTGTCAAGTAAGACTATTTTTTTAATAAACTTTTTTCTTATTTGATTTTTTTCAATTTATAGAAACTTCACAAAAATGTTTTGAAGAAAAAGAAAAACTTGATTAATGAAAAGGTAAATTTAAGTTTAAAAAAAAAGAGATTTTAATAATTAATTTTTTAATTTTATAAAGCAAATTTTAAAATCAATAACAGCTTTTAGTACAGCTGAAAAGTATGATCTTGTTAATTTAGCTAAAGCTTTTGAAAAAGAAAATGTATATTTAATAAAAGATATACCAGAAGAAATTGAAGATGATGTCTTATCAATAAAAGCTAAAATAAATATCAATAACTCACAAAGAGATATTTTCATTTTTAGAGAAGGTTCAATAGTTTGTTGGGATTGTTCATCTGAAGAAATTGATAATTTGTTAGATTTTGTTAAAGATTATCAAGAGTTTCCTTATAGTGAAAAGTTTGTTTTAAAAGAGAAAGAAGAGATTGATTATTTAATCACTAATGAAATAACAAAGACAAAAATTAACAAGGGAATAATATATTTAAAAGATGATGAAATTAATATGAATTTAAATCAGTATGCATTTTCAAATGCGATTGCAATGTCAGGTAAATTCTAATTAAGATAAAAAAAATTGATTTTAATTTTATATTCCTAAGTAAAACTAGCTATTTGGGAATCTTTATTAGAGGATTTTGTTAAAAAACTGAAATTGATTACAGATGATATTAAAACTGGTAAAAAATTAAAGTTAACGCGTAATCAAGTTTTTAAAAAAACAGGTGCTTTATATGATTTAAGGCATAAAATAAATTTATCGTCCGATTTACTTGACACGCCGGATTTTTATTGGGATCGTGTAGAATTAGAGCAATTATTTCAAAATACATTTTATTATTTAAAATTATCAAAAAGAACAAAAGTAATGAATGAAAAGATTAATCATTGTTTATCTTTGATTGAATTAGTATCAGATCATTTGAATGATAAACATCATATTCGTCTAGAATGGATGATAATTGTATTAATTATGGTTGAGGTAAAAAAACTTGCATTAAATTTAAAAATAACTTTATTAAAACTTTTTTCTTTTGAAAATAGGTAGTTTTTGAAATAATTCATTATAGAGAAAGATTTATTGAAACAGAAAATTGAAGATATTTTAATAAAAGTTTTATTGTTAAATAAAATGAGTCTTAAAACTAATAAAATAAACTTGACAAACAATAAAAATTGTGTTCAAAAGTTTTTAAAAAGAATATTGTTTATGTTTTAACTAACTAAAACAAAAATTTAAAAATATAATCTGAATTTGAATAGCTTATTAAGATTTCACTAGCAGATAAATTTAAAAGCTATGGCTAAAATTATAGATGAGAGGGGTGGTTAACTAATCTTATATTGTGTATAAACCATTTTTAATGATTCACAAGCAAATATAAACAGTAAAAGGTAAACAACCATTCACATTTTGAATTCATGCTTTGTCAAAATAATTAATCTAACTTAATTAATTTTGATTTTAAATGCTACTATTATATAAATTTTAATAATTTAAAAGATTTCTTTCAATAAAAGCTTAACTAGAAATTTAATTCAAAGCTCTTGAAATTATTCAATTTAAATTGATTAAGAAGAAAATATTTGCTATTTTTTTTCATTTTTTAAATTGTGCTTTCTAAACTTTGTTCAGTTCATTAATTGCTGACAAAGATTAAAGACTTATTAAGTTTTTATTTTTTAATTATGAATTCAAAAATTATTTACCTTTTAAATGATCAATTAAAATTATTTACCATACCTATATCAATAGGCTTATTGTATATATCATACCAAAAATTTAGGCATTTAAGAAAAGAACAAAAAATTAGGCAACCATTAGATTGTGCTGAACCAAGTTTAGTATCCAATTTAGAAGTAAGTAAAATTTTAAATTAAAAATTTAGTTTTTTAAATTATTTTATTTTCAGTTAAGTTTGTTAAAGTTTTTACCATTAAGAACTTGCTCAAGAAGTATTGGATATATATCTTCTTTACATGTTCCTAAATTTTTAAGATCTTCATTATATGGTTCATTTTGTACAGCATATGATTGTACAATAAGCGAAGCATTAAACTCAGACTTTTCTTCATATAAATCATTCAATGAATTTTTTAGAAGAGAATTAGATTCAAAATTTAGACCAATTGCTAAAGGCAATAGTATTGTTGTTAGTCCAGCGGATGGTACTATACTGCATTTTCATGAAATTGATCAAGAAAATTTAGAACAAGTTAAAGGTGTAAAATATAATTTAAAATCTTTTTTTGGACCATTAACTTGGTTAGATAATGAATGTGAAAATGAAGCCGATTATCATTTAAAATTACATAAAAATGATCCTAAAAATGATTACCGGTTATTTCAATGTGTTATTTATTTAGCACCTGGAGATTATCATCGTTTTCATTCACCTACTGATTGGAAAATAAAATTTAGAAGACATTTTTCCGGTGATTTAATAGGCGTAAAGTTTGCAAATTGGATACCTGGTTTATTTCATATAAATGAACGTGTTGTTTACACAGGTGAATGGAAACATGGTTTTTTTTCAATGACCGCAGTAGGTGCAACAAATGTAGGATCAATTAAAATTTATTTTGACAAGGTAAATAAATAAGTTTTAATTTAATTTTTTATTAAAAACTTTTTTTTTTTAGTTTTTAAAAACTAATAGAGCTTTCTGGAGAAAAAAATATTATGACGATAAACTAATTTATGATACTTCTTTAAAAAAAGGGGATCCATTTGGTGAATTCAATTTAGGTTCTACAATTGTTTTAATTTTTGAAGCTCCAAAAAATTTTAAATTTGCCAAAAAAAGAGGTGATAAAATTAAATATGGAGAATTAATTAGTTTCCTTGAAAACGCTTAATTTATAAATGAACAAAAAAAATCTCACTCTTAATAATTAATTTGTTGTTTAGAATAATAAATTTTTAGTCAAATTAAAAAATTGTAATATATAAAAATTGTTGTATTGTTATTTACATGTACAGGTTGAATTACATTGGTGATTAGGAGTCCAATTACCCAAACTTTTTGAACTATAAAAATCCATTGGATAATCATAAAATTGATCGAAATTTTTTTCTAAAACAACGTTAAATTCAAAGGGAGTTAATAATGGTTTTTTTATTATATCTAAAGACCAATCAATGCTTAAACGTGGGCATGATATTTGTAACCAAAAATCTATTGAATCTCCAAAAGAATTTAAAAGTTTTGCATTAATTTCTGGAATCAAAACATTCATGAAATTAATATTTCGATCTTGCAATTTTTTTTGAAAATTATTAAGTACTTTAGTACTTCCTTGATGCCCTAATGTTCCTAAAATTAAGCCTACTGTTATTTCTTTTTTACTTTCTAATAAATTAATACTTGTTCTTATAGCTTTTTCTCTATTTTTTAACATTAATTCAAAATCGTATTCTTCTTTAGTCAATTGTTTGTCATAGGGATTATATTTATAAAAATTTTTTATTGATGGATTAGCTATCATCATAGCTTCTAAATGAAATCTACCATCACAAATAAAATATACAAGTTCTACTTTAGAACTATCTAATTTTGGTGATGTACAACCTAAAATTTCACCTCCGCTTAATGGTTTTGATTGAGGTATTTCAATTTTATAGCCTTGTTCTTTTAACATTGTAGAAATTGGTCTTAAAGTTGAATTAAATTGTATAGATGATGCTAAGACATAAGTTTTATTTTCATTCAAAGGTACATTTTTTTTAAATGTTTCAACACAATGCCATACATCAAATTTAATATCAACAAAAATATAAAGAACTTTTATATTATCGACCATTTCTGTAATTGGAATAAGACAAGAATGAGCGAAATGTACAATTAAATCACAACCATTTAATGATGCTACATAATCATCAATGCAACATGCACCATATGTAACATCTCCTAAAATAATTATTTCACTATCTACATATTCAGATATTAAATCAGAAATTATTGTAGAAAAAATGAATAAACCTTCTGGAAATTGTAAACAAACTCTCTTAGCATTTAGTGATTTGATTCTTGTTATTATTTTTGGAATTTCAAAATTATAATTATTTGGCAAATATTTTTTTATTTTGATATTTAACTCAGGTGATTCAAATATTTGATTAATTTTATTAGAACCAGTAAATATTTTTCTTTCATTTATTGGTTTAGCTTTAATATTATTTTCAATTTTTTCAATATCTTCATTAAGACCCATTTTCTCTTTCTTTGTCTACTAAAATAAAAACAAAGTTTAAGTTTTCTTTTTTTGATTAAAAATAGCGTGATTTTTATACGGCGCGAGTAATTAAAAGTAATCTTTTTAAAATTTCAAGTGTTATATAAGCTAAAAAATAATTTTCTTTTATTTTAATAACTTGAAATTTTTTTTTTAGAAAAAAATTAATTTCTATTTGGTAAAAACAAGTATTTGAATATGACTTAATAATTAATCAAAGGACAAAATAAATGATATTAAAAACAATTGCTAATTAATCATTTTTGAAAATAAAAAAGCTATTAATACGATCTAACAAGTTAAATTATAAAATTTTATCGTTAAATAGATTTGAGCTTTTTTTTTTATTTTCCGTTTTTCGTTTGCTAATTTTCATTTGCGATTTCTTTGCTCATTGTATAACTTGTCTAAAATTTCCAATTTTTAAAAAAAAATAAAAAATGTCAGTCGAAGTAAGTTTTATTTTTTGATTCTTAGATTTCCAAATTTTAATTTTTCTTTATCAAAAGGAATTTAAAGCTGCTGCTGATTTAGTTCAAAAATTAAAAACTAAACCTACTAATGATGAATTATTAGAAATTTATTCTTACTTTAAACAAGCTGAAGTTGGAGATAATGAAACAAGTAATTTGAATTTTTAATAAAATAAAAATTTAATTATTAAAGATTTTATTTATTTTAGGTAGTCCAGGTATGTTTGATTTGAAAGGAAAAGCTAAATGGTCTGCTTGGTTAAGTAGAAAAGGTATGTCTTGTTAAAAAAACTTTGATGTTTATTTTAATAAAATAATTTTTAGGTATGAGTCCAGAAGAAGCTAGACAAAAATACATAGCTAAAGTAAATGAATTAGTTTCAAAGTACGGAACAAATTAAATTTAAATTGAAAAATTTCCAAAAATTCAAGATTATCTTTTCAAATTTTATAAACTCATAATTTAAATTTTAATAAAAGATCAATCTAAATTTTTTTTGCAAAATCGTTTAATTTTATTTTCAAAATTTTTTAATGACATTTCTTTTAATTATTGAAATATCTTTGATTTAATCTTCATCTAATTAAAAAATTGAGAACCAATTAACTGATATTAAATGCAAATTTATTAAAACTTTTGTAACTATAAGAATATTTTAAATGGAAAAAAAATGAAAATTTGAAGTTAACAATTGAAAAACTGAAACTTCAATGAATTCAATTTTTCTAATCTTTTCTTTTTATACTTTTCTTTCTACCATAATAAATCTATTTATAAACTATACTTAATGTAATGAGCACATTAGTTAAAATGTAGTTTAAAAGTTTGTAGTAGTTTAAATTAAATATTATAACTTAACAACTATGTAATAGACTATTACATAAAAAACACAATGTAAAAGTGTTTTTGCAAAAATGACTGGAAAAAGATATTTTGGTTGCTATTTTCTAAAAAAATAATTTTCTTTAACTAAATGATTCAATTAATAAAAATTTAGCAACAGATGGTAATTAATTAATAATTTCTCAACTTAATATGTCCATGTTTTTATAAATCTTTTGTCTAGATTTCCTTATTAATAAATTTTTCAACGCATTGATCATTTATTGATATACGCTAAAGTTAGATATACACTTAGATTAATAGTGGTTCAATAATATAATGATGCTGTATTAATGATTTACTTTTGTTTTTAAAAAAAAAACGTCTAAGATTTTACAGTAGACTTTTATCTTCAAAAATTTTCTAGCTTAACTTAATCAAAACTCTTTAATACTATTAACTTGATTAATTAATTTAGTTTATTTAAATACTTATTGAGGCTTTATACCAATGAAAATAAATTAATTCTTGTTCAATAAAATTTGTTCAAAAACTTTATTTACATCATAAAACTTACAAAACAAAAAGGTTCTTAAAATTTAATTAAAAAAATAAATAATTATTGTATTTCTTGAGTTTTTCATTAAAAAAATAATAAAGATTTCTTTATTCATTAAATCTATGCTTCCATTTTTTCTAAATTTTTATTGAAATTAAAATACGAACCATCTTTTGACCACAATGATTTGAGTTCTAAGCCAACTTTTGATTGATTAATAAATTTAATAACATCTTCTTTCGAAGATGAAGTGAATAATAAACAAATATCACCTTTAACATCTTTACTTAATACGTGTAAATTATCTTGATATTCATCTTCAGGTTTTTTACCAAGTGCAACAACGCTTACTTTATTTTTACCAAATGTAAACCTTAAATAATTTTTAAAGAAATTAATTGGAATTAACAAAAATTTTTAAAGAACTACCTTCCATTTGGTTTCCATTTTTCTCTGATTTCTTGTAATTTAGTTGCACTTAATTGTTTATTAAAATTCAACAAATATATATGATCATATTTATCAATGTAAGAACGAATTTTTTCTACAAGACTTTTTTTTAAAGTCATTCCTTTTTTTTTTACATTTGTTAAATGTACTAAATAAAATTTTTTTATTTAAAATCAATTTATTAAACTTAATCTACTTACTGTTTTTTGTCTTTTTAGCCTTAACCATGTTTATTTAAGTCTGAATACAAAATTATCAAAACAAAAATATTCCAAAAAAAGAAACACGTTTTTTTCTATTTATACGAATTTTGTGAAAATAGTTTTAAATACAATTATGAAATAACATTAAACATGGCAAGTTCTGTACAGTTATTAACTGATGAAGGATACCGGGTAGATGGTAGAAAAAAAAATGAAATACGTAAATTTAATTGTAAATTAGGTGTATTTGAACAAGCAGATGGATCTGCTTACGTAGAAATGGGCAATACTAAAGTATTAGCAGCTGTATATGGTCCTCATGATATAAGATTTAAAAAATCAAAAAGCTTACATGATAAAGCTTTCATAAATTGTCAGTATTCAATGGCTACATTTTCAACAAATGAACGTAAAAAAAAGCCAAGAGGAGATTTTAGAGCAATTGAAATTACAAACAGTATAAGAGAAGTTTTTAATTCAGCAATTTTAACTAGTTTATACCCATATTCTGAAATCGATATCTACTTAGGTATTAATAAAAATTTTTGAATTAAATTTAACTAAAGCTTGAATTTTTTTTTTGAATTTTAGAAGTCCTACAATTTGATGGTAGTAGTTTTTCAGCATGTATCAATGCTGCAACATTAGCTATTACTCATGCTGGTATACCAATAAAAGATATTGTATGTGCTTGTTCTGCAGGATTAGTAAGTGATCAAACAATAACAGATGTAAATTATCAAGAAGAATCAATTGGTATAATACCAATTTTGACAACAGCCATTTTACCAAAAGATAAACAAATCTTATCTTTAGAACAAACAGGTAGAATTCAAATTGATAGTTTAAACCAATTAATGGATGCAGCAATGGAAGGATGTCAAGATATTTATCATGTAATGAAATCAACAATACTTGAATTCGTTGTAGAATTAAATGATTAATTTTTTAAAAATAAATTATTTAGTTAAAATTTGAAGAAATTTTATTTTTCAAGTTATTTTTAATCATAAAACCAATTGATAAACTTAGTTTTCTGCAAACTTCATAAACCTCAATAAAAACTAATTATATTTCTAAAAACTAATTTTTAAAGATTTTTTTAAGTTTTGTTAATTAACTGCTGACTACTGATATTTTTATATCCAATGTTCAGATGTTTCAGAATCTACTTAATACAGCCTTTAAAAATGAGATACTATGATATTGATTCACATTCTAACAATAATGTCTAAAACTTGTAGATTTTTTAGTTTTTTTTCTAAATGCTGCCTTATTTTTTCTTTTATTATACTAGATTTCTAGGTCATAGGTAACTATTTTCAGGAAAGTTTTCTTCTATAAAGTTGTTCATTCAAAGTTATATGTTTTAACTAAAGCTTTAACAAGTAAATTCAAAGAAATGACGATAATTCAACTTAAATTGGAAATCTATAAATTATTGTGCTTAAAAATTCTATCTACTAAATCAACCTTTATTCAATCTATATTTTAATTATCAAGTTTTTGATAAATGTAAATTTTATTTCTAAGTTCTAATTTATATAAAATTCTATATTTAGCAATAATCCCCATGCTAGAGTCATTTAAAAAATTGAAAAAAATCTATTTTTTTATCAGTTTAAAACTATTACTTTCAAACACCTAGATATAGTGTATGTAACCAAATTTACATGATTGATATTGAATATGTTTGAATAATCATTACGTAGTTCTATAGGTTTAATTCAAAAAAATAATCTTTTCCAATTTATCAAACCATGATTTCTTTAAATGAATCATTTTTCAAAAATTTTTTTGATCAAATGAATGAAAGTGGATTTCGGAAAAAAATTTTATGCTAAAGATATTGAAGTTTTATATTCATTAAGAGAAAGTATTTAAATTTTGTAGTATTATTGAATTTAACAGGTATAATACAAAGAAATAAATTAGTAAGAAATAACAAGTAGATCACAAATTGATAATTTAAATTAATCAATGAAAACTGCGATGAAATGTGATAAATGACTAACTTTTTAAAATATAAACATTTAATAAAAATATTTTTTTTTTCAAATTTAAGATACAAAATTAAAATTTTTATTTTGAACTCTTGTTTCTTTCTTTTTCCAATTGTTTTTCTTTTTCTTCTCGTTTAATTCTTTCTTCTTCACTAGCTTCAAAAGCTTTAATTAACTTATCAACTTCATTATTTGGTAAAATTTTTATTTTTGTTTTACCATCTTCTCTTGTCAAAGTTGCTAATTCCAATTTATCTGGAGTTAATTTTGAAGTATCAAGTGTTTTACTTAATACTTTTATAGTTAAAGCAAGAGCATCTTTTAATAGCATTTTATTTTCTTGATAATCTTGTTTTAAAATTGAAACTGCAGCTGTACTATTATTACCAATACAAGTTGCTTTCCAACCACCATAATTACCACTTGGATCTGATTGATAAAGTTGAAAACCATGATATTTATCCCAACCAACATATAATAAAGAAACTCCGAATGGTCTTTTACCACCATATTGAGTATATGCTTGTTTAATGTCACACAACCAACTAATTAATTTTTCACAAGGTATACTTTCTCCATATTGCATTAAATAACGTTGAGCAATTTGTCTTAATTCATTTGTTAAAACATTTGCATCAGAAGTAATACCAGCAACACTACATGCCATATCACTATAAAAAATTAAATAAGTAAAAAAAAAATATTTTTAAAAATTAAATCCACTTACTCATGTAATTTATAAATTTTCTCAGTAGTAAATTCTTCATCTAATAATTTGTTTGTATTTCTTCTTTCAGCTGCTAAAACAATACCGTCATTTGCTAAAATACCTAAACAAGTTCCAGCATGACCAATTGCTTCCATAGCATACTCAACTTGGTACAATCTACCTAAAATTAATTAAAACTATTGAATACTGAAGTTTTTAAAAAAAAAATTTTACCTTCTGGTGAAAAAATTGTTGTTCGAGAATCATATCTTCTTGCCTTTAAAAAAAAATAACACACATTAATCAAAGCTTAAAAATAAAATGAATAAAAATAACTAACCATGATTATTTAATTTGTTATTAGTATTAATTAAATCAAAATTTAGAATCAAAACTTATTTTTGAATTTAAAAGTTTATTCTTAAAATCTAAACTGTAGCCTTACAAAGCAGTTTATTTTGTCTTGCGCACTTAACAATCAGTTTAAATAAGCTATTTTAACATAATTTTTTTATAAACCAAAACTGTTGTTAAGAAAACTTTTATTAAAAAAAATTTTGCCAAAAAAAAATAGGTATTCTTAAAAAAAGTGATAAAAATAATTTTTTTAAATAAAAATGCCCAAAATACGTCGTTTTAGAGGTAAACCTCCACCAGAAGGATGGGATTTAATTGAACATACTTTAGAAGAATTAGAAGCAAAAATGAGAGAAGCAGAAAGTGATACACATGAAGGAAAAAGACGTGTTGAATCTACCTGGCCAATATTTCAAATTCATCATCAGCGTAGTAGATTTATTTATGAAATGTATTACAAAAGAGAAGGAATATCTAAAGAATTATATGATTATTGTATTAAAGAAAAAATAGCAGATCAAGCTTTAATTGCTAAATGGAAAAAACAAGGTTTTGAGAACTTGTGTTGTCTAAGATGTATTCAAGTAAGAGATACTAATTATGGAACTAATTGTATATGTAGAGTACCAAAAGAAAGTTTAGATGATGAAAAAAAAGTTATTCAATGTGTACATTGTGGATGTAGAGGATGTTCTGGTTAATTTTCATCTTATTTTTTTAAGAAAATACTTTTTAATAAAATTTTAATAAATGTACAAAATTTAAGATGATTTTTTTAAATAAATATCAATAAAAATTCCAGTAATTAAACCTACAAAAAAAATTATAAAAATATAAATACAAAATCTGTTAGAAGACATCATTATAATATTCAAATTTGAGCAAGGAACATCAAAATCAGAGAGTATATCATTTTTTTTTAAAATTAAATTTTCTGAACTTTTGTAATCATTTTTTTCTATATCTGAATTATCATCACTTTGCTTATTATATACATTTGTATTGATTTGAATTTCTTTAACATGTTTCTCATATGGCTTTAAGTAGATCAAAATTTTAAAAATACTATCAACTATTTCAAATGTATCATCATTTAATTCAATTTTTCTTTAAAATAAAAAAATTAAAGTTAAAATAAAGATTTAAAAAGTAAAAAAAAAAATTTACATTTCAACTTTGTGTTGTGATCTAACCAAACCTGATGGAGGTATTACTTTGTAATTTTCCACAGCAGTAGAGAAAACTATAGAAAATTTGAAATGAGTATAAAAGAAAATTTCAAAAAAGAAATGATACCTTTAAAATAAATAGTATCTTCATGAAAGTTGTAAAGAGTGAATTTATTTTCTAAAGGTTCATCTATGTTAAAGTTCAGATTATTAGGAACAGCATCAACTAATATATATTTTTCATTCATTTTGAAAGTTATTTAAACTTAAATTTAAATAAAAATGAAAACTAAAATTTGAAAAATGATTAAAAATTAAAAAAGTAAAAAATTATATCATTTTAAATGACAAAATGTGTTTCAAATTGTTTATTTGTTTTCACAAAAAAAAAATAAACAAAACAGTGCGTAATTGAATATTGTTAAAATTTTTGCCACTAGAAGTCACTATTTGATAAACTTAAAAAATAATTACACAATATATTAATAAAAATTTCTCAACAATTTATAACTAAATAAAAAAATTAAGCTAAGCCTCTTTTTTTCATTTCTTCTAACATATAAGAACCCATTTGAGCAGGTGATTTTGTTACAGCTACTCCAGCGTTTGTTAATGCTTCAATTTTTGCTTCAGCACCTCCTTTACCTCCAGAAATTATTGCACCAGCATGCCCCATCCTTCTTCCTGGTGGAGCAGTTAATCCAGCAATAAAAGATACTACTGGTTTAGAATTAGAACCAGAATTATTCTTAATTAAATATTCAGCTGCTTGTTCTTCTGCCACACCACCAATTTCTCCAATTAAAATTATACCTTTTGTCTCATTATCATTTAAAAAAACTTCTAAACAATCAATAAAATCTGTACCATTAAATGGATCTCCACCAATACCTATACATAAAGATTGACCTAAACCTACTTGAGTAGTTTGATGTACTGCTTCATAAGTTAAAGTACCAGAACGAGAAACTATTCCAATTTTTCCTTTTTGATGAATATGTCCAGGCATAATTCCAATTTTACATTCTCCAGGTTTAATTATTCCAGGACAATTAGGGCCTATTAAACGTGTTTTATTTTGTTTAAGAAGCATTTGTTTTACTCTTACCATATCTAATTGTGGAATTCCTTCAGTTATACAAACAACTAAAGGTATTTCTGCTTCTACAGCTTCTTCAATAGCTTTTGCTGCACCTTGTGCTGGAACATAAATTACAGATGCATCAGCTCCTGTATTTTCTTTTGCTTCTTTAACACTTTTAAATACTGGTAAATCTAAATGTATTTGTCCGGCTTTATTAGGTGATATACCTCCAACAACATTTGTACCATATTCAATTGCTTGTTTTGCATGAAAAGTACCTTGTTTACCAGTAAATCCTTGTACGATAACTTTAGTTTTGGAATTTATTTTTAATTGAGGCCTTGTCTCCGTATAAATTGAATTATTTAATAAAGCAATAGGACTTTTGCCTTAAAAAGAGCAAAATATTAATTAAATTTTTGACTAAAAATAATAAATTTTACATAACTTTATTAAGAAATAAAAACTTACTATTCAAAATAAGAGATTTTGCAAACTGAAAATTGGTTAACTTAAGCATCTTTTAAGATTAATTAAAAATTTACAAGTAACAAAATCAATAATTTTAAAAAAGCTATTTAAACTTCAATGTGAGTTAAAAGAAAATAACATTTAAAAAAAGGGATTTTGTTTTAATTTAGACTGTGAATCCAAGGTGAAAATAAAATAATAAAAGTTGGAAAAAAAGTTTGTTTAACAACTAAAAATTGATATTTTTTTTATCTTAAAATTTTTATAAATCAAACTTTCAAATCCATCAATTTTAATTAAAAGCAATTTATGAATTTAAATTTATATATTTATCTTTGTTCGTGAACGGTCCCTGAGTTTAATAAGTAAAATTATAACGAAATATAATGAAAACAAAATTGATTTAAATGAACATTTTGAACGTTTCTTTTAAAATTGAAATTAAAAAAAATAATTAAAATGACAAATAATCTTAAATTGATTACCTTTTAATCTTTTTTATCAAAAAAATTGATTCAACTAAGTTTTTTTTAATAAAATTTATGTTTAAAAGAAAAATTAAAAATTAAATATTATGGATGTAAAAAGTGATAAAGATAAAGATAGAAATAGATTTTTAAGGCCACCTACACCAACAAAACAATTTTTAATTTCACCTCCTGCATCACCTCCAGTTGGTTGGGTACCTTGTGAAGAACAAACACCTATTCTAAATTATGATTTAATACATGCAATAAATAAATTAGCTCCTGGTGAAGCTCATGAATTACATCCTCAATCAGAAAAACATCCTGGAATTGTAGTACATATTTGTGAAGATCAAGATAATAATTTAAATAAACCTACAATTCTAATTGAAGATCAAGATTCATTAATAAACAAATCAATGAAAGTTAAAATTTTACAAACAAGAGCACCAGATTCTTTTTTAAATAAAAAAGAAGATAATCCATAAAGAAACTCTCAAGCTATCATTTGATAAACTCATATTTTAAGGATTAAAAAAATTATATTTTTGACATATTAGTTTTAAAACTAAAGTGTTTAAATCATAAGGATCTCTTGAGTTTTTGATGAAAAGAATTTTCTATTAAATGATCTGATCAATTTAAAATATTTTCATGATTTTGAAAAAATTTCATTATTGAAAGCTAAAAAGTTTTTTTTTTATACTTATTTAAACTAAATTAATTAAAAAAAACTAATTTATTCATGTTGTTTGTATTAAAAAATTGTTTGTTAGTAGATGTCTAGTTTTTGTAAATTATAAAGTTACTTCATTTTTTTTTTATAATAAAATATATTGAATTTTATTGATTAAAATAACTACTTTATATGATTTGTTTATAACATATTAAAATACTTTAAAAAGCTTAAAACATAAGTAGGTAAATAAAGGTAAGTTGTATAACAAGACATCATAATGAAAAATACGAGAAAAAAATCTAAATAAAAAAGAAAATAAATTTTTTTCTAATTTTATAATTTAGAAAACTTACTCATCATTGCTTTTTCCCAAGGTTCAAGCATACATAGTCCACTTGTTATTTCATAAATATAATACCATGCATAAACTTTTTCTTTCAATTTATAAATTACTTTCATTTTAATTTCTTAGAAATTTCAAAATTAAATTTTTAAATAAATAAATTTTTAAACAAATAAAATTTAAATAACAAAATTGATTCTAAAACTTTGTTTGATTGCTTTTTTCAGTTTCCAAAAATCTTTTGTATAAAAAATTAATTATATTTTAAATTGAATTTAGTTCTAATTTTTTTAATGGATATATTTTAAACAAACAACAAATGAATTACATTTTCTTGTTTAATTTAGCAAAAAATGTTTTAAATTTGTTTTTTAAACTAAGTACACATTTTAATCATAATCTTATTTAACCTAAAAATTTTGTAAAAATAACTAAAGTCATGTTTTTCAATTTTGTTTATAGTTTTACTTTAGTTTAAAAAATTGAAACAAAATGTTTAAAAATTTAGTCAATAGATTTAATGGACTTCCTAAAAATTTTAGTTCTACTGCAATAAAAGTAAGAAACTCTTTTTATCATATAAAAATAAAATTCAATTTTTTTTTTTTAAGGAACCAAGATTAGATAAATTATATAAAGAAATTAAATTGGAAATAAGAAGCCATGAAAGTGCTGTAATTGATAGTTATATAAAATTTGCTGAACATGCTGCTAAAAACTTAGATATCAAATTTAATGGAATGTGAGTTTTAAATTCAAATAAGTTTCAAGTAATTGAAATTAATTTTTTTTTATTTTTAATTAGAACTTTGTTGAACGATGGTAAAAAATATTTTGTAGAACGCCAAACTTGTTTAAGATCAGCATTTGTCCACAAAAAGCACAGAGAACAATATGAAGCAAGAACATATGTAAAGTTTATAAATTTAGCTAATTTAACAGAATCAACAGCCGATACTTATTTAGAATATGTACAAAGAAATTTACCAGAAGGTTGTTCAATGATTGTACACAAATATGAAATTAGACCAATGTTTGCACATTTAATGGCACCAGTAGATAATAAAAAATTACAAAATTAAATAAAAGTAAAAAATTTTAATTATAAAAATCAATTTTTGTTTTTTATTTAAACATTAATGATAAACTTTAAATTACATGAATTAGTAAGTTTTGTTTGACTGTAAAGCCAAAAAGAACTTAGAATGTTCGCTGAATGGTGATCTTCCTAAATCTTTACTTGACCATAAATCTGGAGTTAAGATAGAGTAAGTTTTTTGAATAGCATAATAGGTAGCTTTAGCAAAGTTTCCTAAAGTACAAGTAGATCCAACTGATGCTGTGTAACAATCTTCAATACCTGCCATGCTAAGTAATTTTTTAGGTACTTGAGCAGCAACTAATCCTGTACCACGAGGTGCTGGAATCAATCTTACAGTAATTGAACCACATTTACCAGTAACCTAAAAATAAATAAAAAAAATTAATATAGCTTGCATGGTCGATCTATTGAATCATCGCGATAAATATCACATTTTCAAAAGGATCTGGAATATACAATCTGCGCGTTTTCAACCTGATATAAATACCAAGGAAAATGCACTTAATTTTTCACACTGCGTTAGAGTCTGATGCAATTAAATACAAAAGTATGCACAAACAAACTAACTAAATAACGCGTATGTATCTTAAAAATCAAAGCCGAAGCCAATCTTCAAGATACAAGTGTGAGAGATTAAAATAAATTAAAAATAATTACCTTGCAAGGAACTGTATGAGGTTTACCAATCTTGTTTCCCCAATAACCACGTCTTACTGGAACGATAGACAATTTAGCGGCAATAATGGCTCCTCTAATTGCTGTAGCAACTTCTTTTGAGCATTTAACACCTAAACCAACATGTCCTTTAGAATCACCGATGGCAACAAAAGCCTTGAAACGTGTTCTTTGACCGGCACGTGTTTGTTTTTGAACAGGCATAATTTTCAATACTTCATCTTTTAAAGCAGGTCCCAAGAAGTAGTCGATAATTTCAGATTCTTTGATAGGAATTGAATATTTGTATAATTCTTCTAATGACTTGATTTTTCCTTCTTTAACTAAACGACCGATTTTAGTGACTGGTTGCCATTCTTTCTCTTCTTTTCCACTTCTTTCTTTTCTGCCAGGACGTCCTCTTGGAGCACCTGGTTTTGCACCAGGAGCACTACGTTGAGTAGCAGGAGCACGTGTACCAAAATTACCACGGGCTGGAGCAGAGTCCGCCATTATTATAAATTAAGTTTTTGAATTAAAAAAAAAGAACTACAAACAGTAGAGTGTGAAACTTAACTGATTGTATAATGTAAATTTTTGCTTTATATTTTAATGAGGAAACGGATACTGTTATTTCTACTAACTTGTTTATTTTGACGACTTTTTAAAAGTATTGCCTTCTAGCGTTAACTTTTGAAGAATTTTTTTAAACTTTATGAATCGTGGCTTTAAAAGTAACTTTAAACGTAAACAGTTTTAAAATACTAGCTTTCTAGTTTTTTTTAATTGTGAACTGACTAACTTAATTTAAAATTAGTTTTTTTTTTTTTTAATTTTTTCCACTCAAAAATGGATCAATTTGTTAATTATTTGATTTGCCAAAAAACAGATAATGTTGCAACAAAAAACTCAACAGATCCTTTTGTTGCTACAATTGAAGAAAAAACCGTAGCATATTTAGCATTATGTATCATGGCAGTTCTTCCAATCATTGTCGGTTCTTTTAGATCAATTCATACACTGAAAAAACAGCTTGTAAGTAAAAACAATTTCTAAAATTAATTAATTTTAATGTTTATTCAAACTTTAGCAAACAGCAGACCATTCACAAACAATGTCAACAAAAGATGTAGCAATGTTTCCATTTATAGCTTCATTTGCTCTTTTATCAATTTATATTGTTTTTAAAGTAATTATAAGACATAAATTAGTTTCATAAGTTTTTTTAATTTTTTTTTTTGACAGATTTTCTCAAAAGAATATGTAAATTTTCTTTTGACACTTTATTTCTTCATCCTTGGTATAGTTGCATTGACTCATGTTATCTCACCAATATTAAATAGGATATTTTCTTCTTCTTATAATCAAACTTATTCTTTACAATTTACTCAAAGATCAGATAGTGACAGAACTAGTTTAATTGATTTTGAATTTACTACTTTAGATGTTTTTGCTTTAATTTTTTCAGCATTATTTGGTAGTTGGTATTTATGGAAAAAACATTGGATTGCTAACAATATTTTAGGTTTAGCTTTTTCAATTAATGGTATTGAAATTTTACAACTTAACACTGTTGTAAATGGTTGTATTTTACTTGGAGGTTTATTTATTTATGATATTTTTTGGGTATTTGGTACTGATGTAATGGTTACTGTAGCTAAATCATTTGAAGCTCCAATTAAATTAATATTTCCACAAGATTTTCTTTTACGTGGTGTATTTGGTACTCATTTTGCTATGTTAGGTTTAGGAGATATTGTTGTTCCTGGAATTTTTATTGCTTTACTTCTTCGTTATGATTATAGGTAAATAGAAAAAAATTAATTTTTTTTAAAAATAAATTTTTCTAATTTTTTTTTCTTTTTTTAGTTTAAAACGTAAAAGCTATTTCTATTTCTACACTTGTTTATTCTCTTATATAATTGGTCTTACAATAACAGTAGTTGTTTTGACAATATTTAGACATGCTCAACCAGCTCTCCTTTATTTAGTACCTTGTTGTATTTTAACACCATTAACATTAGCTTTATTAAGAGGTGATTTAAAAACAATGTTTGCTTATACAGATAATCCAACTGTAGTTGAAGGAGACAAAAAAAGTGATTGAGTTTGTTAATTATGTTTAAAAAAATTTCATCTTTATCAAAACACTTTTAAAATATTCAAATATTCTTTTTTTTAATTTAAGTCGAATTATGTTTTTAAAATAATTTTATAGATGAATTGTATATTTTGATAAATTAAACTTGGAAAAATTTTTTTAGTTTCCAGAAAATTTTTGTAAGTTTTTTTTAGCCTATAAAGCTATTCAGAACTTAGCTTTTTTTATTTAAAATATTTTATTGTTCAAATATTTTAACATTTTATTTGAACTTTATTAATCTAAATGATCTTTGTTATTTAAATTGAAGAAACTTTTTCAGAGAAGAAATAAAATTTTTATTGTTTTTTAAAATTTTTTGTCAAATTAACAGATTGTTACAATTAATTTTTGAATGATATCGTTAAATTTTTTCAAATTGATCGAAAATACAAGTTACTAATAGCAACACGTGCCAAAAGTTTTTTTTTTTTTTTTGAAATATGAATAAACAAATAATTAGTTTTTTACACGAATGTCGATGGCCAGCTCCAAGGTTAGAATATTTTTAAAATCAGTAGACCGCAAAATTTTATCAATACCTGGATAAAAAAATTTTAGCTTAACCACCTGTGAATTTAAAAATTTGTTTTATATTTTTTTTCATAATTAGTATTCTCTGGAAATAAGTGAAAGTTTGATAATTTTATGTTTGCAATTAAGTTTAAACAAATTAATTAATTTGCAAATACTAATTTTTCAAACACTCATAACTTTTTTAAATTTTGTTTTCTAAACTAATATTTTTCTAAAACTAATATTTTTCTAAACTAATATTTTTCTAAACTAATATTTTTCTAAAACTAATTTTCTTCTCAAAACTAATTTTCTCCTCAATACTAATTGGGATCTTATGTTTTTTTGCAAAAAAAAAAATTCGTTTTTTATCTAGTCAATGCCTACACATTCGAAGTTAAAAAAAAAAGGCGGTTTTCATTTTTCATATTTTATTAGTTTTTTAATTCGCACATATTTAAAGTTTTTAATACTTTCGACAACAAGGTGGAATATATGTTTATTAAAATTTTAGGGATTTTTTAAAAATATTAGTTGCTTAGCATAGTATACTTAACATACATATGGACGTTGAAAATTTTATTTGCCTGGAAAATTATTTCAGCCGATGGCATCTCAATGTTCATTAAGTACCTTATATTTTTTTTTTCAAATCGCACGTGTGTTTTGTACTTTTTTTTCTAACATTAATAAAAATCTCTACAACCGTCAGCTGAGTTTTTTCACATTACCAATCGGTGGTAGATGGGCGATTGTGACCGTTGTAGATCTTTTATACTTTACCTTTTAATATTTGAAAATTCAAAAAAACTATTAAAATTTATTTATATTGAGTTTTTTCACCGTTAGCTTTTGTTTAATAGTAACAAAATTTCTATTGTACTCTATGGTAGATGAAATAAAAATCAACATGTGTTCTTTTTATTTGCCTACGATTTTTTTTTTGAAATGATGAAGTCAATGTTTAGATTAAAATAAAATTTTTTTAATTTTACAAAAAAAAGAATACAAAAAAGAGAAAAAAAATTATAAATAAGTAAAAGAATTCAATAAAAACATTTTAACTACGGGAAAAAATGATATGAATTTACATCAAATAATGATTTTTAAAATAAATTTTTGTTAACAAACTTTTATACAGAAAAAAAAAAATTCTTATCAAATTTTAAGATTAAAAAAAGAGAAAAAAAAAAGGTTTTTAAGGGCCTTAGAACGTGCTATTTGGTAATGAACTGTATTAGACCCTTGGAATGCAATTGTTCAACCAAATTTATCGACTAGATTGCAACGTTCTCCAAATGACTAGCTATTCTTATCCAATATACTAATTTCTTTTTATATGTCATTTTTAAATGACAATTTGAAATTAGATTTTTTTCAAAAATAAAAAATAAAATTTATAAAAAATACAAATGAAAACTTAAGGTAATTTTGACGAAAAATAAAAAAAAAAAATTAATTTTGTTCACTTTTTAATTTTTTTGAAATTAAAAACTTTTTTTGGCTTTCAAAACTATTTGAAGATTCTTGAGAATTTTGTTCAATAAAAACTTGCTCATCTACATCTTCAGTTTTAAGCATTTGTAAATTATTTTCATCTGTAGTAACAGAACTTAAGGCGCGTTTTTTTCTTTGTAAAATTAAATTTGTTTGTAATGATTCAGATGAATTTGAGATTTCTTCATTTTCAGATAAAGATGTATTGCAATTAATCATTTCATTTTCTTGGTTTTCAGATTTAGGTGATTTACTTATTAAGTATTGTTGTCTTCTGAATTTTTTCGGGCAATAATTATCATTTAGTTTTTCTTTTATGTTTGACTCATTTTCATTTATGACTTTATTAGTTAATTCATTTTCAATTGATTTCTCATTTTCATCTATTGTAATATTAGATTGTTCAGGTATAATAGCTGTTCCAGTAACTTTTACTTTATTATTACTTATTTTAACTTGATTATCATCTGAATCTTGTATTACACTAACACTTACTATTTGATCTTGTAATTTTATAGTTTTTTGAGTTCTTTCATTTGAATCTATGATTAATTGTGGTGAACATTTACTAGTAGGTGAATTTAAATTTGAGTTTATTAATTTTTCATGACTAACATTTAAACTATTTGACAATTTCTTTGTTTCAATTTTACTTGAATTTTGACTTTTAGACAAACCATCTGCAGAGTTTGTTTTAATACTTGGTTTATGCCATCTTCTATGTGAAGCTAAATTTGCTGGGCAATTAAATTTTTTCTCACATTCAGGACATTTGTATTCTATATGTCCTATTCTTGAACAACTATGTTGAGCTAATTTGAATGCATCTTCAAATCTAAGTTTACATAATTTACATATATAATCACCAATTTGATTTTCAATTTTTTCTAATTCAGCTATTGCTTCTGGAGTTACTTGAACTAAATTAATTCTTGGATCAATATCACTAGCTCTTGTAGCACAAGATTCAACATCCCATGCAGCGTCATCATCATTTAAAATAAATGTACCTGAAACGGGTGAACTTTTATGCTCATCAAAAATCATTTTACGAATTGGTTTTTTAACTGATGAAATATTTTTTTTTTTAATTTGAGTTAAACTTTTACTTTGGTTTGGTAATGAAGATGGGCGTTTATTTATTTTTATTTGCAAATTTGTTTTTTTCATTTCTTCTTGTTTTAAATTTTTTTGCTGATTTTTATTAGACTTTGACAAGTCTAAAGCTTGTTCATCTAATTCATTTTTTTCATAACTTTGAGTTAAATTATTTGAATAATCAATTAATTTCAAAGATGTATTATAATCAATATTTTTGTATTGACCTAAATATTGACTTAAATAATTACCAGTTAAAAAATTTTCAGATGAATTTGTATCATAGTTGAAATTGAGTTGGTTCCAATTTTTTGTATTTAAATAATTTGCTCTTGGAAGTAAAAGTTGGTTTGAATAATTTAATAAACTTTTTGAACCTTCTTTAATCGTTGTTTTCAACAATGGTGGAGGACTAGTTGAAGTTGAAAATAAGTTTAAGGGATTACTAACTGCTTTCAAATGAGCAGTTAACATACTGACATTTGAAATAGCAAGACTGTTACTTAATTGAGATGACATTTTACTATACTTTTTAGACTAGGTATAAAAAAAAAGAAAACTTAATTTTGATTAGGACTAGAAAATTTGTTAAAAAATAATTTTAGACAAAATCAAAAACATAATAAAAAATTTTAAAAAATAAAAAACTTAAAAAAAAATTAGAAAAATTTAGAAGAAAAAATTTTTTTTTTTTGAGCTTGTTGCTCTTCGACGTTTAGATTTTGACTAAAGTTTCGAAAAGTTAACCCTGACTAGAAATACTAGACGAACATAGGTCTGTAAACGAATTTAACGTTGTATTTTTTTTTTGAGTGAATTATATGTAGCAGAATGCGTACTTTTGTACGTATATATTGCAAATTATTAATATTATAGTATACGTGTGGTTTAAACTTGTACGAATAAATCGTAGTATTCGTCTGTGTAAATTTTTATAAAAACTTGTATTAGCTTATTTTTATTAAAAAAACTTGCACATGCCAGCAGCAGGCTTTCGGGTACTAAAGCGGGGGAGAGTTTTGAACTTTAGGACTTACAACAAGGCCACACTTTCGCTTAAACTACCTTTACCGCCGCCACACAATTTGTCCCTGAATCATATGTTTAAAAAAAAATTTCACCGTTAATGTTTAAAAACACATAAAACACATTCGTTTTTTTTTTTCGTCTGTTGCTTTTGCACCCTCATCTTCTTTGAGATTTAACGTCTTCTCTTTTATAAAACTAAACTATATGGGTATTATTACTAATAAAATAGTAATTATTTCACTGTTTCTTTTTTTTAAATTTTTCTATAAGATCGTCAGTTGGTTTTTTTTTTAGAGTACACTTTTACTAAGTATTGACCATAAGTACGACAAATTTTATTTTTTTAAAATAGGCACGCGCGTTTTTTCTCTACCTTTTATTAATACAAAAATTTGTCTAAACAAAAAAATTTGAATCAACTAATTTTATTAAATAATTTTATAAATAGATAGTTTTGAATATTTATTTTCTAAAAAATTAATGATCTTTTACTTTGTTATAATTTAGAAAATTTTTCTATTTTAGTTTTTTGAATTTTTCTATTTTTATTTTCTAAAATTATAGTTTTCTAAAATTCTTATTAACAATTTTCTTTGTTTTATTTAATTCCAGCGCTGAATAAATTTCTAAATATATCTCTGTTAATTTTAAGTTTAAATTTTTTAAAAGATATTTTATTGATTTTCTGAAATAAAGTTTATCTTTTAGAAAATCATTCAAAAACATTTAAAAGCTTCATTAATTTTTTTTTTTTCAAAACAAAACTTTGGTGTCTTGGGTAACCAAATATTTTAGGATTTTTTTTTTAAAATTTTATTGTTTAAACTGTTTTATTTGTTATTTTATAATTTTTTTTTTTTTTTGATTAAGAAATGAAATTATTGATTAAATGATCATTTTATGTAATTTTTTCTCTACAATTTTCGGAAGCACAGATGTATTAAAATTTTAATTTTCTTAGGTCATGTAATAAAAGAAAATCTATTAAAATTTTTTTAGAAGATTGGGTGAGGGCGGAAAAAGTGTGTCTCAAAGTAAATTAAAAATTAGAGCAAAGGAAATAGTCACGCGTTAAAATTTAATATAAAGAAATAAGATTTTAGTCTAAAGAATTTTTATCTAGGACAGGAAGAAAAAGTTCGAAAGTTTGAAGATTATAAAAACTTTCTTTTAAAATTTACTTTTTACTTGTTGAATATATTTCCTTCGTTCTTTTTTTCCACCTCCTCCACCCTCGAAAATTAAGAACAAAGTTTTTACGAAAAAAAAATCTGGCGCAAGACCTAAAACTATTGTTACTTAAAAGAAAGCTTTTACTCGTGTCACTTTCCACCTTCACCTTCATTTCTATTTGCATACTTAATAAAACTTCTCAATTTTTCAAGTTTGCACGTGCAAGTTAAATGATTTTTATTTAACTATTGTTGCCCTAAATTTTAATTTCTTTTCAGCCATTTGGTTAATAGCTAAGTCTAATTTCTCTAGTTTCTAGAAGTCAAATTCGCGCCATAGAACTTTTAATGTTGTATTCAAGCCTGGCCTTATTAGTTTGGTCTTGTAAGGTTTGACAAGCTTTTTATTATTCTTAGTTTAATTTTCTCCTGCTTTGAACACCTTTTGATTTCTTTCTTTTTTTTTACCCTCAACACTTGGATAAAAGTTTGTTGCCCGACTCAGGGGCGCAGTGTAAGCAGCATACGTATATATATATTTATATAAGCATTATACACACATTTATATACATGTTACTGTTCTACGTTTATTTACAGGTTAACTTTTTCTAAGTAGCAAATGGTGGTGCATGCATAGACTTTCATAAGTTTACGTTAAATTTTGAATAAAACTGGCACGCTCTGTACCCTGGCACTAAACAATGAACCGTCGAATTTCCTGCCTTACATGCCACGATTCATGATCGTTTTCACTTGCAATTTCGATTTTTCTTGTTTTCACTATTTTTACTTTTTTTTGAATTTTTATGCCTAAGGAACCTAGTTTAATCAAATAGCAAAGCTACTTTTATTTTTTTTTAACTTTCTATTTAATAAAAAGCCAGGTTTTTTTTTTCAAATTATAAGCAGTTTTTTTTGGCCCGTTGTATATGAGGATGATGACCGTTTGTAGTATGGTGTATGTATAGCATAAGTAAAAATACGTCCTTTTACGTCCAGACGCGTGCCTGTGCATTGTACTACTTGCTTGTCTTTTTACAAAAAAAAAAGTTCGACCAAATGTCGTTTAAACTTTTACTTATTTTAGAGTAAAACCATTTGCAATTTCATTTTTACTCATCTGCTACTAAATCGTGTTATGAAAACTTTATCTAAAAATATCCAAAATTACATTTTAATCTTGAAATTTTAAAATAACTATTAATAATTTCTAATAATCATCAAACTCTATAACTCCAGTCAGCTTTAAGTTCTTTTTAATAACATTTATGTCTTTTAACTGAAAAATTAATTTAGTCTGTAAATTTTATTTTCAAATAAAAAACCTTTACTACTTATCGATTTGTAAAGAAAGATTTTCAAAGCCAAATTGGAGTTCATTAATAAAAATGGTGAAATAAAATTTCATTTTTAAACAAACACAACTTTTAAATATAAGAAAGTTATAGATTTGACAAATAAATGAAGCTTAATTTTTCATCTCACTAAGAAAATTTCCTTAAAATTTAAAAATTTTATTTTGATTGATTAATTATATGAATAGATAAACCTAATTACACTAAAAAATTAGTTTGAATCAAAAGTAAATCTAATTTTTGTCTTTATTAGTTTTTTTGTTTGTTTTGAAATGAACTTCTTTTAATGAAGTTCAAGAATTTTTTTCTATATTTTTTTATTGATTTTACAGAATTCTTATTAACCAGTTAATATTTAATCAAATTTCTGCATGTTCTTTATTATTAATGAAAACTTAAAATTTCTGCATTCTCTCTATTATTTATGAAAACTTAATTGTTCTACATGCTCTTTTTTATTAATCAAAACTTAATTGTTCTACATGCTCTTTTTTATTAGTCAAAACTTAAATGTTCTACATGTGCTTATAAACTTAAGTTTTCATTAAGTTATTTCTTAGGCTAAGAAAAATTTCTGTCATTTTACTAGTTGAAAACTTTTCATTCAATTGTTTTGTAAAGTTTTTCAAAATTAAATAGACTACTAAATTATAATTTTGTATCTGTGTTGTAAATTTAAACTAATTGTGACTTTTTGATAAAACCATTCATTAGATAGTAATTTTAATTTTACTTTTACAAAATGCTAATTTCTTGTCACTTCTATTAATTCAAAGAAACAAACTTAATTGAAGAGTTTTTATAAATTGATTGTTTTCTTTTTAGTTTTCTTATTTCAAAATTTGTAGTTAAATCAAACATTTTTTTTTTTAAATTAATTCTCATTATTATTCAGAAGCTTCATTTATTACTTTCTTTGTAAAGTTTTAGTTTTAAGTATACCTACTTGTGTCTTTATTTTTTATTTATAACTTATCTTTGTTTAATGTATTGAGAATAATATGATTTTTAAAAACTAATAGCTCAATTTTACTGATGAAATTTTTTTACTTAAGTTTTTTTATAGTTCACTAAATTTTCTTTCAACACTTATTTTAAACAATTTTTTAAACAACTGATATTTTTTAGATTTTACTTAAGACATCTTTGTGAAAAAGTATTTATCTTTAATAGCATAATTAAAATAAAGTTGTTTAAAACTATCAAGTAAGGTGAAAAATTGACCACGAGCTGCTTATTTTAAATTATAAATTGATTCCTTCAGCTTGCAAATAAAATTTCTATAACTTCAAAACCAGGTGGCTATTTTAATATAAAAAACCTATAACTTTAAACAATTCTTCGGTTATTTTAATTTGTTTATCTTTAAGCCATCCTAACTTTTTTAATTTTTACTTATAATCAGTCTTTTTTTTTCATAAGTCAAGTTTTATTTTGATGTAGCGTAAATAGTATCATTAGCTTTGATAAATTTTTATCTATAGATTTATCAATTCTTCATTCTTTGAATCTGAATTATCTTTAAGTTTTAATCTTTATACTATTTTTTTTGAGTAAATAATTTGTTATGTCATACAAGCCTTAAGTTATAGGGTTTTTTGTAATCAAAACAAGCAGAATTAAGAGAAAAAGTTCATTTAAATACGATCAACAAGTGATAACTATTTTGAGTGAGTTTTTTTTTTTTGCATTTCCACAATCATAGTTTTTAATTTAATCAATAAAAATTCAAAGTAAATCAAAATAGAAATCTTCTTAAATGACTTTTTTATTAAACTTTTAAATAACTTGAACTTTTAAATTTTCATAAACAAAATTCACAACGATTATTCAATTAAAGTTTTCAAATAAAAAAAGTTAAAAGTTAAAAGGAGTTAACAATCAAAAACTACATTTAAGATTTGCAACTTATATTTTTTAGCTGTTTAAGTAAATTAAGTGTTTTTACAAGTCTTTCAAGATCAAAGTTCACTCAGAAAACTTCTTTGATTAAAAATTTTTTTTTAGATTACAATGAACTTTTATAATAAATCAGCTGTAAAACAAATTTTTCAACTGCAGTTTGTGTAATTTAAGAATATTGAATAATAAAATTTTTAGTTTTGAATATCTGTAATCAAAATAGGAATTTTGGTTGAACTTTTTAGATAAGCTAAATTATAATTCTTATTTTTAAAGTTAATACTCGGCACAGAAAAAAGTTTGATGAATTAATTAAACTAGGAGATCAGTTAAAAGTTAATCAGTCAATTAGAAAAATTTTCAAATTAATAAGAAACAGTTCTCAATAATCTTATTTTTATTAATGAACAAAACAATTTTTGATAATACAATCGTGTGTATAGGAAAAATGTGGTTTTTGTAACTTAGACAAATTCTTCAATAAATAACAAGACTTATAACAACAAAAAAACTTTATTTCAAAAAAGAAATTTGTGCATAACTAAGTTTAAAAACTGATTAAAAAAATTAAATTCTGTTTAAATGAATTGTAATTAAAATTAAAAAAATTTTTCATAAAACACAGTTTATTTATTTTAAAAAAAACTTTGTTCATTTTTATCAACTTGCATTTCATTATTTGCATCTGGTTTATCAATTAAATCTATTTCTTTAGGATTATTTGAACCAAAATGTTCAGAAACATCATTAATTAAATAAGAATTTTCATCTACTTTCTCAGCTAACAATTTTATTGTTTCGTTATAAAGTTTAAAATCAAAAAGATCATCTTCATTATTAGGCAAAATTATTAAGTCTTGACATTTTACTAAAGTTCTATTTAAAGGTGTTGCAATTAATCTTAAGATACTTTTCTCTGGAATTAATTGACGAAGAGGTTCAGCTAAATGGGCTTTAATTGCTACCATATCAGAACAAATAATTTCTAACTGCTTATCTCCTGCCTTAATAAACAAAAATTTAGTTTATATATTTTTAGTTGAAGAAAAATATTTACCTTACTAAGTTCAGCTAAAATCATAACTTCTTTATTTATGTAATTGCCAATCATTGATGCATTGACTTGAGGTATAAAATTATCTGAATTCATTTTAATAATCTTATTAATTAATTATATTTTAACAAAAATATTAAATTTCCTTTCTTTTGAGTTTAGCTTAATTTTAAATAAAAAAAAAATTTACTTTTCTTAAATTAAACATTCAAATACAAAAAAAAAATTCAAAGCGGGAAAATGTGTCAAAATAACTAATTAGCTAAAAATACGATTTTTTATGTTTATTTTTTTCTTTAAAGAATATAAAAGTAAATGGAGTTTAATTTAGAAAACATTGTACTTAAAGAAATTTTGTTTTTCTTTTTTCTTAATAAGTTATACTAATTTTGAATAAATAAAAAAGAAATCAAGTTTAGAAAACAGTATTTCAAAATATAATCTTATTTAAGTTTTGAATAACAAAAAAAGAAAAACATTCAACTTCTTAATAACAAAAATAGAAAATTATTTGTTAGAATTAGTTTTTTGATGTTTAAGAAACATTATGATTTGAAAATTGAATAAGCTTAATTAGTTTAAATGTTTTTATTAAAAATAAAATTATTTTGTAAATTACTTCATTAATTGAAAAATCTTTCAAAAATTATTAAAAGAATATATAAACATGCAACTTATTTAAGTTAATTTTTATTAAACTTAATTTAACAAGAGAATTATTTATATTTTTTTTTTATATTTAAAAATTAAGACTTAACAATAATCAAATTATGCTTTCAAAAATCTAAATGACAAAAAAAATTTCAAGGTTTTTTCTTTTGTTTTATATAAACAAACTTGAATAGGATTTAAATTTTTATAATTATTATTTCATTTGATTTCAAATTAACAAAACTTAAAATAAAAAAGGCTTTAAATTTGGACCTTAAAAAAAAATTGTTTTATCTTAATTTAATAGCTATTAAATGTTGTAATCGATTTATAGAAACTTGAATATCTAAAGCTAGTTCTATTTAAAAAAATTAATTTTTTTATTATTTGAACATAATACTTATTCTGAATAGCTTAATAGTTTCTGTCAAAAATAATTTAAGAGAGAAATTAAAGAGAAAAAATTAAAGACAAATAAATTAACTAAAAATAAACGTAAAGAAAAAGTTTTGTAATAAGATATTTTGGTTAGCTTTTAAAATAGATATTTATATTAAATTCATTGAATTGGTATTTATATTTTTAAACTTAATTTCAAAGATTATTTTCAATTAATTTAAACTTCTTTATTTAAAAATTTAAAAAAAAAAAACTTATAAAGTTAATATCTGTAAAAATAACAGATTAGCTAAAAATACGATTTTTTTTTGTTTATTTTTTTTCTGAAAAGAAAAAGTAAAATAAAATGAGTCTCGAATTTTAAGTTATCTTTTTTTGCTTTGTTACTTATACTCTTATTGTGTTTAATTTTGATGGGCCTTAATCAGTTTCAAAACATTTGTTTTGATATAATTATTAAAATGAAATTAATTTCTTATTTGATTTAATTTTTTTTTTTAATTTTTTAATTCAATTAGCTTTAAAAGTTATTGACCTTCAATCTATTGATTTTATTAGAAAAGTAATTAATAAAATTGTTAATTCAATTTTCTTTTTTGTTTGAATAGATAAAAAATTATTAGTAAATTTTTAATCAAGAAATCTAAAAAATATATATAAGAAAATAATTTTTTTTTAAAATAATTTTGATTTGAGATGCTGAATAAATTATAAAAAAGAAATTTCTTTTTTGAATAAGTTTTCTTTTTTAAAGCTAATTTTCTTTAACCAGTTTTTTGTTAAAAATGGTTTGAAGTAATTTTAATTTTGTTTGTAAAAATTTACTAGTCTTTTATCGAAATGGATTAATTTTTTTTCTTTGATCAAATAATAATTCAAAACTAGTTTAAATTGATCAAAAAGTTTTTTTTGTATATAAATATTCTAGTAAAAAAAATGACTGAAGAAAATGTTAATTATCGATGGTAATATAAATAAAAAAAATTTTTTTTGTTTTTTACTTAAATTTATTTTAAAAGGATGTATTCAATTATGGATTCATCAAGAGTTTCTACGTTTTTGATATCTATGTTACTTATTGTTTATGGTAGTTTTAGATCATTAAATATGGAAGAAGAAGAAAGACTTAAAAAGAAAGAAAATTCTTTAGATAAATCTGAGAAAAGTAAGTTTTATTAAATTTGCTTAAAATTAAAATTAAATTATTTGTTTTAAGATGTTCAAACATTAGATACAATGCAAGCTTTATGTTTACCTTTAGGAGCATCAGTTTCATTGTTAATAATGTTTTTCTTTTTTGATTCAATGCAAGTTTTATTTGCAATATGTACAGCAAGTAAGTATTAAAACAAATAGTATTTCCAGATTTTAAAGATTAATTTTTTTATAGTGATCGCTTCCGTAGCTTTAGCTTTTTTATTACTACCGATGTGTCAATATATTTTAAAATTATGCATAAAGAACAAAAAGTATGTTTTTAATTTTTTTCTTCTTATTTTAAACTAAAATTTTATCTTTGAATGTTAGAATTTCATTTGGTAGTTGTGGACGTTTTTCATTAGCTGAAATTGTTAGCTTTAGTTTATCTGTAACGATTGTTTGCGTTTGGGTTTTAACTGGTCATTGGCTTTTAATGGATGGTAAGTTTTTTTTCAATTTCCATTGATACACTATTTTATAAATTTATTTTTTATTAGCAATGGGTATGGGTCTTTGTGTTGCATTTATTGCTTTTGTTAGATTACCAAGTTTAAAAGTATCTACTTTACTATTAACTGGTTTATTAATTTATGATGTATTTTGGGTTTTCTTTTCTTCATATATTTTTAATTCAAATGTTATGGTTAAGGTTGCAACTAGATCAGCTGAAAATCCAGTTGGTATGTTATCTAAAAAGTTGCATATAAATAATATTGTGTATAATAACAAAGAACCACCAAAATTAAGTTTACCTGGAAAATTAATTTTCCCTTCAATCAATAACAATGGACATTTTTCAATGTTAGGTTTAGGAGATATTGTAAGTTTGATTTTTTAAGTTTTGAAAATAAATGTAAATTTTTTTCTCTTTAGGTTATGCCAGGTTTACTTCTTTGTTTTGTTTTAAGATATGATGCTTATAAAAAAACAATTTTAAGTTCTGCTGAAGCAGGTGTACCACCTCCTAATCATTTAAATAAAATTACTTATTTTCATTGTTCTCTAATTGGCTATTTTTTCGGTAATATTTTTTGATTTTTATTTTTTAACTTTAAATTAATTTTTTTTTTCTAAGGACTTTTAACTGCCACAGTATCATCTGAATTTTTCAGAGCTGCTCAACCTGCATTATTATATTTAGTTCCTTTTACTTTATTACCATTATTTACAATGGCTTATATTAAAGGAGATTTAAAAAGAATGTGGAGTGAACCATTTATCTCTTCTTCTTTACCTAAAAATTTAGAAGTTTAATTACACTTTAAATTTAGTATTTTTCTTTCTATAAAATTAAATTTTTAAAAAACAGTTCAAATAAAATACTTAATTTGAAAAATTCCCAAAGTCAATATTTATTAGATTTTTTATATTTAACTTTTTACTGTCAATAGTTTATAATAATCATACTTTCATAAATACTTAATTTATTATATTTCTTTCCATTATTTTTTTTCTGACCATGTTAGAGAAATTTTTTTAATACTGACAATAATGTTATTATCTATTCAAAAAGAAAGACCAAATAATTTAGATTTAGTTTATTAAATTTAATTATTCTAATTTTTGTAAACTCAATTAAAACTATTTTTAACAAAAATTTCATGAAGTTTTTCTCTTCTCATTTTTCATTGTATAACAAAGAATTTTTAATTGATTAAAGTTTTTTTTAGATTTTTTTAAATAATTATTTTTTTTACTACAAAAGTATTCATGAAAAAGATGCTTTATTTTTATAAAAACTTTATATTGAACTAGAAACTTTATAATTTTAATCTTTCCTATTTCGTTTTTATTAATTTTTTTTCTTTGAACGCAGTATATTTTAGAAGCTCGTTTTAACTGGTTTCTTTAATACTTTTTATGAAAAATATATTTTTTGTTTGATAAATCTCTTTTAGTCAATTAAAATCTAAATAATTTTAATTTATTGATAGTAATTCATTGAGAATTTTAAATTTAGGATACTAGAATTTTATAGAAATTTAAACAACTTGGAATAGGTGGCTCTTTTTAAAAAGAATCGTATTTTGATTTAATGTGCATGATGAAACTTATAATTTTATTTCATCAATTTTTAAATAGTTAAATTTTCATATTTTTATTTTTTGATTTGAAATTCTCATAAATTTAATCTATTTTAAGTTGTCTAAATCTCAAGATTAATTTGCAACAGGTCATTCAGAATTAATAAAGATAATTTATCTAAATAATTTTTGAGACTTTTTAAGAACTTATATTAAGTTATTTTTAACATTGGTGTTAGAACTCATAATTTGATACTTATTCTATCTTTTTAAGTAAACTTTATTTATTTTTTTTGTTATAAACTACAGTTCAATATCAAAAAATAAGTTTATAATTGATAAATGAAAACTGCAAAGAGTTTGAATACATTTTGAAAAGAAAATCTGGATCTAACGTCATCTCAAAATATCTAAATTGTTAGTTAATATCAATATGGTAAAAACGTAATTGAAATAAAAGTTAAGAATAATTATTTTTTTCTTCATAATTATATGACTAATACAACTTTAAATATAAAGAAATTATCATCTAAGATTTAAAAAAATCAATTTGACAGTTTAGAAAAAAGAAGAAATTTGAAAGTTATTAAATAAAGAATTTGACTATTCTTAAAAAGAAGAAAAAATTTGAATAATTAAAAATTTAAATAACAATTTAAAGCATTTTTGTTATTTCAAAACACTTGTACATATGCTACTCATTATAATTTATTTTGAATTAAGTTTATAGGCGGCGTTACTGTAGTTTATTTTTATTTTAACACATGTTAAATGTTGTAATAAATATATTTATCTAGTTTTTTAATAAATTTTATGGTAATTTCTATTGATTTACAAGTTTAAAATAATATTTTTAAAGTGTTTTTTGCTTATTGTTTAAAAACTAAAAAAAAAATCACAATGGTATTTCAAGAAAAAGTTTCAATAAATAGTAGTTTAATTAGTTTTAAATCTGATGAAATAAAATTTACTCATGAAAATATTAAAGTTTATATTGAAAACAAAGAATTAGGTGATGGAAAACTTTATTTGTTTTATGATAGGTAATTATTTTCTAAATTATTTTCTTTCTAAGTTTTTCTAAATTTTTTTCTTTTTAAATTTTTCTAAATTTCAAATTTTAATAACATTTTGTCAACAATTTTCTTGTAAAAAGTTTCTTAAGATTATTTTAAATTTTGAATTATTTTTTAACGATTTTATTAAACAGTTATGCTATTTTTTATGATTAAATTTATTAAATTTTATGTTATCATATTTATATATTATGATACTTAAATTTGATGTCAAAAAAATATGTTTCAATTAATACGAAAATAGTTTTATCTATAATTCTACTTTTTTCCAAATCAATATTTTTTCAGAGGATTCATTTTAAGATTAAATTAGTTTATAAAAATAGTTTTTTCATTGTTGTAAATAAAACTTACATTTTAATTTACATCAAATTAATTACTTTCACATTTTCAAATGCTATTTCAAAAGCTATTTTCTTAGTTGAAGTTGTAAAATTTCAAAATAGTTATTCATTTAAGTTTAGTGACAGAAAAATTGATTTGTTTAACTTGAAAAATAAATAAAGAAAATAACAATTCAATGCGTAGTTGTTGACGGCAAAAGTTAAAAGTGAAAAAACTGGTTCCTTTGTATAAGGTAACTAGGTATTTTAACTTTTCTTATAAACAAATTATCCACCTAAATTTTAAACGCTTAGTTAAATAATTTTTCTTATATATTTTTAAGAAACGAACAGGTAAATTTTTTGATAAATCAAATAATTTGAGTGTTTAAACTTGAAGCAATGTAAAATAGTAAGTTTTTTTTGTAGAAAAGTTTTTTTTTAAAGACTAATTTTGTATGAGTTGCCAGACTCTTTAAAAATACCGCGTCATTTACCTTATTCTTAATAAATTAAAAATAGCTAATCTAGTCAATAACTGGTTACGCTAAGTTGAAAAATTGCGCGCACTTGGCCTTGACAGATAGAATCCGTCGTTTTAACAAACACTTCGACTATTTTTAATTTTTATTTTTTTTATTACTTTTACTTGTTTTATTTAATTTTTTTTTTTACCTGTTCAAAGTTTACCTGTTGCTTATACCTCTTAACTTTGATTTTTTTTTTTTACTTTTTAAATGCATATCTATAATTAGTAAAGTTCATTCACAGTTATAAAACGGTGCTGCTGACCCTTTGTCTTTGATAGAAAACTGTTTTTTAAATTTTTTGTTTTAAAAAAATTAAACTTTTTTTTTGATTTTTCAAGTTCATTTTTGAATTTTTCTCTATACCTTAATAAAAGTTGAAATTTTGAAACTTTTTTTATCAAAATGATAAACTAGTTAAAAATTAATTAAAACTTTCTTTTTAACAAACTTTAAATATTTTAAGTAAAATTACCTTTAACTAATTGAATTATTTTTTTTAGATGATTAAACAAGAATTGTGATAATTAAAAATTAAGTTAATTGTTTATCACTTTAATTGTTTTTTTTTATTATTTTTGATTTAAATGCAATTTTATTTATTATGATGATGTTTTAATTTATTTTTGTATAAAATATATACTTTAACACAATCTATAGTTTTGATTTTTATTATTGTTTATCTAGTCAGAATAGCTTGTTTTTATAACTTAAATGTTATTTAGTATAGATTTTTTGTGAAATTAAATCTTGTGATTTACTATTTTTAAAGTAGAATGGTATGCTAAGCACTTTTCAACTCTTTATTCTTGACACTTGACTTAAACGTCATAATAAATGACTTTAATCTTTGCAATCTGCACTTCTTTTTAATGTATTCAGCTTTTTAATATTGATGTTATAATTTAGTAATTTTATTAAATGACATTCAATTAAAATTTGATATTTTATTTTTACTCTTTAACTTAATAAATCTTTTGACGAAGTAAATGAGGAATTCATATTTTTGAAAAATATTTCTCTGATTAAATTGTTAAACCTAGATAATTTTTTTTTTAAAAAAAACTTTTAAATTAATCGACTCTTTTAGTTTCTTAACTTTTGTTTATATTAGTTTTAGAGTATTCAGTTTTTTATAAAACTTCTAATTAAATCAAATTTTAAATATTTTTTCAATATTCACTCACTAACTCTCAAATTATTATACTTGTTTTTATCTATTTATCCTTTAGCATCTAGTCATATTTATTTTATTGTATTTTAATCTTTACATTTTTAGTTAAAATCTCTAATTAAATCGTTTAATTCTTTTTATTTCAATTAAGTTTAGTTAAATATTTTAGTAACCAGATTTTATTCTTTTCAAACAAACTTTTAATTATATCAATTTTTATAAAGTTTATTTATGTTTTTCTTAAATTATTTTTCAAATCTTTTTTAATTAGTTCTTTTACAAATGTTTCTTCAATTTAATATGATTTTATTTAAATTTAGTTAAAATAGAAATTTAATTAAATAAAATAAGATATTTTTAAAAATTTCAGTTTAATTTCAAATGAACTTTCAAATAATTTAAGTCTATGAAAAATTGTTTTATCAACTTTTATAAATTAGATTACTAAAAATATGTTTTAATTTGAAAATGATTTTAATTAAAATTTTCTATTTTTTTAAATTTTGTGTTATAAGTTTGATTTTTTATAAAAATTTTTAGAACTTAAAATCATTTAAATCATTAAGATTAAAGTTTAAAGAATTCTCATAACTAATTTTAATTTGTTTAATTAAATCTCTAAAAATGAATCTCTTTAATTATTTTTGAAAAATTGAATTTTTTTTTCAACTAAATCTTTGAATTTATATATAACAATTTTTTAGTTAATATATAAGAGTATTTTAATTTATATAACTAAATCTTTGAATTCATATAACTAAATCTTAGTATTCATATAACTAAATCTTAGTATTCTTATAACTAAATCTTAGTATTCTTATAACTAAATCTTAGTATTCTTATAACTAAATCTTAGTATTCATATAACTAAATCTTAGTATTCATATAACTAAATCTTTGAATTCATATAACTAAATCTTTGAATTTATATAACTAAATCTTTGTACTTATATACTTAAATGTTTAAATTTGTATATTTGAATCTTTTTATTTTTATATTTGAATCTTTTTATTTTTATATTTTAGTTTTTGAATTTCGAATCTTTTAATTTCAAATCTTTCAATTCTCAAATCTTTCAATTTTTAATGTTTTTTAAATTCAATTAAATTATATTTAAATAAATTTTGAACCATAAAACAAAAAATGAAAAAAAAATCTTTGATATTAAAAAATTTTTTAAGAGCTTAAATGGTTTTAATTATAAAAAAATAATAATTTAATTGAATTATAATATTTTTATTTATTTTAATTTCATAATTAAATATATTTATAAAAAATTTTTTTACAAGTATTTTAATTAAGCTTTTTAGTTTATTTTCAAAAAATTATAACTTAAGTTCATTAAAGTTATTAGTTTAGCATATTTTTTTAAACTTTTTAAATAGGTTTCATTATATAGTTTGAAAAATAAATTTAATATAAAGATTTTTTTTCAATAAATTTATTTTCCTAGTTTCAAACAAATTCAAAGAAACTTTATTTCATCATCTGCTTTTTAGTCATCGTTTTTATATAAAAAAAAAGTTTATTTAATTTTGTTAAATTAAACTTTAATTAAATCTAATTAATTATCTTTCAATTGTTTTTTTTTACGTAATTTATCTTTTAAATCCATCAATTTTAAAATTAACTTTTTTTAATTTTTTATGAACTTTGATGTTTAGATCAAAATAATATAAAGAAAATTAAAATCAGAAACATCTTTTATTGAAAAACATTTAGGTTCATAGTTAATTTTCTTTTTTTTTTTTATTTATTTATTATATGTGACCAGTTTAATCTGATCCTAAGCACCACATTGCTCTACTTTTTAACGCAAACTCAATTAGTTTTACAATTTTTTTATGAAAAAAAAAATATTTTCAGAAGTTGTGTGTTTTACAGACCATCCTCGTTTAAATTAAGCAAATGTTGGTTTTTTAAGTATTTTTGTCTAACCAAGTCAATCATTTACCAGTATTGATTCAAAAAAACATTTATTTAGATTAATTATTCAACAAGTTTAAAGATAAATTCAATTATCTTGAAATTAATTTTATTATCCTAAAGATATCTAAAAATTATACCTTAATGTGCTTATCAATTTCATTAATGTTTCTTTTTTCATTAAATTTAAGAAATTAAATTAAATGGGTAATAATAATAAAGAAAACTACGAGTTTACCTTAACCTATTTAAATTATAGACAATTATTAGTCAACAAAGAGTTTGATACACATTCAAGGATATCCTTGGATTTTTATTTGAACCTTCTTCTTTACCTTTTTTACCTGTTACTTTCTATTTTCTTTTTTAATCTTTATAAATAAATTATACATTTTTAACTCATCTATAATGCGCACTTTGCTCTATTAAAGGCAGACGTTGATAAATTAGGTCAAATTATTTTGTTTTTTTTTCGCATAAAATTTTATTTAATTAATTTGGAAAATGAATATTTTTTTTATTTTAGGATTCTCTGGATTGATGATAACTTTTTGGAAACCAATTTCTATTTAGATTTAGATAGTTTAACTTCATTCTCTATTTGTAATGATACTGGTTTTTTTGAATCTCCATGTATTTTATTAGATGTCAAAACTGATATTCCAACATTCCAAAAATATCGTTCTGAAGATGTTGAGGGTAAGTCTTTTTGATAATTTTTATTTAATATGCATTTACATTATAAATTTTAATGACTTGTTAATACAAAAAAAAATTAAGAAATTCAGATTAATTAAATTTAAACGAAAAACCTTTCAAAAATTTTGTTGTTTTTTCAAAAATTGTAGAACTGTCAAATTTTTTTAAACTAATTCGAGGTTTTCCCTTTTGTTGATTTTAATTAACATCCGGTCGTAATCACTCTTGATTACTAGACGAGAACAATCTACCTTGATAAACATTTAACTATAATGTTCACATAATTAATATTCAGTGTTTTGCGTGGGGAAATAAATTTTTTAACCGAGATACTATTTATAATTAAAACTTTTTCAATTGCCCAATTTTTACACTCACTCATTATCACCTTATTGACTTTTCTATGTTTTCCTTTTTATTTATAAGTTTGAATAAAAAAACCTTTCTTTTTTTGTTCAAAATTGATTAAGAACAAAAATTTTAGACAAAAGTATCAAAAAAAAATTTTTCTTTCTTTAAATTTATTCTTATGTCAAACAAAAATTAATAATTTAATAGCATTGATGAAGTAATCTAACTATTTAAATCTAAAATAGTAGACAATTTAAAATAAATTTGACCTTCGCACTGTTTTTTTTCGAACCTTTAATAACCGTGTTTGAACAGCAGCAACAAGTCATGCACTTGAATCAGTTTTTGGCAACATTTTTTTTTAATATAATTGTTCTACGCATTCTGCTTTTAACTATTTTGCTACTATTTTTTTCTTTAAGATCGACTGAGTTTTGTTTTTTCAAGTTCGTTGCATTCGGCGAAAAGAGCAAGTTTGGAGGTTAATTGTTAAAAATGGCCTTTTAATTTTTATTTACTTTTTTTCCAACGAACTTTTGAACAATCATTCAGATCAAGCTCAATTATAAGTTTTAACCACAATACTTAATCATCTTATAAATTTTTTAAATTTTTATAAATTAGATAAAGTTTTGTCACCATTAAATTAATAAATCAATTAATGATACTCAAAAAAATTTTTTTATTAAAGCTTTATCTTACTTTTGAATAATCTTGTTTCTTTAAGTCAATTTTAGTTTCAAATTAACTTTTCAAGTTTATTGAAAAAAAAATCAAATTTATTTTTATCTATATTCAAATTAATGAGAAATTTTTTCATATTAAGATTAAATTTCAAATGCCATTTCTGAAAAAGAAATCCTTGTCTTGAACAAAAAAAAATTTAAAAGAGTTAAAGGAGTTAATTTTGATTTTGAAACACATTTTATGTTTAATTTTTTTATTTTTTTGTTTAAAACTGTATTTTAAAGTAATTTGGGCGCATCTTTTAAAACTTTCTTTTTTGACAATGACCTGTCTCTATTGTCTGTTTAAAATTATCTTGAATTTTTTTTTTCAATTTTTTTATATTAAGCTATTACCTATTTCACAGTTAATATCTAATATTATAGCTATTTAGTTTTATATTTCATACATCACCATCTTTTACTAATTTTATTACAATTACAATACAATTTAAATTACAAGATGCTTTGCTAGCGCAGCACCTGTTCTATTCAAAGAGAAAATTATTTTTTTCAAATAAAAAAAAAAATGAAAAAAAACGAATACAAAAAGAGTGAAAGTAAAAAAAGGAGAGTGTAAGCCGTCATTGTTGCTATGCGGCGAACATTGCAAGGTCACAACATACTGAACCTCACGCTAAGTCGAACTCTCGAAAGGGAAAATTGTATGAAGCGGGACGAAGGTCATCATAGCGTTTTTTTAAAAAACGCAACAACGGCAAACTTTTTCAGATTTTTTTTTAAAAAAAAAAAACTTTCAAATTTATTTTTTGCGTTTTATAAAGGCCATCCACCAACACAACTCAACCCATTGTCTACTTTGTTTTTAAATCAAAGTTTAATTTTAAAGAAGCAATAGCTTCAACTCTTAAATAATTATTTGTTTTTGAAAATTTTTGAAAATTAATGCAAATAAAACTTTTAATTAATCATTAAAAAATAATTCTTTAAATTTAGCTTAAGTGCAAAATGGTCGATCAATCAGCTGACCATTGTTTAAGCATCAAGGAAATTTAATTCTTTCTTCCCACCAACCAATTTAATTCACATTAATATAACTGTCTTTTTCTATGTTTACTTTTATACAAAATGTATACCGGTTTATTCGTAGTTTACCTTGACTCAGGATTTTTTATTCACTCTGGCCAATACAACCACAATTAATGTGGGTGTCAATTAGGTTTTTGATTATTTCAAAATACTTTTCTTTATTTTTCAATTTTTATTTTCAATTATGAATCTTCTTTTGTTAAAAAAAGATATATTTAAGCAACAGGTGTTTAAAATTTTTTTAACTCTTTAAATACTTTTTGTTTTATTTAGTCAAAAACAATTTGACAAAAGGCTTTTGTTTTATAAAATTTTTGATGTTAAAAGAAAAATGAAAGTCTGTTTTAACATCGCGTTAAATTAATGTTTCTTCAAGTTGATGTAAATTTATTTGGCTTATCAATAATGAAACTAATTAAGACCTGAGATCAAAGTATTTTTTTTTTTCAACTTAAACAAACCACACCCTTGTATATAAAATAATTAGGTTAGACATTGAGATTTTTTTTTTAGTAAATTCAAAAGACTACACTTGAAATACTTTTGATCTGTTTAAACTAAATGAGGGGTTGATTGAAAAATGAGAATTACTAAAAATTAAATACAGGTCAGGGTTGCCATTAAATACTTTACTGTTGTTTTCTGCACCTGTCATTCAAACTACGTCGCAACTTTTTTGATTTTTAAATGTCACAGTAAATAGGTAGCCATGACAACAAACTTAGATGACACTTTTACAATAATTTAGCCTTTCTCTAAAATTTATCAATTTTTTTTTTAAATTTGGATAAAAAATTAACATCAATAAAATATAATTTTTGAGAAAATTTGATTTATTTTACAAACTTTTTATTCATCAAAATCCTTGTCTTTGTCAAAAAAATAATTGTTGACTATTTTAAACTAAAATTTAATTTTTAAGTTGAATTTTATTGTTTTTTAGATTTTAAAATGATACAAAATAAAATTTTTTCATTTTTTAAAACTTTAAAAATGATTTAGTGATAATGACCTCTACTCAGAAGCTAATTCTAGATTGACTAGTATACTTAATACTTTGCTCTTGACCGTTGTCCGTATTCGTGTGCTCAATCTTGACCTCGATTTTTAATGTTCTTAAATTCATTTAAATTTTTTTTATCTTTAATTTCTTTTTTTATTTGAAAACTTTTCTAATGCTCAAACTATAAACATCACCTTTACCACAATTTTCTTTTGTTAGGTTTTTTTTTCAAATAATTTTAGAGTATTATTCATTGTTAAGTTCAAAAAAGTCAATTAAAACAAAAAGTCAGTGTTAAAGTCAACTAGTCTAAAGTGCAACAATTTAAATTCATTTAAATTTTAAAAAATACGAAAATCACAAAAAAAACTTTTGCATAAAAAAAAATTTTAAAAACTTTTTTAAAATTCAGAACTCTAAAAATGGGCTGTTACTTTCACTTAAAATGAGTTATATTTTAAGTTATTTAAATAAACTTGTTTACCTGTTTATGTGTTTACGGTTTTTTTTTTTCAACCTGTTACGCGCACCTTTTACTTTCTTTTTTGATTTATACTTTCCCCTAAGTTTTTTATTTTTGCTTTTTTGATTAATTATCTTCTCCATCCCCTTTTCAATTCTAACTGTGCTTTTTTAAATTTGTTTTAAACTTTTTTTTTTTTTTGAGTTGTAAACTCAATCAGTAAACTTAACCGTACAAGCTGCTCTTTAGCTTTTCGCACGAATCTCACCGCCGTCAGACATTTTTTTCTCTTATATTAAGCTTTATATGTCCGATGTCGTTTGCACTGGTGGTGTGTGGCTTGAATTAAAAGTACGGTGCGTGCGCGTTGTTCTCTTTCCACTTGCATCCATACCGCGGTTGTTGTAAACAGCCGCTTTATCTAACCAGTCTTCGTTTTGCACACGTTTGTCCTGCTGCGGTGTAAAAACAAAAATAAAAAAAAAAAAAAAAAATTTAACAATTATTTTTGTGTTATGTTGTCTTCTATAAAATCAAAGGCCACCGCAATGAACTTATTTAAAAATTCATCTTAACAATTTTTCATCTTTTTGTAATTTTAATTTTTTATTGTTTAAATATTTTTTTGTTTTGTTTTTTGATTGCCACTCCTTTATTAAATTAAAGAATACCTATAAAAATTTTAACTGTAAAATGACCAAAAATTAAAAAAAAAATTTTGATTGTTTTTAGTTTTCAAAGAGTTTGAAAATAAGCTTAAAAATGTGAATTTTTAATTTTTGAAAAGCTTTTTTCTAATCAACAAAAAATTTATTTTTATTTAAATGAATTAGTCTCATCAGTCTTAATTGACTTAAAATTTGTAAATTTGTTTAAAAGAAAAAAAATTTATTTGAATACCAAAGTCTTCATTGTATTTTTGTGATTTGAAAACTCAATAAACTTTAAATAAATAAAAATTTCTTTTCCACTTTAACATCTAAAGCTTATGTGAATTATTTTAATTAGCAAATTTGTTTGATTAAAAGAAGTTTTTTTTTTTAAAAAATGTGACCTGTTACCACGCCTTCTTATTTTTTAAAATTGAATTTATAGACAAAATTTTCTTTTTAAAATATAAATTTTGATAAAATTAAGATTATTTTTTTGAAAAACTTCTTTGTTAGTATTTATTACATAGTATTTGATTTGTTTATAAAATTTTTTTTAATTCTGAAAAATTGTTATCTTCAAAACATTTTAATTGTTGATTGATAAAAATTTTTGTGTCAAGATTTTCAAGCAGTATTCATCAAGTAAATTTTTAAGAGTTAAATTATTGATACATTTTGTCCAAATTTTTAAATAAAAAATATGATAAAAACAATTTAAAGGATTTAATTAATTCACCAAATAACTAGTCTTTTATCAATTGTTTTTATAAGTTTTATTGAAAAAAAAACTTTCAAAATTTTGTTCAAAATCTTTAATAATGTTGAATGATGAAAATTCTTCTAGTCCAACTTGTATGGATGACCAATTGTCTCAAATTAGTAATTCAAGTAGCGGTATTGCAGAAAATAGTGCAAAAAATAGTGATCAATTAGAATTAGTTTCAGTATCATCACCAGGAGAAACTAGTGTTTATCAAACAAATTTTATTGATCAAAGTGATTCACCAGATAATTCAAATAGTGAATGGTCTAATACACAAGATTTAGATTACGATTCAGCTAATTTAAAATCAGTTTCACAATTAAGAAATTCAACTAAATTGACTAATTACTCTAATTTTCAATCTTCATCAACAAATAATACGGATCAGTTTGCAAATCATTTAAATCCATTGCAATTAGCTTTAGCACAACATCATTTAAACGCATTGCGAGGACAAGCTAATATTAATTCTATTCAAATAGCCAAAGATACATCTGATTCCGATACAATGTCAAATGCTGTTGCTTCCTTATCTAACCTACTTCTAAATGGTTCAATTAATATAGCTCAACTAAGTCAATTAAATCAGTTAAATCAACTTGCTTTAAATAATCCTTCCATTTCTTCAATTTTACATAATATGGTTTCAAACACAAATACACAGACGCCATCCAGTGGTTCTAGTTCTAACAATCAAGTAACAGGTTCTCCATTTAATATGTCTTTAAACACAAATAGAAATACTAATTCTCCAAATATACTTTTAAGTAATTGTTCTACAATTTCTCCAAATAATAATTCAATGAATCATACAAGCTCAACAGTTACAAGTAGAAATTTAGATTCTAGTAAAAAGCAATTTGAATTATGTTTAGTCTGTGGAGATAGAGCTTCTGGACGTCATTATAATTTAACTTCTTGCGAAGGATGTAAAGGATTTTTTAAACGTAGTGTTCGTAAACAATTAAGTTATGTTTGTAGAGCAAACCAAAATTGTGAAGTAACTAAACAACATAGAAATCGATGTCAATATTGTCGCTTACAAAAATGTATAAGAATGGGTATGAGAGCAGATCATTGTCAGCCGGAACGCAAACCTTTGGCTTTAGAAACAAATTCAAATAATAACACATCACACAATAATAGTAATTTATCTAGCAGTGGCTTACAAAATGCAGCAAATAATCCATTTAAACTTGCTTTGTCTATTGGTCAATCTGGTCAATTAAATTCAGCAAATAATATAAATAATCCTGCATGTCAATCTACAATTAAACAGTCTCCATTTACATCGATTACTGATCGTGAATTAAATTCAAGTTCATCAAATAACAATAGTTCTACAACTTCTGTTTTATTAAACGCTATAAATCAGCAAAGGCTTATCGCTAATTCTGCTAATAAAAAACAGCAGGATGCAATTGCAGCTGTTCTTTTAGATGCTAATAACAATCGTATAAGTTCTGTAGATAATAATCTTAATATAAATAATCAAAGTTTAAACAATAGCAATTTATCTACAACAGCAATTAATTTGAATCAAGCTAACTCTTTAATAAAAAATTCAGGATCAATTAATTCGCCTTCATCAAATAAAAATTCACCATCTACAGCAGATTTGAACACACTTGCAAATGTTGTTAATAATTTTTTTGCTTTAAATAATTCTCAAGAAAATTTGGATTCAAATAATAATAGCATGGCTTGTAAAAATCAAAATGAATTTTCTTCTAAGAAAGAATTTATTGATTCTAATGAAGTATTTTCAAGTAATGTTTCAAATAATAACCCAAATCGTAATGCATTAGCTAGTGCAGGATTATTAGCAGCTGCAAATTTAAGTGATTTTAATACAGTTTTACAAGATTGTAATAATAATAAAATAACAGAATCAAGTCAAAGTTTAAATACGATAACTAAAGCTGCATTTGATGTTATGGTTAAAATGGCAAGTGGTAATAATACATTAGATAATGCTTGTAAAAATTTATTAATTCAAGTTGATTCAGATGGTAACTCTAATAAAGAATTAGAAGATATTGTTAGTAATACTGAATTAGATTTTAATATACCAATAATTGAAGAAGAGCAATATCATTTTCGTTTAAATCCACCAAATAATGAAAACGCTACTTTTCCAACATTACAATATATTTGTGAATATTCATCTAGATTATTATTTTTAAGTATTCAATGGTCACAAAGTATTACAATTTTTAAAAAGTTTTCTGATCAAAATCAAATACAATTACTTAAATCTTGTTGGTGTGATTTATTTATTTTAGGTAAGTTTAATATGAAAATAACTGAATTAAAATTAATTGACTTTTTTAATTTATTAGGTCTTTCACAATGTTCACAACATTTATCTTTATCAACTATTGTAGCTGCTATTGTTACTCAATTACAAACTTTAACTTTACAAAATAAAATTCAAATGAAAGAAGCTATTGACTATATTTATAAATTGAATAAATTTGTAAATAGTTTACAAAATATGCAATTAGATGATCGTGAATATGCATACTTAAAAGCAATTTTATTGTTTTGTGAAGATAATTTAACAAGTTCAGAATTACCTGTAAATTTAAAGTCAAATGATTCAAAAGGTAAAATTAATTCAAATATAAATGTAAATAAAAAAGTATCTGCAATACAAAGTCAAATTGTTGCCGAGCTTAATACATATATTTTAGATAATTTTATGGTTGAGCAAGATGGAAGACAAAGATTTGCTAAATTATTATTACGATTAATGAACTTAAAAAGTTTATCAAAATTTATAACTGAACAATTATTTTTTAGTGGTTTAATTGGTGAAGTTCAAATAGATAATGTTATACCCTATATAATTAAAATGGAATCAAATGATTTAAATATGAATGAATTGAATGTTAGTTCAAGTTCAAGTAGTTCAAGAAATGATAAAAATGATAAAGAATTATCTAATTCACTAAATCAAAATTTATCAAATGATATTGTTGGAACAAATTCAAATTTAAATAATTCATCTTTTCAATTGACAATTAAAAAAAATTGAATTTTTGTTAAAAAATTTTTTTTTGTTTTTTTAAAGTCTTTTTATTGTAAATAAGAATTTTATTTTAGTTTAAAAATTGTTTTAAATTAAAAATCTCATTCTACTTTGTGCTTTCTAAAAAATTTTCAATGCTAATTGGGCATTTTTAAAGAGAAAAAAAATTGTGCAATCTTTCTTTATAACATTTTTGTAAATAATTTTGAAAATTGTTCAAAAGTTCTTAATTAGAAGATTTTTTAAAAAAAAATTCGTTTTATTAAGAAAAATTTTTTAAGTTATAGTTACATAGTTTAATTTCTAATCAAGTTTTCGTTATTTTTTTTAAATTGTTTCTTTAAATTTTGATAAGTTTATAAAGCTTTTTCAAAACAAATCTTATTTTTATAAACAGCGTACAATTCCATAGATTAACTTTATAATTTACAATTCTAAATTTATTTGTTAATTAGTTGTAAATTTTAAACATTAACATTGCATAACCAAAAAATATTTAAGAGAATAATTTTCTTTTTGTATTTAATTTAAATTAAAAATAATTTAATTTTTAAAAAAAAAAATTTCTTTCTTTTTTTTAGATGAAGAGTTTACTTTTTTAGATATTAATTTGGTTCCAAATAATTTAGATGAACTTAAACTAATTTATGATAATTTAAAATCTGTTTTTAAAAATCTTGGTATTGAAAATGATATTGAAAGTATTGTTTTAGATGATGACAATGATGAAGATGATAATGATAGTATTAGATGTATTGATGGTCAATTTGATGATTTATAATAATTTATTATCATTAAACTTTATTAATTTGTGCGAGTAAAAGCAAAATTTTATCATTTTGTTTTTCTTAATAATGTTGATTTTAAAAGTATTGATAAGATTTAATTATTCAAGATATATTATTTTATGGTTTAAACTAAATTGATTAAAACAAATAAAAGCTTCATTTGTGCACTAAAAAATAAACTTATAATAAAATGATATTTTAACTTTCTATTTAAAAACATGATTAATCTAATTGATTGTTTATTTAATTTATTTTCAAATGATTCTACTTATTATTTTTGTCAGCCCTCCTCAACTTTGATTTTTTTCTATGTGCTACTCACTGTAATCTTATTATTCATATAAATAAACTTAAATAGAAAAATTTGAATTTATTTCTTTTTTAGTTTTTCTTTATTCAACATTGAAAAATTATAAATGCGTTTTATACTTTTGTGTTTGCTTCTTCCAATAGTTTTTGGTAAGTTTTTTTTCAATAGTTAAGAGATATTTTTTAAACTAAATTAATTTTTTATTTTAGGTAATGCTGAATTCTATCCATCATTCCCAGAACAATATACAGCTCATGGTTTTCTTTTATTACCTTATGCTGAAATAAAAGAACCTTTTGCTGCTTATTATGATGGAGAATTAAATAGATCAAGAATTGATTTCTATGATGGTTTAGTTATTACTTTACAAAAATCTAAAGCTGCTGAAAAAAAATCAGCTTCAAGATATGGTTCTGAATATATGATTGCTTATGAAAGTGATTTAAAAGGAAACACTAAAAAAGGTTGCTTTAAAACAGAAGGATCAGAAGATTCTGAAGTACATGGACAAAGTTTGTTACCTAATTTAGATGGTTTTACTAGAATTGGACGTACTCGTTGTCCAAATGCATTGAACACTGTACAAGAAGGTGAAATTTTATATTCAATAGAAAAGTTTTCAAAAAATTCAGAGCTTTTTGGTGATCATCCAAGATCTTGTGAACTTTGGAAAAAAAAAGACCAAGTTGGTGAAAAAACTTCAACATACTCTTTTTATGCTAGAAAAGATACAAAAACTGGAGAATATTTTCCAATTGCTTATATAATGGAAGGTTTTAATAGTTTACTTGGATCTCATTATGACCACTATGTTGTTTATTACACTGCTTTTAGAAGTGGTAAGAAAAATTTAATTTTTTATTATGAATTATTATATTATAAATTAGTTTATCTTTATTTTCTAAAAATTAACTTCTTTAAGAAATTTTATTTTTTTATCTTAAATAACAAATATTTAAGTGTTTAATTTAAAAGTGATAAAATATTAAACATTTATTATTAATTTTTTAATTAGGTTTATTGAACGACGATATGTTTGATGTTGATAAAAGTTATAAATGTGGAGGTTTTCCAGGACCAGGAGCTAAGCAAAACAAATTAGTTATGAATCCAATGAAAGCATACTTTGATAATAATAGAGCTGTTTATGATGAACATTTTGATCATTATAAAAACAAGCATAATAAAAATTATGACACAGAATCAGAGCATGAATTCCGTAGAAAAGTTTTCTTAGACAATTCTAGATTTATTCATTCATCAAATAGAAGAAGTAAAACTTATAAATTATCTGTAAATCATTTAGCTGACAAATCAGAAGATGAGTTGAAAGTTTTAAGCGGTAGAGTTTCAGCCAATGGTTACAACGGAGGTATTCCATTTAGTTCTCAAGTGAAAACAGAAGATTTACCAAAAAGTATTGATTGGAGATTATTTGGTGCTGTAAACCCAGTTAAAGATCAAGCTACTTGTGGTTCTTGTTGGTCATTCTCAACTACAGGATCAATTGAAGGTATTTTATATAAAATAAATAAAACTAGTTTTTATTCTAATTATCTGATTAGGTGTTAATTTTGTTAAAACTGGACATCTTCTTTCTTTGAGTGAACAATTTTTAGTAGATTGTGCATGGGGTGAATTATGTAATGGATGTTCTGGGTGTGATTTCCCAAAAGCTGCTCAAGCTATAATGAATAGAGGTGGTATTGCCTTGACTGAAAGTTATGGTCATTACTTAGGAGTTGATGGTAAATGTCATGCTAACGATGTTAAAAAAGCTGTTAAATTGGAAGGATATGTCAATGTTACTAGCCACAGTATTGAAGATTTGAAAAAAGTAAGTTATTTAAATTGATTATAATGGATTGATTTTTAATTTATTATAAAAAAGGCTTTAGTCGAAAATGGACCTATTGCTGTTGCAATAAGAGCTGGTTTAAAAACTTTCTCATTCTACTCCAATGGTGTATATAATGATCCTGAATGTGTTGGTGATAAAGATGAAGATTTGAACCACGCTGTTTTATTAGTTGGTTATGGTACATTAAAAGGTCAAGATTATTGGCTTATTAAAAACAGTTGGTCAACTTACTGGGGTAATGATGGTTACATTTTAATTGCTCAAAAGAATAATATTTGTGGTGTTACAACTGCTGCTAATTATCCACTTATTTCAGATTCTTAAATATTTTTTACATAAAAAGCTTTTGTATGAAAAATATTTTAATTAAATTGAATAAAATTAAAAAAAATGATAATCTTTTAAAAATTTTTTCAATCAGCCTTTAATGATTTAAAGATAACTTTGAATAAGTATAAAAACAAAAAAAAGTTACAATATTTTCATTCAAAAGAAGAAATTTCATTTAGCTGTTGGCTACATGTTAATTTCAATCAAAAAAAGTATTTAATTTGTTATTGTAATCTAGTATCATCAGAACAATCATTACAATCAATAGAAATTTAATCATTTAAAAATTTAATTGCTAAATAAGAATATCAAAAAAATTTTTTTTATGTTTCTATTTAAAAACAAATTTTTTTTCTATTTTATATCAGAGAATAATTGATAGATAAAAAAATTGAAATTTTTGTGTCACAAGATTTACAAAAAACTTTTTATACTTTAGCGCTTCACATTTTTCACCGTAACTAAGGTCATGCGCGGCATTCATTAATTTATCTATTGGACAACATTAAATAGTTACCATTTTTTATTGAAAATATTGATAAAGCTAAGTCAGACTTAAGTTAATGAGTAAATAGTTATTTTTAAGCTTACAATTTAATCAGTTAATTCTGATAAAATCAATTATAAGAAAAGATCAAATACTAACTGATGTATGATTTTTAATATATTTTCTTAAATTATTTACAAAACACTTGATTGACAAAAATTGTAAATCTAAAAATATATTTTGAACTTAAAGCTTATAAGTAATTTTAATAAATAGAATTAAGCTTTACTAAAGAATATTAGGTTTTAGTTGAGAAAATATGATTTTAATAAAAGATATTCAATTTCAATAAAAACTTAATTTTTTCTGAATGTTATTAAACCTGTTGAAATTAAAGAGAAGAAACTAAAAGTTATTATCCTTAAGTTAAAAATTTATTAAAAAAAAATACTCAAAAATTTCCGATTACACTAAAAAACTTAGTTTTTAGAAAAAATTAATTTTAATGCATCTTTTAATGATAAAATTCTTAACATGAATTAAGTTTAGTAGGATTTATATTGTCTCAAAAGTTTATTACACTTGTTTTAATTATGTTTCTGTTATAATTATTAAATAATATTTGAATAAAATTGTTAAAATCTTATTTATTAAATGATAATTTAATCATAAAGAACTATATGAAAGTTTATTAATTTTAAGATTTGGTACAAATTTATATCTAAAAAAATTAAAATCCAGCCACTAGACAGCAGTAGTTAACAATCGAGTCTCCTCCATTTCTCTTCAGTATCAGCACCCTCTAAATTTATTGACGTTTCTATAATTTATGTTTACAAATTGATGATTTTCTTTCAATTCTTGCAACATTAAAGCAAATTTGTATAGACATCAACTAATTATTATTTTATTGAATTTTTTAAATGGATTAATGAATTTAGTTATTACTTTGATATTAAAAAGTAAATTATTCAAAAATTAGTTAAAAATAATTAATTTACTTTCTAGTTACCTAAATGCAGTTTTTATTTTCAAATTGTTTTCATAAATTATTGCTCTAGTTGTTTGTAAATTTGAATCACTGTTTTCAATTTAATTGAGGGATATTTTTTTTTTTAAATTAAAGATTTAAATTTATTTTTAAAGATGGTCAGTCGAATGCCAGCAATCGTTATAGATAATGGAACCGGGTTTGTTTTTATTTATTTTTTTTTGTTTTAATTTTTTTAATTTTTTTTTATGGGGTGTTACCTGACAACTCTTTGAATTTAATTTAATTTAATTTTTAGTTTTTGTATCATTTTTTCATTTATTTTTTATTTATTTTTTATTCATTTTTTATTCATTTTTTATTCATTTTTTTATTTATTTTTTAGGTATACTAAATTAGGTTATGCTGATAACAAAGAACCACAATTTATCATTCCTTCAGGTAAATTAATTTTTTTTTTAATTTTCTTTTTTTTTTAATTTTTTGTTTTTTTCAGCTATTTCAATTAAAGAAAATTCTAGAGTAGGTGATCAAGCATCTAGAAGATTAGCAAGAGGTATAGATGATTTAGATTTTTATATTGGTGATGAATGTTTAGATTCAAATGGTTATTCAATTAAATATCCAATTAGACATGGTATTGTTGAAGATTGGGATTTAATGGAAAGATTTTGGGAACAATGTATTTTCAAATATTTGAGAGCTGAACCAGAAGACCATTATTTTTTACTTGTAAATATTAAGTTTTTATGGTTTTTAAATTTTTTTAAAATTACTTTTTTTTTTTTTAAAGACTGAACCTCCATTGAATACACCTGAAAATAGAGAATATACCGCTGAAATTATGTTTGAATCATTTAATGTACCAGGACTATATATTGCTGTTCAAGCTGTTTTAGCTCTAACAGCCTCGTGGGTTTCAAAATCTGCTTCACAAAGAAGTTTAACTGGAACTGTTATTGATTCTGGTGATGGTGTTACACATGTAATTCCAGTTGCTGATGGTTATGTAATTGGAAGTTGTATTAAACACATTCCAATAGCTGGTCGTAATATAACTTATTTTATTCAAAATCTATTAAGAGAAAGAGAATTTGGTATTCCACCTGAACAATCTCTTGAAACAGCTAAGCAAATTAAAGAAAGATATTCTTATATTTGTCCAGATTTAGCTAAAGAATTTAAGAAGTATGATTTAAATCCTGAAAAATTTATCAAAAGGTATAAATCATTTAATAATATCACAAAGCAGCCTTTTGAAGTAGATGTTGGTTTTGAGAGATTTTTAGGACCAGAAATATTTTTTAATCCTGAAATATCTAATCCTGATTTTGTAACACCATTACCAGATATTGTAGATGAATGTATACAAAATTGTCCTATTGATGTTAGACGTCCTTTGTATAAAAATATTGTTTTATCTGGAGGTTCAACAATGTTTAAAGATTTTGATAGACGATTACAAAGAGATATTCAACGTTTAGCTACACAAAGATTTAAATTAAGTAATAGTCTAACTGAAGGTAAAATTCAGCCAAAACCTATTGAGGTACAAGTAGTATCACATCATGCTCAACGTTATGCGGTTTGGTTTGGAGGTTCTTTACTTGCATCAACACCTGAGTTTTATCAAGTTTGTCATACAAAATCTCAGTATGAAGAATTTGGACCGTCTATTTGTAGACATAATCCTGTATTTGGTGCAATGACCTAATTTAGACAAGTTTAATTACTATTTAAACTTTGTTATTTGTCTACAAATTTAGAGTAATTGAATTTTTTTACCTGTATTCATAATTGTATTAAAACAATAATTAAATAGAAATTTTTATATAAAATTTTTTATCTTTTAGTGAAACTAATCAAAAAAAATTTATATTAGAGAACAAAATTTATTTAAGTTTTCAAAATTTTTGAAACTTTTTTTATTAATTTTGTTGTAAATTCAGATTAGATTTATATTTAGGGTTTAGCTAAAAATTTAAACGAATTAAGGTTTATACAATAAACAAATATTTAAAAAAAAACATTTTCTTCTTTTGTTGCATGAATAAATGCTTGATCTTGATTGATTTATTTTTCTAATTCTTCAAAGTTTAGCTTTTTTAATTAAGGGATTTTTGTTTTTTATGAAAAATTGTTTAAATTTATGAACACTATTTGTTTTGATCAAACATAAATCATGCAATATTAATTAGGTTTTTTTTCTAAATTTTCTTTTTTCTAAATTTTCTTTTTCTAAATTTTCTTTTTCGATATTTCTACTGTAAAATTTTTTTTTTGTGTTTTCTTTTTGTCTGTTTTTTGTTTTAATTTTTAATATTCTAACTTTAAAAATTAATTTTTTAAATAAATTAAATATCTAGTTAATTAATAGTTAACTAAATTTTTTTATAAATAGTTAAATCTATAACTAATAGAAAAAATTATTTATTTTGAAGTACTTTTGGATTTGAAGACTTCAATTAATCTTAATTCAAAATTTGATAGATTTTTTTTAAAAAATTTTTTAGACAAAAATTAAGAGATAAGAAATTATTGAAAAAAAAAATTTTTTTTCAAAACATTTAATCTTTAAAATCCTGAATATTTTTAAATATCAAAAGATTAATTGATAATTTTTTCTTTTTTAGTTTGAATCATTTGAAGAAGCGCAAAATTTTTCAGGAAATTTTTTAGTACAAGTTTTTTGACAACAAAATTATTAAAAATCAAGATTTTTGTTAAAAAGTTTTCATCATCAATTTGAAAAACTAATTCTTTCCAATTAAGTTTACTTCATGATTAATTTTGTAAAAGTAAAATTTTTTTTTTCTAGAAAATTATGAGTCAGATAATTATTAACGACTAATTTATTTTCAGTTTTTTTTTTTTTTTTTAAATTTTTGGCGGGTTAATTAATAACTAAACACTTTTGTAAAATTAATCTTAAATCAGTTGCTCTTAAACAATTTTTTAAATTGTGTTTTTTTTTAAAAGAAGATTTTTCATTTTAAGTTTAGCTAATATAAATTTATCATTTTTAAAATATCAACAGGTTGTCTTGGAATATTATTCACACTTTACACCTATTTAAAGTCTTTAATTAAAAGTTATGATTTTTTGTAGTATTATTTTATAAGTATTTAAAATTTCTCTTATTGAATGTAAAAAGAAACTTTTCAATTAAAATTCTCAAATTGATTAATATTACAATATGAATTTTAATTATTCAGCTATGTATTTTTTAGATTTTGAATTATTCATCAAACAAAACTTACTGATTAATTAATCAAAAATTATCTAAACTAATTTCTAATATAGTGTTGAAGAAAAAATTTAGTTTAAAAGATATTAATTAGAAAAATCAATTAAATTTTTTAAGAAACTTAAAAGGAAAAAATAAATTAAAATTTAAACAATAGTTCCTTATTTAGATCCATATTTAAAATGTTTAATTGAACTTTACTCAATTATGCTTTCTTATTTTTAAATTTAAAACCATTTCTCAAGTACTTAGCATCCAAAAAAAAAGAAGATTTTAATTTATTACAATTTATTTATTTTTCTACTTAATATTAACTTTGATTTAGTCAATTAAGAACTCTTATTTAAATATAAAATTTGAAGGTTTCAAAAGCTTCTGTATTAAACTAAATTATTTAAATATTTTTAGTTAAAAAATTTTCTTTTACAGTTAAGTTCTTTTCTTTGTGAAAAATTTTTTCCTTTAAAATTAAGATATTAATTTTCAAGTTTTTTTTGAATCAGTTAAAAAATTAGTTTTACTAAAAACTTTGACCTTTTTATCTTCTTCATCAGCTTTTGTATTCATATTTAGAATAAACAATTTATTTTCTATTTGTTTTATTGATAAAAGAACGGTTAAAATACACAAAAAAAAATTTTTTTTAAATTTATGAATCATTTTTATTAAACTTTTTTTTTTTTTAATAAAATTTAAAGAAAATTTAGATAAAATATGTTTTACGAAACCAATCAATTTGAATCATCAGTTTTTTTTTTATCATTAATTTTAACCTAAATTTGAACTGTTTAAAGGTTTTGGTAAAATTGATCAAGCTTAAAACTTTAAAAATGTTTATAACGGACTTGAATTATCAAACAATTGATTAGTTGTTTTTAAGCTAATAATGTTTGATGAAATTTTTTTTTTTTTGATTTTGAAGATTTGTCTATTTGTTAATAATTTTTTTAATAGAAAAATTCAATTGTCTTTAAATTATTAGGAGTCTTTTTAAGGAAAATGACATTTAATTTTGCTTTCTTTTTTAAAAAAACTTTTATTGTTTTTAACTTTTGATTATTAGTTAAAGTTTTAAAAATACTTTTGTCTTCATTAATTTAGTTATAATTAGATTTAATGTTACTTATAATTAATTATTAAGTTTGGATGAAATTTAGACAAAAAAATCGACAAAAATAAATTAGATTATTATAAATTAAATTTTTTTAAAAAGAAAGTTAATTTAAGCTTAAGTTGATTTGAAGTTTTTTTTTTGTTGAAACAAAAGTTTTAATTATTTCTATTAGTTTCACTTTTAAAGTTTATAAAGTTTAAATTTGTATTTTTTAATACCTCCTACAACAAAAATTCAATAAAAGTTTTATTTAAAAAGTCATTTTATATATTCTTTTAACTGGTTAAAGAAAAATTTTAAAAGATAAGAAAATTTTTTTTTTTATTTTATTTATTAAAATTGATTTGTTCAATTCATTACATAAAACTTCTCTATTTTGAAATTTTTTTTTCTACTCTTCAAATTTTTTTCTAAAAATGTTAATACCGTTTTTTTCTTTTTAACTTTTGTTTAAGTTGTTAAAATGAAAATTTTCTATAATAGATTTTCTAAAATTCAAATGTAAATTCAAAAATAACTCTAAATAAAGAAGTCTTTAATATGATTTTTTTAATTAAAATCAGTTTTAATTAATTTTCTTTTTGTCGTATTAATCAATATATTTTAAAGTGTCATGTACCATAAATTTAAAAAAAGTTTATTCATAAAAATAATATTTTTTTTAAATATTTTTAATTGTGTTCAAAATTTAATAAAAGAAAATATGTTTAATTTAAAACAATCAAATTTAAATTTAATTAAAAATCAAGAGAATTTAAATTTAATTAAAAATCAAGAGAATTTAAGTTTTCTTAAAAATTCAAGTGATTTAAATTTAATGAAAAATAAAAAAAAATTTAGTTTTTATAAAAATCAAAATGAATTGAAAAAATTCATTAAAATTCCAAATGAGTTTGATAACTATATTGAGAATCAAAATGACTTAAATTTAATCAAAGTTGCAAAAGAACTAAATTTTGGGAAATTTGCAAATAACTCAAAAAATTTTATTCAAAATTCAAATCAAAAAAATAATTTAGATAAAAATTTTATAAAATTAAATAATTTTGTCAAATATTCTAATGAACCTAATAAAGTTATTAATTATTATGATGAACCTAATAAAGTTATAAAACCTTTTAATAAACCAAATAAAATCATTAAGTTTTCAAGTGAACCTGATAAAATTATCCCATTCCCAAAAGATAGAAGTAAAATTAAAAAGTATTCAAACGAACCAAATTCAATTGAAAGTTTTAGTGATCATAAAGAACCATTTCATTTAATAAAAAATTCATTAACTAAAAAAAATATTTATATTAATAATCTAATACCAAATTATAAATTACAAAAAAGTAATCCTCGTATTAATGAAGAAAATATTAAAAAATCAGATGCAAGTAAAGTTTTTTTTAAGCAAAGTTTAATTAGGTTTTTAAAACTTTTAAAAGTGGACAAATTAATTCAACCTGAAAATAAAGTAACAAATGTAAAAAAAAAGAAAAAAAATGTTAAAAATAATTTTAAGATAAAAGATGATAATGATAAACCTATAAAAAGTAGTAACTTTGATTTTTATACAAAAATCTATGAAGATAATCAATTTAGAGATCTAAGAAAAAATTCAAACAAACTAAGTTCAATAATTATATCAAATGATAAAAGTTTAAACAATAAAAATATTAAATATAAACCAAATTATGTTTATAAAAATTCTATTTATTTAAATAATAAAATAACTGATAAAACAACTTTAGAAGCTTTAAAACAAAGTACAATTGAAGAAGATGTTAATTTAATTAAAGAAATTTTAAATGGTTTTACTAGTTATAGTTTTTTAAACCAAAATAAAAATATTTATAAACCAAAACACAAAAAAAATGATAAAAAAAAAACGAATTTGAAAATGAATGTTTCTACTCGTAAATATCCATTATTTGGTACACCATTTTATAATGTACACAGTAGTGATAATTTTGATCAAGAAACAACTTATGATGAAGAAATGTTCAAAAAATATTATCCTTATAGACATGGAGTAAACCCAGGAATAAGAGATATAGTAAAACGATTATATAACTTTGAAAAAAGCTATTCTAATAATGAATATCAACCTTTTTTTAAACGTTTAATTTCAAAATTTATTAAAAATGCAATTTTATTGTAAGACATAATTAATATACACAAGTTTTAAGAAAATTTTTTACAAAAATAATTTTTAGTCTGTTTATCGAAATCTTATAAAGTTTGTCATATAACAATTTTCGAATTGATTGTAGCGCCTTATATATTTTTTATACTCAACTAATTTTATAAACATGCGTATAATTTTGTTTTGAAATTTTGACTTTGCACTAAACCATTTGTTTTCATATTTAAAACATTCACAGTTTTAATAACTATTTAGTAGTTAAAAAAAACAATTCAAAATGTATGGATTCAGAATTTTTCATCCTACTGGTAAATAAATTATATTTTGATTTTTTTTTAAATTTAAATATTTCTCTTTTTAGCAAAAACATGGATTAAAAAAAGTGTACAAGATTTTTTTGCTATTTATGCTGGATTAGGTATTTTCACTACCGCACTTACAGTTTATGTGTATGATAATTGGGAAGGTAGAGTAATGCCAAGATATAGAAATGATTATACTATAATGAGGCCAACTGATTTTGAAACTAAAATGTATCCAAGGCATTTTATAACAGATAATCATTTATTACCAGCAGATCATCCAACTGAGCTTAAAGATTGTATAAGTTTACCTGAAGGAGCTAAAGTTCTAGATAAGGCTTTCAAAAAAATTAGTTTTAATTAATAATTTTTTGTAGTTATTTATGAATTAAAAATAAAATTCTACAAAAAACCTTTGTAGCTTTTTCAAAACTTTAAAAAGTTAACTTCTGTATTGTACCAAATTGGAGGATCTATATTACGAAGAAATAATAAACTCCAAATATAAGTTCGAAACCATTTAGTATTTATTGTATCTATATCGTAATCACTGATTGAAATTGGATGAGGTACTGGTAAAAGACCAACCAAAGTTCCATGTTGTAAAAACTTTAAGACTTCGCTTTCGCTTGTTACACCTAAAAAATAATTAGAAAATTATAAAAAAACTATTAAAAATAATTATTAAAATTTAAAATAACCTTTATCTAAATACATTTTTTCTACTTGAGGAACTAAAACTTGTAACATAAGCATTATAGTTTGCAAAGGAAGTTTATTTTTCCAAGATGCAACCCATTCAGGTGTAGGTTTCCAAGTCACAGGCTGGTTCAATTTTTTTTTTGAAAGAGTAACTTTATCATTTTTCGGTGCAATTTCTATATTGTCATTTTTATCAATTATTTTTTCTTTTTTATCGTCTTTACATAAAGAAATTGATGATAAATCACAAGAACTTAAATCTTCTCTATTTTCATTTGTATCTAAGTTTACTTTATCTGTTGAATCTAAATTGGAATCTTTCTCAACTGTATGAGTTAAAAATTCTGAAATAATTTCTTCTTTTTTAAATTCTATTTCCTTATTTAAATCAATACAATCTTTTTGGTTTTTTTCATTAAACAAATTATTTTCTTTGTTCAAAGTAGGTGTTCCAGGAACAGATTTAGTTTCTTTTGATACTTCCGAATTAGACTTTTCTCTTTTTATAAAAGTTGAATTGGATCTTAAAATGTTTTTTTTCTTAAGTTTACTATTTTGGTCTAATAATTTATTATTTGTTTTATCAAAACCATTTTTATCATTAAATGGCTCATCTGATTTACTTAAACTTTTGCAAATAAAATAATAATCGGTTGGTAAATTAGCTAATTTATGAAAACATGTTCTTTTTCGTAAAATTGTATAAATTAAATTTGAGTTTCCATCAAATTGGTATTGAATAATATTATTAAAAATTTTTAACAAATGAATAACTAAATGATGATTATTTTCGTTACAATATAAAAACCAAGGAGTTGAGAAAGCTTCAAAAAAATGTAATAGCTTGTTAGCTGAAACCATTGTCAAAGTTTTTAAATATGGGCTTATATTGACTATAATTGTTAAAAGACATTCAAAGAGACCTTGTAATTCACTACAGCTGTTAGTTATTAATTTATGAAAAACAATTATTAATAAATCAGCATGTGTACCTGTGAAAATTGGAATTTGGGTAAATTCAATCAAATTATTATTGAAAGGCACATTCAATCTAACTCCAAAATTACGTTTTTTGCTTAATAAAAATATTATAAATACACCAACATGAATTAAACAAATTTGGCTTTGATCATCTTTAGACTCATTTAAATAATATAAAATTGAAATTAAAACTTCTAAAAATTTACTAGATTTGAGAGAATAATAAAGAAATTTTTTGTTCAAATTGCAGAACTTCCAATATAAAATTAATAATTCTTGATGAAATTGCAGTTTTCGTTTAGAATTCGGTAAATACGTTGAAATTAAAGGATTATATAATAAGTTTATAAATCCATTTAAAATAAATTGAAAATCTTCTTCTCGATGAATTCGGTTAAGATAATTGATGAACAAATTTGTTTCAGTTATTGAATCAGAATTGTTTTTACGGTTTTCAAAAAAATTATTCATTTTTGATGTATTTGGAATGGAGTTTAATGAACTGTGAAAACTTGTGTTATTTTCATCAAAACACATATTAGTTTCATCATTTATTTTTGTGACAATAACATTAGAACAAAAATTATCTGTCTCATCACTAATTTTTTCTTGTTTAACAATTTCAAAATATTCTTTATTTTTAAAATCATGATCTAAACAAACAATTAATAATTGTAAACATAGTTGAGCTAATTGATCTTTTTCATAAAATTGTTGGCTACTGAAAAAATTAAACTGAAAAGAATTTAACTCATGAGATAAAACAGTGTTTAAAAAAGAAGTGAATAATGGTAAGCAATGCCTATTTTGGGAAGATATAAAATATTCAATGTACCTATTTTTTTGGTTATATACTTGATTAGGTTTGTTATACATTGTTTCACTAAATAAAACTAAAAGTAATCTTAATAAATCGATACGGTTACGTTCTAAATTTTGAACTTTATAAGAATTTCCAGTAAACCCAAAATTCATTAAATTATTTTGATTATTTTGGTTCAAAGTGAAACCTACTCCAGATTGCCAAATAAATTCACATGAATTAATTTCACTTAATTCTAAAGGAGGAGTATCTGGTTCTAAAAAAAAATTTATTACTGAAATGAAAAAAAAATTAGAATTAATTATTTAATACCTGAAGATTTTATTTTAGTCCCTTTATTGTTTATTTTTGTTGGTAAAACAGTGAATTCTGGACAAAACAGTAAATCACAAATTGCATCAATCAATTTAGATGCAAGAGGTTTTCTAAAATTTTGGTTGTTATTATTCATGTTATCTTCATTCTTAAAGTCATCTTCATTAAAATCAGATTCTTCAGAATCTAATTCAGAGTTTTCAGAATCTTTTTCAAAAATTTTTGTTTTTGATTTTTCAGATTCTTCATTTTCAAATTCTTCTTCATCTAAAAAATATTCAGACCATAGAAGTATTGAAAAATCTTCATCTTCATAAACATAAGGTAAAGTTCTAGTTAATAATCTACAACAATTTAAAGCTACATTTTGTTGGTCAGCTGTATTACAAAAAGTTGAAGTAGAACAATCAATCAATTGTTTAGAACAAGAAATAACAAGTTGTGCAAAATTATGAGGAGCTTCATTTCTTAAAGTTCTAAGCTCAGCACAAGTAATCATGGAATATAAATCATTTATTTCAATTAATTGATGATCAGGCCAAAATTGTTTCCAAAATTCATCTTTATAACCATTTTTTAATTTTAAATCTGAATGCATTTTTTGCAAAGCATCTTTGAGATTGAGTTTACTTCCTGAACTACCCATTTTTTACAAACAAAAAGAAATAAACAAAAATTAGTTTTTTCAACTATGTAGATAATTTGACTTAAAGCTTAAAACTTGGTTTTCAAAAAAATTCTCTAAAGAATATTGTCATTTGAAAGAAATTTATTTAAAGGTTTGTTGAACAAAAATAAAAATTTCTTTTAACTTTATCTATAAAGTTAGAACTATTCTATTTTTGAACTGTTCGAAAATAAGAGTTGATATTTATAAACAAAACAATCCTAAATAGAAGTTTTTTTCTTTTTCTATATAAAGAAACTTAGTGAAATAATGTTTTTTTAAACTGAAATTTTGAAATTTAAGTTAAGTTTGTGAAATTTAAGTCATCATAAATATTAGTATTTAAAATTTAAATTATTTAATTTTTAATAAAAATGAAATGATAGTTTGACAAGAAAAATTTAAATCAAATTTAAAAACACAGATGTTTTATTTTATTCAAGTATATTGCGCAGCCTCAATTTATTTTATCGATTTCTTAATAAAAATTTTATGCTGAAAGAATTAAATGAATTTTTAGAAAAAAATTTTGTTTTAAATTTCAAAAAATACTATTTAAACAAAAAAAGATTTAAGAATCAAAGTTCTAATTTAGAAAATTTAAATTCATTAAAAATTTAGAGAAAATTTTCTACTATCATCTGCTTAAAATAAATCAGATTTATATTTGAATAAAAAATTTGTAAAGGTTTTTAAATATTTACTTTCTATTAATTTTATTATACAAAACTATTATTTTTCAAACTTAATCAAAGTTCAAAAATTTTTTAAACTAAAACTGAAATTTTTGTTTAACCAGATGTTCAAAAATAAAAGAAAGCTTTCAGTAGATTTAAAAGCGTGAAACAAAATCAATTTTATTTTTTAAAGAAAAAAATTTCTGTCAATTAATCAAATTTCTAAAAAAATCAGGTATTCAAAAAAATTGAGCAAAATTATTTAGGTTTTAAATTTATACTGTTAAAAGCAGATTTTTTTTAATTTTATAACTTTTTTTTTCAAATTTCATCATCAAAACTTTAAAAAAAAAATTTTCAACTAAGATTTTAATTGATTCACAAATAAATTTATTTAAAAATTTTAATGTCAAACATGATATAAATTTATTATCTTATTTTTACAGTTTACATTTTAATTCTAAAAAATTAAAGTTCAATTTTATTTCATTAGGTCAATATTTAAATAACGCTCGTCTATTCATAAAAATAAAAATGTAAAAATAAGAAATATTAACTCCTTAATTTATAAACAAATTTTTTCAATTTGCTTTTGAAAAATTTATCATAATTATAATTTTGTTTTTTTGAAAATAAATTTTTAAAGTCAATCAAAATGTCAAAAAACCAATTCAAATTTTCAGATAATAAGAAAATAGTAAGATTTAAGGCATTGGGAAATAATGAACTAATTTTTTTTTTCAATTAGAATGCTGATTTATTCACCATGACATATGGATCTCTTGTTTTTCAACTAATAAAAGATAATGATAATGTTGATGAAGTTAATAAACAGCTAGATAGAATGGGTTACAATATAGGTTTAAGACTAATAGAAGATTTTTTAGCTAAAACATCAAGCTCTCGTTGTTTAGATTTTAAAGATGTTGCAGAAAAAATTCAATCTGCTTTTAAAATGTATTTAAGTATAAATTGTTCAATTAGTAATTGGTCTACTGCTAATGACGAATTTTCAATTTTAATTGAATATAATCCAATGATAGAATTCGTTGAATTGCCAAATAATTTATTAAACTTAAAGTATTGTAACATGTTGTGTGGTGTCATAAGAGGAGCTCTTGAAATGGTAATAAAATGAATAAAAAATATTTTTATTAAAAAGTTTAATTTTTAATTTAGGTTCAAATTGAAGTTCAAACCTATTTTGTTCAAGATCAATTGAAAGGAGATAACGTAAATGAAATTAAAGTTAAATTTATTAAAAAACTTTATGACGCTCTTCCTCCTGGAGAAAACTAATTAATTTTTAAGTTATGAAAAATTTTTTTATTCTTATTTTATTTTTAAAAACTTATTTACATCATTCTAGTATTATAATAGTTTTTGAAATTTTTTTATTTAAGATGATGGAGCATAATTTCCTTGTAAATAAAGAAAATCTTTTTTGTATTCCTCTATTTCTTCTGGTGATGCTCTAAGAGTCTTGAAAAAAAAAATAATTTTAGTTAAATTAAAAAAAATAATAATTTTATAAATTACCATTATAGTTGGAGTTAAAACTTTATTCAGTAAACTTCTAATATGTTCTGCAGCGGATTTTTCTACTGGAATTCCACTTTCAATAGCATGTTTTAATTTATCTCCTAAACTTCTTAATTTTTTTAAAATGAATGCTCTTTGAACTTCTGGACCTAATTCACATAATGCCGATATAGATCCATAATGAGATGATAATGAAAATTTAGGACTATCTAAAGAATCATTTAAAAGTCTTGTTATTCTAATTTGAATATTATTTGTAGAAGTGTTGAAATTTTTACTAATTTGAGCAAGCAAACGTGAAGCAAAGTCTCTCAATGCCCAATGATTATCAACTTCTGGTCTATTACATAATTGTTTTGATACAATGCAAGTCATAACCGCAGGTATTATTTCGTGTAAGTACTTTTCTAAGTATAAAGTTTGATTATCTAAAAGAGCTTTTACCATTCTCATCAAATAAATTAATAAAGCTAAATTGTTTTGAACAACATTAACTTTGACACCTTCTGAAATAAAAGTACATAATCTAGGTAACATTTGATGTAGACCTGAATCACAAGCTAAACTTTGTAAAGCTTCAGAACGACGTGTTTCTTCACTACCAACACAAGCTTCGGTAATTTCTTTATAATAAAGTTGTTGTTCAACACTTAATTCATGAGTAGCATATTGTTTTACTCTAACCATTTCAACATGTTTTTTTCTGTTATTGAATATTTGTGAATGTCTAGATGCTAAAGAATTATCTTCCCCTTGTGTTTTTAATGATTTAACAGGATCAACACTTTCTTGGCGTTGTATATCTCTACCTATTGGTGGAGGATTTTCAGGTATTGAAGGCTGTATACCTTCTATACTAAGCCAATGAGCTTTTAAAGAAACTTCCTGAGGTAATTTTGGTAAATTAGTGGAACTTATAACTTCATTTAAGTCAACATCTTTTTCTTCTAGCCAATATAATTCTCTTCCTCCTCCTGATGCAAATCTAAAAGGTATATGTTCAGAACTTGTACACCCATATAAAGGTTCTATATTTTTTATTTTTAAAGCTCTATCTATGTCATCTGTAGTTATTTTTTTTCTTTTAGAATGACCTGCAAATTTTTCAGCTTCTTGTAAAATTAATTTAATTCTAAAACTGATATCTTCTGCAATTAATCTAGAAGAATCATCTGATAAATTTGGTATTCCTATTGATTCTCCGATTAGTTTCATAGAATCTATTCCAAAATGAGCAAAAACTGGATACTGAGTTTGTGAACTATTAGCATTTCTTTTATCATTATTAGCTTTTCTAGTTGACATTTTGAAGAAATTGAAAAAATTAACACCCTTATTAAGTTTATTTACATCTAAAACTATCAACTAAAATAATTAAATAAAATTTACTATTTATCAAATGAACTATTTAAATAAAAGTTTTACACTCATTTTTAAAAATTTAGAAAAAAAAGAGCGAAAAAGAAAATTAAAAAAAAAAATAATGTTTTAGGGGTCGTTTCCTAATCTTATCTAGTTTCATGAAAAAAAAAAACAAAAATATTTTTAAAAAAAACTTTATTTTTTAACTTAAGAAAAATTTAAAATAAAAAAAAAATCAAAATTAAAAAATTTTTTTCGTTTAAAAATAAATAATATAATATTATTTTTTTAATGCTAAATATAGTTGAGGTCAAAAAAAAGTTTTTGATATTATTCGGTTTGTTCTTCTATTAATTTAAGTAAACAACCAATTGCACCAAAATAACCTTCGTGCTCTAAAAATAAAGCTCTTCTTGTTCCTCCAGACCAATAATTCATTGCATTCGACAATAATTTCATTGATAAAGAATTTATTCTTAAGAAGTTTCCTACAAATAAAACTTTATCAATTTTTTCATTTATAGCGCACAACATTGCAATGGAAGCAATATTATTCGTAACTGTTATTAAAGTTGCTTGTGCTAAATCTTCTGGCTTAGAATTTTTTCTTTTTTCTTTACTTAACATTTGACCAAAACTAAATTTAAAAATAAAAAATTATTTTTTTTGTTTTAAAAGAAATTACACAATTTTTTTTTTTACCTAGATGCTATTGTATCACCAGATAGACCGAATTTTTTATAATCTCCTCCATAAATATCTTTTACTAATTTATCAACTTTAGTAGAATCTCCTTTTTTTGCTAAATCAATCGCTTCTTCAAAAGTTTCACAGCCAGTCAATAAAGAACATAATCCTAAAAATGTACCACCACCTATTGAACTACCTGAAACTCTTTTATAATTAGTTTTACTTTTAACTGCTAAAACTGAAACACCTGATCCGATATTTACAATTAAAAAGGGGAATGGATTAGATAAATCACAGTAATGTTTTTTTTTAAAAATATTTTCTTCTAAAGTTTCATTGTTTAAGCTATTAATTTGATCATCGAAATAATAACATTCATTTAGTTTATTTGTCATTTCAATATATTGAATTCCTCTAACTAAAGATTCTAATTCATCAAACTTATGTAATTCTAAATTTACTTCTTCTTTAATTAAATTTTCAAATTTATAAGCTCCCCCACCAGTTGCACAAACTAGAAAAAAATTCTGATAAAAAATTGTTCTCAAAAAATGACCTTAGAAAAATACCTGTTGAAGATAATTTTGCGATTCCTTTTGATTTTGCTAATGCTATAAAGCTTTTCATACCGGATGTAGGAAATCTAATAAAATGTAAGTTTCCTTTACGATTATTAATTGTACAATTATTTAATTCAAGATAAGCATCTCTTTTTCCTGTTTCACCATAAGCAGAATTAGTTTTTAAATAATGTTTAATAGTTTTTAAAGTTTCTTCTTCTTCAGTTAATTCTTTTTTTGTCAAATCTGTAGGTTCAAAATAGACTAATTTTGTTAATGTTCCTCCAATATCCATACCAAACCATGGATTATTCAATGGAACAACACGAGATGATCTTACTTCAGTTAAAATATTACCCATTTTATCTTTCTCATTATTCAATTTATTTTGATTATTATTTAAGTCACTTTTTCTAGAGAGAAGAAAAAGATAAAAATTTAAAAAAAAGTTTGAAATTTTAATAAGTTTTTACCCAAAAGACATTTTGTTCGAACAAATTTAGAAAAAAAAATTACTTTGAATTTTTAAACTTAAGTTTGAAAAAGATTTTGTTTAATTTTTTTTTATAAAAATTTATTTGAACAAAATTAACAAACTATTTTTTTAGCTTTTGAGTTTGCGCATTCTAAAAACTATAAAATTTACTATTCTATTCATTTAAAATTAATTTAACTTAACATAGACTGATTGATAAAATAAGGTAATAAGCAGGTATATTATTTAAAAGGAGGGGTGTTGAGCTAAAAATAATCTTTATCAATTTTTAGTTTAAACTGATTCTGTTTAAATAATGTCAAATTTAATTTTCAAAAAAAAACTTACCTTTCAAACTTATAAACATGAATAATTGAAAAAAAAAATTAGATCAAACTTAAAAATTCAACAAGCAGAACCAATGTAAATGGTATGTTTAAAGAAAAAAATTATTTTAATCATACAGTAGAAAGGCACAAGTTTAAGAAGAAAATTTTAAGTTTGGAAAGAAAAATGACTTCTTAAATTATTAAAAATATTTAGAGATTCTTAATTTTAAATTTTATTAAGTTAATTTTGTTAAAAAATTATGTAAATCCTAATATTTTATCTCAAGAAAGATAATTTAAATTTAAAATTTTGGGATAATTTTTGAAAAGCATGATGCACGACTATTTGTTTACGAACAGAAATATTTCGTGTAAATAGTTATTGTGGAAATAGTAAATAAAATTATTTAATAAGGTTAACAGTTTAATTCAAAATTAGAACTTTATTATAATATTTTTGAACTTTTAACTTAATTTTGAGTAAAAAAATTTTTTTTTTCAAAAGATAAAAAAATTATAATAATAAGTTTAAAGTTCAACAAACTTTATGTTATTATTTTCTTTCATTGAATTATTAACTAGAAATTAGTTATAATTCAATTTTGAACTTATTAATAATTAAAATAACTCCAGAGATAATTGAATAAAGTTTACTTTAAATAAAAGTAACTTTTCTTATTAAATAAAACTCTTTTATTTTAAACATAAAAATAGAATGTTTTACAAATTATTTACCAAAAAAATGAGTCAAATAAAATTTTATTAAAATTTTTCTTTGATAAAAAAATTGTACTCAGGTGCATTTCATTTAAATTTTAAATGTAAACTCATAATAAACTTTATGATTATTCATTATATAAAAATAAAATAAGCTGATTTTATAATAAATTCATGTGAACAGCTTTTAGTAACTAAATGATATGATTATTTTAAGTGAAATTTATTATGGAAAATAGAAATGATAAAGTAGATTAAGCTTAAAAGTTTAATACTAAAACTAACTTTTGAAATAAATTTTAAATATTAAGAGAGTTAAATTGTTTTAATGAATTAATTTACATAATTTGTATGTTTTAAGTTTTCCAATAAAAATTTAAATTAAAACCAATTTTGAAATTGGAAAATGAGATTCCAATAGTAATTACAAATTCCATATTTAACTTGAAAATAGAAACTTAATAAAATCTGTAAAAAATAAAAAACTTATAATTTGATTTTAATTAAATAGTAAAAGCTAATTAAGGCAATAAAAATAAAATTATAACAAATTATAACTCACCTAATCAATCTAATTACAAAACATACATTAATCTTTTTTTAATAATAAATGTTGATTTTGATCTTGTATTGTTTATTGATGTTGACTTATAGAAAATTCTGAGGATCTTCTCTCCTCGATTTCTTTGAGATATTTTTTAACAATTTCAGAGCAAATATCCTTCTTAAAAATTTTCTTTTAACATAATCTACTATAAGGCCATATTTGCATACATGTGTTTACAAACATACCTAGTTCATTTTGCTTTATTATATTTTTTGAGTCATCAAAACCAATAAACAGTTTTGGGAAATTCGAGGTTTCAGTAAAATTATTTAATGTACCTTTTGCAGATTTCCATTTTTTAATAGAATTTTCTCAACTTTTTGTTTTTATTCTGATAATTAATTAGAATAGAGTAATTTATATACGTATCATAATTCGAATAACCCAAAAGGCTATCAGTAGTGGGAACAAGAACTTTTCCTTTAGGGAAATCAAAACAGTCAATTACTATTATTTAGTCGAATAATCTATGAAACATATATAGATATGTAATGTTAATCTTGTATCCTTTATTAAACTAAATTACAAATTAATCAAAAATACAATAATGTATAATATAAACAAAGCATTAAACGAGAAAAATTAATAAGTATAATTAGTCTAATCCTAGCTCTGAAATACGATCGGTCAAAAGAAAAAGTTTAGTTAAAATCTAAATGTACTCTAATTTTAAAAAACATAGGTGATTAACAATTAGATCACAGCAAGCATATTAAGCGCAAATGCATAACATGATAATTGAGTTAAAATAAATTTTTAAATTAATAAAATAATTTGTTAAACACATGTTTAAAATAATTTAATGATAACATAAAACTTTAAAAAATTTATTTGTCAGACCATAATTTCAATATCCAACTTAGAAGATGCTTTGAATAATTAGTTATTCTAAATAATCCTTTATATAATTATTTATTTGAAAATATATAAAAAGTTAAACGATAATTATTATCTTTGAACTTCTTTTAATTAAGAATTCTAGACATTTATGAAAAAATTTAAAAAAAACGGTTTTTAATGATCAAAAATAAAACATAACTTTAAAACAATAATAATTTAATGACTTATGGGAAAAAAAATTTCATTAAATGAAACATTTCAAATTATGACGTAAATATTATAAAATTTAAAAACAAAAAAAAAACTTTAATGAACATTTTTTTAGATTCAAATATAAATAAAAAATTCAAACTTGAACTTTTTTTTGAACTTTTAATTATATACTTGATAAAAATTCATAAATTTAAATTGTTAATTTTTTATCATCTTTTGTTTTTGATAGCTAAAATCATTAAAAAAATATATAGTATTATATAATCTGCTACCAAAAGGAAAATTAAAGTATTTTTAAAATAATTTATTTTCAAATTATTGAATTTTGTAAAATTTTCAGCTAATCTATCTGTTGATTGATAAATTTTAGAACGTATATCTGTTTTATCTAAAAAGGCATTTTTAATTTGTTTCAAAAATTCAAAATTTAAACCACATTCAAATTCTTGTTCATTGCTATAAAAAAAAATATTATTAAAATTAAGTTTCAAAGTTATAATATCTTGACTTACAAATAATTAATTGATTCTCTAAAAATTCTAGAAAAATAAAACTCTTTACGTAAATAATAAATTGTAGGTGCTCGGTATAAAGATTGTGGAGCTAAGTAAAAAGCTTTATTTTTATTTAAGTAAGAATTTTGTTTTAATAACATTCCATTCATGTAAGCTTCTCTGTATAAAAATATATAATGTGTGTTTTTTTTTAAAAAATTACAAAAAATGGGTTTTTTATTTATATCTAAAGATTTTCTATAAGCAGTTCTTAAAATTGATTTTTTTGGAGCTTTAGCTGCATATAAAGCTTCATTAGGATCACCCCAGCAAATTTGTTTTTTAGTAAATACTATTTCGTAAGGAGATTTAACAATTTGAGAAGTATCCATTATTATTTTAGATGATTGAATATTATTTACAATCATTGATTTGAAAAATGTTATGTATGAACTATACAAAATTAATAACAATCCAATCAAAGTTTTTGAATTATACAATGCAATTTTTGATTCAATTAATGTAAAAAGAATAATTTTTATAAATTCAAATAAATTCTTATTCTTCATTTTTTTTATTGATAAAAGTAGAAACAAGAAAAAGACAAAAAAAGTTGAAAAAAACCATATTTTCATCCCCAAATTGAAATCAAAAATTAAAAATGCATCAGTGTTTTCATTTTTTGGACTCAAATCAAATGCTTGACCAATTAAAACTCTAAAAAAAAAAAAAATTCATTTAGCTTTTTTAAGTTTAATTAAAATTTTATCTTCAAACCTTTTTTCATTAACTGTTTTTGATACTCTTAAAAAATCTGCCATTTTATTTGGAAGACGAGGTGAAAAGAGAAACTGTGCTTTCTAAAAAAAAATTTAAATTAATTAAAGAAAATTAAATTAAAAAATTTTATTACTTTTTCAGCTAATAATCCTAAAGCACCAGACCATGTTTTGTTCGGTAAAATTTTTCCCAAAAAATCAGAACTTGACAATCTACATAAACTAATGAAATTTTTTTTTTAAATTTGAATTCAAATGATTGTTTTTCTATTTAAAAAAATTAAAAGTACAATCAAAATTAAAAAAGAAAAAGTGATTTTTCTGAATTTGCTAGAAATTTTTCTAAAACAATTTTTCTAATTTATTTTCTAATTTCTTCTCTAATTTATTTTCTAATTTTAAAAATTAATTTTTAAACAAAAAATTTTCTTACTGTTTTTTGTTTAATCCCAAATGTTTATCAATTATATCACCAACTAGACCTCGAATTCGGCCTTTTTTAACTTGAACAAAAATATTTGTCAAAATACCAATTGTTAAATTAAAATTTTCACAAATTCTCATTTTGAAATTTTAAAAAAAAAAAAACTTAATTTCAAATTTTAAACTTGCCAGTTCAAAATTTAGATACATAGTAATTTATTAGAAAACAAATAAAAATGTTAATTAAAAATTTTATGGAAAAAGTAAAGTTTTTATTGATTAAAATTTTATTTCATTAGGTTTTTATGAAATAAACTTATTTTTGTTTTTCTAAAATCATTTTTTCTTGAAATTGTTTTTTTTAATTTTTCATTTTAAGAAGAGAATTTAGATAATTATTTTGATTAAAGATTTTTGTTTTAATAAACACTTTACCATTCAGACTTGTCAAATTTTATTCAACCTTTGTTTTAAAAAATAATTAATTTTTTTTTAAAAATGGCTACTGATTTTAATTAAAATAAAATTAAATGAGTTTAAAATCTAGTTTTTGATGTTGAAAAACATAAATTGAAAAGTTAATGATTTAAATTTAAAAAATAATTTTCTTTTTTAAATCTTTTAATTCAATAATTCTTATTTTTCTAAAAAATGATCTTCATAAAAATTAAAGAAAACAAGAACCTTTGTGAAAATTGAAAAAAAAGTTCCACCAGTTGAATTGAACGTTAATATAGGATTTTTTTTTTTTGAAATTAGCGCCTTATAAATATTAATGCATTTTAAGATTTTAAGCAGTGTTTATTTTGAATTTTTATACTAAACTTTTCAAAATTTTATTGTCTCAAAATGAATTCAGTTTATAATAATAAATTGTACAGGTATAAAAAAACTGATTCAACAACGATTCAGATGACACCTTTATTAAGAAGGAAAAAATCTGATAAATGGTTTTTTAAAAGAAAACGTTATGTTATTTTTTTTTCAATTTTAAGTATATTTTTCCTTTATTATCAAATTATTTCATTCATCATGTTAAGTTGGAATGCAAGTAATGATGCTGAAAGTTCTTATTTAGCTAAAAATAATAATAAAGTTTCAAAAGAAGAAATAGAATTTTTAAAAGGTTAGTTGGAAAATTATTAATAAAAATTTAACTTATAAACTTTTTTTTTGAAGACCAAGTATCAATTTATATGCCCGGTGTATTATCAGAAAACTCAAAAAATTACATTAAAACTTCAAATGAATTTAAATGTTTAAATAGTGGTGAAACGATTTTATTTAGCCAAATAAATGATCACTACTGTGATTGTGAAGATGGTACAGATGAACCATCTACAAGTGCATGCCCTAATAATATGTAAGTTTTTATAAAGTTTTTTCAAAAATACGAAAACTAATTTTTTTTCTTAGTTTTTATTGTGTACAAACAACATTTAATGGAAATAAATTTATTCATTCTAATCGAGTAAATGATGGTATTTGTGATTGTTGTGAGGGAAGTGATGAATGGTTAAATGTGACAAACCCTATTGACTATAACAGTATTCAATTAGAATTAATTAGATCTAAATCAAGTACATTTATAACACCTTGCAAAAACCAATGTTCTAAAGTTAATTAAGTTTTATACAAATTTTTTATTTAATACTTGTAAGATACAATTTTATACATTTCTTGTAAATAAATTAGCTTATTTTTGTTGCCATGAAATTGCTTTTATTACTCTTTGATTTTTTTAATTCTTTTTCCATTTTTATTCTTTTATGGTCTGCTATTCTTTTAGCTATTTCTGCTTGTCTCATCTTTTTAATTTTATCATCAACATCTAAATTAATATCTGCATCATTTTCCCATCCAGATGCTTCATTATCATCTAATACACCTAATTCATTACCAAAGTTAGGAGTGAAACTTAATCTATCACTTTGATAATGATTGTTCTGACTTTGATTAGAAAAATCATTGTTTTGAATTAAGACCTATTAAAATAAAGAAAAAATATTAGAAATTAAGATTCAAAAATAAAGAAAAACTAACCTTTCTTTGTTTTTTGAGATTAGGCACCATGTTTTCAAAATAATTAGGTTCTTCTTCTTGATCAGTTTTCAAATTAGTTTGATTAAATTTATTGTTAGTTGTGTTCCAATTACTACTTATATTAGAATTATATGAATTAACGATTGAGGCTGAAGAAAAATTAAACTCTGTTTGTTTTTTATTTACAGTGATAGGTAATAAACTTTCATGATCTTTTAAACCATAATTTCTGTTCCAGAAAACGATTTTTCTTAACGAAACAATGAAATAATTTAATAAGCTTTTTATTGTTTTATAAATTCTTTCCATTTTTAAGTTCTTGAAAATAAATTGATAAATTTAATTTTACTCAGAAACAAAATTATGTGAACATTTTTCAGGTATTGATTATTATTCTATAAAATCTATTTAAATTGTATGTTTATGTTTATATAATGTTTTAACATAAGTTACATCATTTAAAAAAAAAACTTTATTTACACATAAATATACTATAAATAGCAGCAAAAAGTCAGCTTAAAATTTTTGCAATTTTTATTGAAATTATTTCATGAAAATAAACTAGTTAGATTAAAACTTTCTCTAAATGAATTCAATATAAATAGTCCTTATAATCCAAGTTTTTTTTTTCAAGAAAATGTTTGTGTTATCTTTTTAAAAATGAAATAAATTTTCGATTTTAATGCTCATCGTTTTTTATTTTTGAAACTAAACTTAACATTATTGACTTTGTATTTAATTAATAACTAAAATATTTTAATTTTTTTTTAAAAAACTTGTGCATAACATAAACAGCAATAAATCATAAGTTAAACTTAAAAATGTCAAGAATATAAATTATTGAAAAAGAACAAAAAAAGTTATTTTTTAAGGTAAACTTTAATTAATTTAACTTGAAATAACTTGTTAACTAAAATTGATTTTATAAACGTTCAAAAATGCAAGCTTACATAACTTTTAAAACCATTCATTGATTAAAGAAAAATAATTAATTAAATGAAAACATTGTTACATAAGAGTTTAGTTTATTTTTTCTAAAATAAAAATGAAAATATTCAGTTAAGAAAATTTAAAAAAATTAAACTTAAATTTTTGTTTAAATTTAAAAGTGAATTTCAAAAACTTACTTTCTTAAAACTCCATAAATAAGCCAAATTAAAATTAAAAATAATAAAGCTAAAATTTCTATTAGTATTTGATTTGAAGAACTAATAGAGCAACAATTATTTTCTCCGCAACAATATTCAATTTTTAAATCACAAAGATCATTATCACAATAATAAGCGTTAGATGAACATAAAGATTTTAAAAAAGATAAAAAAAATAATTTTCTTTTTAAGTGAATCATTTTGTTTTTAAAATCAAAAAAAAAAAAAAAATTTAACTCATCATTAATGATGATGTTTTAATGACTAAAAATTTTAAATAAATAAATAAAAAAGTAAAAGCTTTCAAAAAAAATATGAAAAAAAAATAAAAGCTAAATAAAAGGATCCTTTAAAATTTGAAATGTAAAAGAAATTTAGTTAAAAAGTTTTTTTACTAAAGTTTAATTATCCAATGACTAGCGCTTTTTTTTTATATAAAATTAGCTTAGCTTAAATAAAAACAAAATATTCTTTATTCTTAAAACAAAAAATTTTGAAAACAAATAATCGATGTACAAAATTAAATTTAAATACTAGTTTTCTACAATGAATTATTAGGTTAATTAAATTACTATACCTAAATTAAATTGTGTATAAATTTTTTTAATTCATCAAAAAAAAATTTAGAAAACTATTATAGAAGTTAAATTTTTTTCATTAGAAATATGCTTCCATCTTACGACAAAAAATTATTTATTTATTTTTTTACTTTTCAGAAAATCAAAATTTTTTGATCGTGAAACTTTTTTTTTCTATTTACATATCAAAGACCATTGAATTAAGATATTTTTGTTAATTCTTATTATAAAAATGATTTGAAAAAAAGAAAAAATTTATTTTTATGTATTAAAGAAGCTTAATTGTTTCTTTTAATATATGAAAATGTATGAAAAATTAAAAAAAAACAAAAAATCTAATTTCAATTATAGTTTTTTAATTAAGAAACTTACTTATTTATTACTATTTATTTTTTTTGTATCAATTTTATTTAATTATTCATGTAGTGAAAAAAATTGTTTTATCGATAATATTGATAATAAGAAATTAAAAAAGAACTTTTCATTTTTTTCTAAAAAAAAATGGTTGAATGAAACAAATAGAAAAAAAATATCAAAAGTAAATTATTTAAATTTAAATGAAATTAAAAAAGAAAAAAATTTTAAATCACTTAACTTGATGAGCTTTGATCATATCTTAAGAAATAATACATTCGATTTTGACAAAAATGATGTTATAGTTTTTTTACATATACAAAAAACAGGAGGGACATCATTTGGTAAAAGACTTGTTTTAGATTTGAATTTAAAAAAACCTTGTCAATGTTTTAAACATCGTAAAAATTGTAATTGTTTAAGACCAAGTTATTTAGAGTTTAATCAAGATTATAAAAACATTGAAAACAAAAGTTTTAATATTTCAAAAAATTGGCTTTTATCAAGATATTCAACTGGATGGATATGTGGTTTACATGCTGATTGGTCTCAATTAAATTATTGTGCTCAAAATGCATTAAATTTATTAGAAAATAATAAAATAGATAGAAAATTCTTTTTTATTACATTATTAAGAGAGCCAGTTTCAAGATTTTTAAGTGAATATAGTCATTTTAAAAGAGGAGCAACTTGGGAAAAAAGTAAATATGCTTGCTATGATGAAACATTGATAACAAAAAGTTGTAATATTTATAAAAATAAAAATGATTTTGATTTAAATGATTATATGGAATGTGATAAAAATTTAGCGATAAATAGGCAAACAAAAATGTTAGCTAATTTAAGTAAAATTGGTTGTATCAACCAAAACACAAATTTAACTGCTTATAACGAAATTTTGTTGAATTCGGCTAAAGAAAATTTATTGAACATGGCTTTTGTTGGTATTTTAGAATTTCAAAAAATTTCTCAATTTGTTTTTGAAAGAACATTTAATATAACATTTTTCCACAATTTCATTCAATTAAATAAAACTCATTCATCTTTAATTGAAGAAAAAATTGATAATAAGACTTTGAAAAAAATTCAAGATTTAAATCATTTGGATATACGTTTATATAATTTTGGAAAAAAAATTTTATTTGAACGTTTTAATTTATTGAAACAAAATTATAACTTTGAATATTTCGAAAAATCAAAATTAGATGCTGTGAAAAATATTGAAAAAAATATTGATTATTTTCCAGAATTAAAACTGTTAAATAAATTTGTTAATAAAAAAATTTAATTTTATTGCAGTTTTTATAGAATTTTTGTATATATTCCTGACTTACAATTAATAAAAAACTTTTTTTTTAAATAAAATACTTCTGTTTGACTATAAAACTAAATTAGTTTTTCTTTAAAAAAGTAACTTAGATTTTCATGTTCAAAAATAATTTTCTTCTTTTGAAAAGATGAATATTTAAAAGTTTTAAAATCTCATTTATCATCTGAAATTGAATTAAAATAATTTAAAAAATTTGATGTTGTAGGGTTAGAATTATTGTCAATAAGAGCTTCTAACTTTTTTTGGAATAAAATTTTTTCTAATTTTGTTTTGAAATTAAAATTCTCTTTTAATAATAATATTTTTTCTTTTGAATTCAAACCAAATGTATCTAAATAGTCTTCCTCATTTTTTATTAATAAATTCAAAAACTCATATTCAAATTTATTTTCATTTTTATCTCGTAAATGATCGTTTTCTAAATAAATTTGATCTTTATTTGTATTGAGATAATCATACCTATGACAAATATTTAAAAATTGTGCCATAAAATTAACTGTGTTATCAAACAAACTTTCATTTTTGTAAACTAAAATTAGAAGATCATTTAAAATATTTTCAATGATATTTCTTACTTCAGTTAAACTTTTAATTCTTTCTTCTAATTCAGTCTTATTTTTTTCTTTAAATAAATTAGTTAATTTTTCTTGCATAATAATTGCGAATGCTAATTTTCTTTTTAAATAAAAAACAGATTTTCTAATAAAATTTTTTTGAAAAGAAACTTTTTTTATTTCAAATATTAAAGATATGAAATTCTCTTCAAAAAATCTTTTTTTAAACTCTTTTGTTTTTACTAATGCATTAGTTATTTTATCAAGAAGATTGAAATTTTTTAATATTTCTTTTGTGTTTTGATAATTCATAAAAGATTTTATGTATTCAATATTCAAATCTTCATTAAAAACTTCTAAATAATTTTCTAAATCAATATTTTCAAAATTATTAAAACATAAATTGAAATCATCTTTGTGAATACCATTTTTGATACCTTTTCTAAGAATACTATGATCTGTGAAGCTTCTTAAAAAACCATTATAGCAAAAGAAAAAATCAAAAAATGTTTCAGGAGTATTTACTTTTGGAACTCGTAAAAAACGATAATAACGAACTAAACCTAAAACGTTTTCAGCTGGTTCTTCTAAAGCACTAAAAACATTAGAATCAGATTTCGATCTAAAAGGAAAAGGGCTCCAAAAATTAATAGCTATGTCAGATCCTGAACTTGCTAAAACGGATCTTTTATAATTATAAGTTACTGAAAATCTAGGTGTCTTATGCTTTAAAATAAATTTTGCTGAATTTATTTTAGTTAACAATTTACTACTTGTTGATTCTTTTTTAGGTATTTCCCACATAAAAACATTAAAATCATCTGATCCTGCTACAACATATTCATCATTCGGACCAGCAAAACAACATTTTTTATTATTGTCTAAGCCATAATAATACCCATGTTCATCAAATTCATAAATTGGTAAACTTTTATAAGTTCTGTATAATAAAGGAGTTGAAAATTTTCTTATTAAAAATATTTGATTACCTAGTTTATTAAATCTTGCGCATGAAATATTTAATTCATGGCCCCATAATATATCATAATTAAAAACAAGCTGACGGTTTCTTAAGTCAAAAATGTAAACACCATTTTTAGATTGAGATGTTATAAGTAACAAATTATCTTTAGAAGGGTGATATTGTGTAGTGAGAATACTTTTATTTTCCTCTTTGAATGTTTCTAAATTTGAACATCTTGAATCGTAAATATATGCATTACCATTATTACAACCAAAAGTAACTAAATTAAAATTTGATGGACAAATGGATATATCATTAACATGTGTTTGAATATCAAATGAATAATCAATTTTTCCTGTAACTGTATCATAGACTGTAAATTTTTGACTGGAACAACCTGAAAAAATTTTTGATAAATCTGTTTTAAAGTTTAAAGCGTAAAATCTTGAATATTTTTTTGTCTTTATTTCGACTGGTGTATCAGAGAAAGAAAAATTTTCATCTAATTTCCACAAAACAATTCCACTTTGTTCATGATGACTTCCACCTGCAATTAAAAAATTACCATCTTCAGAAAATTTTAAATCTAAAATTTGTTTGTGAAAATTCAATTTTTTTGTTAAATTATTAAGGTTATTGTGAGAACTATAAAAAGATTTATTCATTTCATTTTTATAATAATTAAAAGTTGAAGATTTAGTTATATTTGATTGTAAATCAAACAAACAATTTAACATTTGTTTATTAAAACTCATTTTTTTTTAAACTAAAAATCATAATTCAAATTAGAAGAATAAAACATAAAAATTCTTTAAACTTAATGCAAAACTAGACTTTTACAAGTAAAAAAAAAAATTTTAATTTTTAACAATAAACAATTCTATTGACAAAAAAAAAGCTAAGAACAACAAAAACATTGAAAATGTCTAAAAAATTTCATTGTAAATTTTTATTTTTTCTTCAGGTAAATAAAAATATCTTATTCGTTTAAAAACTTATTAATTTAATAAAAAAATTGAGAGAAAAATTGTAAAAAATGATTTTATTTTAAATATACACTTATGATAAGAATATTTACTTTTTAGAAAAGGGCAATATGTTCTAAAATTTAGAAAAAAGCTCTAGTAAAAAATATTAAAAGCTTAGACTATTTTAACAGACTATTTACAAACTAATACAATGTTTGAACTCAAAAGAAAAAATTTTTTTTTTCTAAATTTATAGTTGTTGAATTTATTGTGAACTCTTAATCTAGTTGAGATTTTTATTATTTTCTCTTAATAGTCAGTTTATTTGATTTTATAAAAATTTAAGAAATAAGATTTTGAAAAAAGAATTTTATTTTTAAAAAATCAGATTTATCATTCAAAAAGAACTTTATCAAATAAAATAACTCAGTTCAAATAAACTAGAAGTTTAATCTTGTTTTAAATAAATTTTATTTTTTAATAGATTTCTTGTTAAAAGTTTTTTTTAATAAAAAATTAACTTTATAATATTTTTGGTACAAATTTTAATAGCTGCATAGTTTTAAAAATATTAAAAATAAAACATAAATTTAGATTAATATAAATTAACTAATCCTTTTATTAAGAATATAAGAAAATTTTGGTAAATTTTTGAGCAAACTCAATTTTGTATATAAATCTTTTAAACTAAGTGGCCGGTTTTTAACAAAAGTTATAAAATATTTTAATACATAAAAATGGAAAACTTATTTTTTTGTATCAAAGCTATTAATTTAAATTTTTAATATTAATGATTTTTTTGTTTTAATTATACTGAGTTTCTTATCTTATAAATAAAATTTTGAAATAAAAAAAAACTATGATAAAGTATTCTTAAAAATAATGAGTAAAATAATTGAATGTAGCCTTATTTTCAAAGTTTAAAAAAATTGAAAAAATTAATTTATTTTGTGATTAATATCATTTAGCATCCACATTTGAAAATCAATTTTTTCATTTATAGGTATATGAATCTTAGGACATTTTTTACCTAAAGCGCAACCTACAGTTCTCCAAAAATAACATTCTCCATTTTTGAAAATACGAGGTGTTTTATCTTTAGGAAAATTTTCTTCTTGTTGTCTTCTATTACATTCAAAATGTAATCTTATTGGCTCATTTTTATTATGAACAATATCTATAAGTATTTTTCCGTGAAGATCTTGAATAGCATCTGTAGGAGATTTTTCATTATTATATTTAATGAAAACGCATGGAGATTGCTTTAATTGATGAACAATTGGATCACCGTATTTACGAAAAATTGAAATTAATCGTTCTCTAGAACAAGATGATGAAACATTACCTAACCATAAACCTTTATAACCAATTAAATTAGTACATAAATTATTTTTTTCAGCGGTTTCTTTATACTTTGGATCAATTTCTAAATCTTCAACTATTTTACTGTTGGCACAAAAGTTTTTTGAGTAATTCATATTAAGATTTGCAGGAACTGGATTTGAATTAGCTCTTAAGTTTTTATTATAAATTAATTCATTATTCATATTTAAATTTGTATCAATAAAACTAGATTGTGAAAATCGATCAAAATTTAAAGTTTTTACTAAGTTGTCAAGTGGTTCACTCAGTGAAACTGAGTTTCTTTTTCTGTTTATAGGAATGTTTTGATTAGAGTAAGAATAATTTTGGTGGCCATTCATATTAGCCGATGGTGTATTTTCTGAAAATTTTATGTTATTATTTTTATTATATAAATAATTGGTGTTCATTGAAATTATTTGTTTGTTTGCAATATTCTCTAAATTGTTTGTATAATTAAAATTAAATGTTTCTTTCTTTAAAGGAGACTGTAAATTATTAAAATTGAATAGCTCTTCATTAACAGATAACTTTCTATTAGGTGTTAGATTATTTGATTCTTCATCTGTAAAATAATCTATTGTCTCTAAAGATTTTGATATAGAAACACATTTACCATTTTCTGATCGTATCACATTAGCAAAATTTTTTTCGTTATTATATTTAAGTGAATTTAATTTCAATTCTATTTGTTTACTAAATGCAAAATCTATAGCTTCTTCTATTGTATTACAATGAATAGCTTGTTTAATTATATTTGAACTTATACCACATTTTGTTATAACAGTTTTAATTAGTTTTTGAATTTCTTCTTGAACAACTTCAGTTGGTATATCATTTGCATTTTCTAATTTTAAACAAAATTTAAGAATATTTTCTGCATCATTGTACTTATTTAATAAAGCTAATATTTCAGCTTTACGAATGTAAGGTTTTCTAGCATTTGGCATTAAATTAATGGCAGAATTGGCATCTTCTAAAGCTTCTGGTAATCTATTAGCTTGTTGTAAGCAAATAGATCTATTACAATAAAATCTAAATTCAAAAGGATTTAATTCAATTGCCTTTGTATAATAATTAAGGGCAGTATAAACATCGTTCAATTTTTCTTTAAACTCATTTGCTAATTTTGCATATTCATAACTTTGATTAATTAAATTATTGTTTATATTATAGGAAACATTATCATTAAACTTTTTTTCATTTAATTGATCATTAACATTACTAGCTAAATGATTTATTTCTCCATTAGGTTTTGTACATAAAATTTTATTAAAATTATTCTCTGTATCAACTGTTGTTTTGTTATCAATACTTGGAAAATTTATAAATTTATTTAAATTTGAATTTTCTAAATTTGATTTACCATCATTATTCAAACTAATTTTTAAATCAAATAAACTATTTTCTAGTTCATTGAAAATTTTCTTGATTTCAAAATTATTTGTTTCATTAATTCTTTGAGGAGAGAAATTATTTGATTGCTGCATTTCTTTATATTGTTTATTTGATTAAGTTTACTCTTTATTTGGTAATTGATCAACAAAATCCATTATCGCTTTAAAAAACAAACATTTATTTTTAATTTTAAATCAGTAAATAAAAACTTAAACATTCAATAAATAAAATTCACTTGAAATATTTAATGAAGAAGACCAGTTTAATATAATTTGTTTTATAAATCAAAAAAATAATTAATAGCTTAAAACTTGAGATAATTATTGAAATATTTTAAGTATTTGATTTCAAAAAGAACACTAATTAAAAAAGAAAACTAAAATTAATTTTATTCCTAAAAAATCAAAATTTTGATAAAGTAAGAAACTTTATAAAAAGAAAACAAGTCTAATTTTCTAAAAATGAATAATTAAAAAATTTTCTAAGAAAATTCTTTACAAAGGATTGTTAGAGAACAAAAACAAAAAATAGCTTACCATCTGTACAAAAAAAAGTTTTTGATTAAAAAAAATTCAAAATGAATATATTGTCATTTAAATGATGATAAAAAAATAGATTTATAAAACAAAAAAAAGAAAAAATTTTTTTTGCACTCAACAAAAAAAAAAAATTAAACACTCTCAAAAACAACGAGATCAAAAAACATAGAAAACAGAAAAAATCTGTTATTTTCTTTTAATTTTTCAAAAATATCAATGGCTGCTATAGAAACTTAGCACAACAAACAAAAAGCAATCACATTTTTAACATATAGCATTAGCTTTTAAAAAAGCCCATTAGGTTTTACGAATATAATTGAATGTCTCAAATAAATAAAAGTTTTAATTGTTTTAAATTATATTTTTAAAATTAAAGTTGAATTAAATTTACAATAAATTGATTTAATTGTTTTTATTTTAAAACCTCCATTTAAAAAGAAGATAATAGAACATTGAGACTGCGCAAGTTTAAGATAACTTTACTTTCAGTTTTCTCTTCCATATTAAATAAAACAAATTTTCGAAAAAAGTTTTTCTAAAATTTTTTCTTAAAAAAAACTTGTTGATTTAATGAGATCGTAACTTATTAATAAAATGAATTTTTCTAGAAGAATAACATTTGATAATAAAATTGAATCAAAGCAAATTATAAAAAATTTTAGATGAGATTGAATATGAAAGTAATAGAAGATAAAAATAAATTTGAAAAAATTTTTTTGTAAAAGGTTTAAGGTAAATTAAGTTTTAAAAATCTTAAATGATCTGAAAGAAAATATTTTATTTAATTATATTCAAAACTATCATGTGATTTAAATTGCGCATGTTTTTTAAAATATCGTATGAGGGTATAAATGTAAACATAAAACAATTGAGCTTTTAGACAAAATTTTTTTTTAATAAAAATAAGTTAAAAATAATTTAAATTTAATTACCTAAAAGTGTTTTTCATAATTACTTTTGTAATTGAGTATAAAAAGAAAGAGAAGATAGAAAAAGTTGTAATTAGTTGAAGAAAGTGATTAATAAGTTTCTTAATTATTATAAAATCTTAATGGATAGATTAAAATGGTTTATTGAATTAAAAGCTTTAAGATATATCAGAAAATAAAATTTTTAATTAATAACTTCAGTTGTCTAAAAAAGATTAATTAAATTAAAAATTTATTTTTGTCTTTAAATTACAAATCAAAAAAACTATTTACAAAAATATTAAGTGGCACATTAGTTTGACTAATTATAAAAAAATAAATTAAAAGACAAAAGTTCATATCAATTTTTACAAAATTAACTTTAAAAATTAATTTTTACATTTAAGGTGTTACCGGAATAGGATTATCAATACCATGTAGTTCATCTGGTCTTGAATTATGAAGTCGTTCTAAATCATCAGTAGTTTCTTCATCCTAAAATTAGAATAAGAATTAGAAAAAAATTGAAAAAAAAAGTTGGGGTAATAAAGCCAATATGTGTAACAAGAAAGTATTAAAGTGATACTCAAAGTATAGTGTTATAAATTTTGAAAGTTAATTGAACTTAAAAGTTAAAGTTAAATGAAAGTTAAATGAAAAACTTTAAAGGGTGATACTTTTATCAATTTATTGATTAAAAAATATTAAAGAATACTTCATAAAGCCTTAAAATTTGAAATTATATATAATATATTGGGAAATACTTAATACACAACTTCTAATTTCTTAGGCATAAATTGAATTGAATAATTTTATTTTTAGTATCAAAGCAAAAATTTAGTTTTTGAATCACGTAATAATTTTTAAGTGAACAAATTCATTAAAAGAATTAAGCAAAAATTTTATTAAAAAGCTTTAAGCAAACATGAAAATATAAAAAAATAGTCATTAGAGTAGATAAACTAATCAAACTGTTTCTATTGAAAATAAATTTATTCCAATTTAACAATTGTCTTAAATTTTTTTCACAAAAATCACATTTGAAAGAACTTTTTCTTTTTTGATAAAAAAGAAAGTTATCATTCAATTTTCTCAAACCGAAAGTTTATTTAATTATATAAAATATTCATTAAATTAATCAATATTTAAGAATGATAAGATATTGAGTTTAACTAATTCAGAAACTAATATCAAATTTAGTTTAATTAGTCCAAAAATCAAAATTTATAAATAAATATTTTAAGGTAATTTGTGCTTTATAAACAATTAAGAGGTAAAATGCAAAAAAACTGCATCAAGTGTTTTAATAAACACAATAAAATATTTTTTTTTAATCTTTTTTAAGATCTTATTAAACAAATAAAAAAACATTAAAATAAATAAGTTGTTTTCAGCATAAAACTGAATAATTAAAAATAAATAAATTAACAAAAGAATGAAATATAAATGAGTTAAATGATTTGGTTTTTTGAATTTTTCTGTAAAAAATTTAGTTAATTGGCATCTTTTTTCAGATTATTTGGCTTTAAAAAATTATCATCTATAGGAACCATTGTATATATTACCTTTGAGTTAGATTTATTAAATGAAGGTAAACCAGTATTATTATTATTAACATTTGTAGAATAAATCATATTACTTGTTGCAAGACTTAATGATTTATTTAAAATTGGTTCTCCATTTAATGCACCTATCGCTTCGCTATTATATAAGTCCATATTTGAAACATTTTTGATTTTTGATTTTGCAAATACAAGTAATGCATATACTTTTAAAACAACTCCTAAAATAATACATAAACAAAGTGTAATCTCAGAAATGGCATTTGGAGCATTAGCTGATAATTTGAGTAAAAGTTGGAAATTATCAGGTAAGTCCATTTTTAAGTCTTGCCAAAAAACTGGAAAAATATTTTCTTTAAAATTACGGAATCTAAAAATATTTGGACTTTTAAGTAGAGCAACGTTAATTTGTAGTTTTACACCAGTTTTTATAGATGCGCCTGTAACAGGATCAATATCCATGAAGAAATCATGTTTTTTAGGATCCGGCTTCATTCCTTCAAGCTAAAATGAATTTTTTAAAATTTGAAACATTAAAAATTTATATTTGTTACTTACTCGACTATTATAATATGGATCAGCATTTAAAAAATGAGGCTGACTAAGTAAGATAGGAGCACCAAAAGCTACTTCACTAAAGTCAAAAGCACCCGATGGGAATATATTCATTTTTCTTAATGCTTGATAACTTTCTACAAGATTTTTTTCAAAACTATTATCTTGTCTATTTTCATACAGATTATTACCAGTGTTACGTGTCGCTCTTCTTAAAGCATTACGCACTGAACGAGATAAAACTGTTCTTTGATCAGTATTTTTATCGCTATTATTTTTATCGATATTATTTTCTTCTAATTTTCTCGCATTACGTAAGCTTATTAACCTAGAAATACCGTTGCTTATCAAATTTCCTAAAACATTGTTACCATTCCTATTAAAAAATCTATTATTTAATCTACTATTATCGTCTTGAAAATTATCACGTGGTGAAAATAATGATAATAATGGTGAATCTCGTGCTCTATTTGCTAAAAGATTAGTTAAAGCTGAACCAAATTGATCTTGTCGAGATTCTGGAGCTAAACTCAAAATTGAACTAGGAGTAGGATTTGGATTGTAAACTTTTCTTTTTGTAGTTGAAACTAAATTTTCTGTAGTTGTTGTAAAAACTAAAGATTCAGCTAATTTATTATTTGTAATTGAGTTTTCTTCTTTTAAGTTTAAGTCATTTATTTCAGAAACAGCTTCTGAATAAGTTGTTGTTGTTGTTGTTGGTTTTGTTGTTGTTGGTTTTGTTGTTGTTGGAGCTGAAGTTGTTGTAACAGCTCTTGGTTTTAAAGTTGGACCATTTGATACACTTATTAATGGTCTATTTAGTAGATTACGATTTATTAAGTTTACAAAAGGATTGTTACTGGATTCAAAACGACGACGAGCTAAATTCAATAATAGACTACCTGGAGAAGATTGTCTTTCGGCAAGTGGTGGCATATTGGATTCATTGAAATTGTTAACAGGTACTTCTTTAGGTAAACGACTTGTGTAACAAGTGTTTGGTGGGTAATCAATAGAGTTTTTGAAATTATTTGGGTCGAAATAGTATCGATGGCCTTTGACACCTATAAAAATTAAATGTTAATAAACATTTTTCTTTTAAATAAAAAAGATAAAATTTACCTGGATAAGAGTCAACAGTTCCTTTATAAACAAGGTTTAATTTACGTCCAAATAAATCATTATACATATAAATATTTGGTTGAAATTTTTCTACTGGAGAGTATATTATTTGTCCAGTATACGTGTTGTTTAAAGATGTACAAGGTTCTTGTTTCCATTTTGTAATACTAGTATGCCCATCAATATTTTCAACTAAACCTATTTTTTCAGAATCTTCTAAGCCTGTGTATACTGTATATTCAGCGTCTACGCTATTATTTTTTTTTACTAAGTAGCCAAATCTACCATTGGTATTCGGTGTTTTAGAATCTATAACAGTACCAATAGAAACTAATATATCTGGATAACCACTAAATGTTAACTGTTTTATTGATCTTCTAATAAAAATACCTTCTGTGATAGAATCTAAAGTTATACTAAGCCATACTCTTATAACTTGTGGAGCTCTTTGTAAGAAATTAATTGCTGATATAAGTGGTGTATTAACTGTTGTTATAACATAATCTTCATTAAATGCAGATAATTCTCTATTAAAAAACCATGTTTTCATTTCTTTGTAAGAAACAGTTCCATTGTCATTAAATTTAACTGGGACTTTTTTAATCTTAAGATTATAAACAAAAGGTCCTATTTCAGTCAAAATTGGTTTTGCACCTAATCTTTCTATTTCTATTGGGTTTGTTACGTTAAAAAAATAAAATTTATGATGTATAATAACAGGTGCATCTTTCCATAATTCAAAAATCGGTGAGCTTGGGTCTAATTTTATTCGCTTTAATTGAAAATAATTTTAGAACAACTTAAAAAAAACACAAAAATAATACTAACTTTTTCTATTTCTTTGAGTACAAAACTAGGTAATGTTTTAAAACCAATATAACCGACTATAAATGATATTATGGCGCCAATCGTCAATAAACTTACTTTAGTTAATGGTGAATATAAATACATTTTTAATTAAAAAACTTTTCAAAGGCAGTTTGTCCAAAAACAGAATAATTTTTTCTTTATAAAACATTAAACTTCATTTAGTTCAAAATTTAATTTTTTGTCGATAATTATAAAGTTGATTAAACTAAGTTGTACGAAATAAAATAAAATTATTAATAAGAAAAACTTTATTCCTTCATGAAAAAAAATTTTTTTTTTTTCTTTTTTTTTTTGGTTTGTTACTTTACTATTTTCTAAAAGAATAATTCTAATTAAAAGATTTATTCCAAGACACAGGTTATAAATATTAAAAAAAAAAGTAAAAACTTGCAGGTTCTTAGGAGATTAAAACTTAAAACATGCTTTATACATATAAAATAAAAGTTTTGTAAAACTTAAAATAAAAGAGGATAGAAATAAAAGACAGGGCGTCAACAGTCTCTTGATAAAAATAATAAAAATAAATGAAGACAACAAGTAAATATTGAAATAAAAAGTCTAAGGAGATATTTAAAAAAGGCGTCACTTATTTAATTTGAAAAATTATTTTTTTCAATTTGGTTTAAAACATTAAACGGTATTTTTTTGGTTAGATTATACACTTAAAAAGGTTTTTAATATCTATTAAAAATCTATTCAATTAATTTGGATTAACCCAACATTGCAAAAAATGTTTAAAATTAATTTTTTTAAAAATAAAATTTTTGTTTAAATATTTTTTCAGTTACATAAAGCTTAAATTACTAAATTAAGTTCAACAAATAAAAGACAATTATGTTGATAAACTCAATTAAGTCTAACCTAAATAAAGACTAATTTTTAAATTAAATAAACAAATACTTAAAACTGAATTCACTTTTGAAAAAATTTTTGTTTATAAACATAAATGATAATATTAGGTAAAATTATAAACAAAAAAACCTTTGTTCAAATTATATTACCTTTGAAAAAAAAAAGGTAAAAACATAAATTGTTTTTATCATTGTAATACAGAGATGCTAATTGATCAAATTAAACCCATTATAAACTTAAAGGCCTTTAAGGCTTTCAAAGAAAAAAAAACCTACAATGACTTTTAATCTACGTCATAGAATTTAATTTGAATAAAGTATCAATTATATTTAAAAAAAGAAAAACCTCAAAAAAAAACTGTAATTATTCACAACTATGTGAAAAAAACAAAATAGATACAACTTATTATAAAGCAAATAAAACTAAACAAAAAAGTTGCTCCTTTAAAGCCGTTTATAACGTAAATTAAACTCATCTATCAAAAAAAAACAATCAAAAATTCTATGACGAAATAGTGAAAAAAAGTTGTCTATAATTATAATTAGGATGTTTATATCTTTATTTTGAAATTTACCTGTTGATTGTAAGATGAAAAAACTTAACAAAAATTATTAGCTAAAAAATATACCAAATTAATAAAAGACTGAATAAAGTTTTTAAAAAAAGTTTCTCTTAAATCTAAAATCAAAATTTAATGAACAGCTAACTTTTATTTACTTTTCAAATGAGAAAACTTTTTTTGAACTTTATAAAGTAAAACTTTTCAATTTTTTCAAAACTAAATATTTACTAATTTTTTAAGCTGATAAACTTGATTAAGACTAAAATTTTAATTGGAAATTATTTAATTGATTTCCAATTTAAAAAAATTTTTTTTTATAAAGATAACTATCGTCAATTAACAAAAGAAAAGAATAAGATTTTGTGAGTTGATTTGAAAAAATAAATTAAAATAAAAAACTTTTGTATTATAACTCACTTAAAAGATATTAAAATAATTTTGTGCAAAAAAATTAGTTAAACACATAAAAATCTTTTGTCAAATTGATTATACTTTTTTAAAATTAAATTTGATTTAGTTTTAAATTTTAATGAATCTAAATAATTTATATGTTTAGATTACTGCCATCTACCTAATCTGTAATAATCAATAAAAAAAAGTTTCTCTATTTTTAATCAGAAGTAAGATTATCAAAATTAAAAAAATGTTTTTCTAATAAAATTGTTGTTTTAAATTAAAAACCCTTTTTAATGAAAATTGTGAAAGATTTTAAACCAATTTTTGTAGATAAAAAACTTTTTTGAATCAAAACAAATGTTAAAAATAACAAATTTATCAATTCTTATGACAGGAAAATTTATTAATAAATTCATCAATAAAAACAATAATTTTAAAATGAAAGATTATTTATGATAGAAAATTTACTTCATTTCAAACAACTAAATTATTATGTGAAATTCATAAATCAAAAGAAATTAAAAGAGTGAAAAAAGACCAAAATTAATTATGTTTATAAAAGTTAATTATAAAATAAGATAAACAAAAAATTGATCAAGAAAAAAAATTTCCCTAAAAAAAACTTTATTGAGTAGCAATTTTTTGATTGAAGAAAAAAACAAATTTCAACAAAAATAAGTTTATACAAAATTTATTTAACGTCATATACTTTAGACTAAACAATTTTTTATGACTTCAAAAGGAAATCATCTTTTGATAATAAGTCTTCTAAAAAACTTAAAAGATTTAAAGTTTTGCCAATAAAAATTAATAATTTAACTTTAATTGATTAATTAGTAAATTAAAGTTTTTTCCTTTTACGTATTACTAATAAAAAACTTTTAGTAATTTTAAAAGCTTATTTATTGTTTATGATTCATTTTTATTTTGTTTATAAAAATTAATAAACAGATTTATGGATATTGTATTATTCTAATTAATAAACAGATTTATGAATATTGATTTATTCTAATTTATGACTTTTGAAAAATCATTCTTTAAAAATTGAAAACTTTTTGTTTCAAAAAATTAACTTAAAATAATATACATAGAGTTTCAATTTATTAAACTTGAATATATAAAGTTTGTTTTAATGATATTATCTGTAAAGACCTTTAAATTAATTAACTTTGTTTAATTCAGAGAATAAAACTTAATCTTTATTTTTGAAATAATTAAATGTTAAGCTATTTTGAATTTTAATTAAAATTTTTTCTTATTGAAATTTGAAGTTTAAAGCATCTTAAAAGGAAGTTTCAAATTAAAGTTTAGTAAAAAATTGATTTTATTAATAAAAATTAGATTTCAATTTTTTCATTGAAAATTTTTATCTCAGAAAACATATTTCTTTGTAAATTGTAAAATTTATCTCTTAATTTTAAGTATCAAAATTTTTTAAAACACTGTAATTCCTTAATTATTCCAAAAATGTGTAACCAAAATTTTTTTTTTTTAAAGCAAAGGTCAGTTACTTAAAAGAATAATAACTGTTAAGTAGCTTTTTCAAAACTTTATATTAAGAAATGAAACTGTTAAAAATTGAGAAAATTTAAATGAAAAACTGTTAATTTATTAAAAGAGAAATTTTAAAACTTTAAAAGTCTTTTAAGAAATATATTAGGCTGTAACCTTGAAAATTTTTAAGCCAAATTTGTCTTTTTTACATAATCGTAAAATTAGTGTAAAAAATTACAACTTTTTATTTCCTGGTTAATAATAAATTTTCTTTGATATTTTTTTAATACTTATATTCTAATTAATACATTCTTAATAGAAATTTTATTTAAAGAATGAAATATCAAAACTATGAAAATGAAATAAATTTAATTTTGACTTTAAATTTTCAAATTAAACACTTTATTTGAGAAAAATCATTTTCAAATGGTATTTCAAATCATAATTTTCAAATGGTATTTCAAATAATCATTTTTTTTTTTTCAAATTTAAAGATTATAATAATCAATAAAATTATAAATTCATCAAACCTATTTAAAAGAATTATCAATATTTTAAAATACTTGTAATTAATCATTCACTAAAATTATCAAAGTTTTTATCAAACTGTAAAATTAACTATTTCTCAAAATTAACTTTCTTATAATCAATTAAAATTTTGACTACTTATTCAATTAGGCTTAAAGTTTTTTTAAATGTTAAACTTTAATGTTATCTAAAGTTTCAAATTAATTGAGTTTTTGAATTATGTAAGTTTCAGTAAATAAAATTAAAAATATTATATTCTAAGAGTGTATAATTTGAATAAAAAATTTGAAAAAACTTATGTGATTTGAATAAAAATAAAAAACTTTATATAAAGGTATAGAGAATTATTTAATTCAAATGAAAAAGTAATCTTCAAAAATAAGTATAGTCAAAATAAGAAAAAAAATCTTAGAATAAAAAGAATGATCTTAGAAAAATAATTTTCCTTTAAGTATAACTTAATTGTAAGAAAAAATTGATTTTAAAGTTTTATTTCAAAGTATTATAAAGTTGGTTATGTAACACTAAAAAATACTCAGTGAAAAAATCATTAAATTAAAGTTTAATTTGAATAACAAAACAAAAGCACAAGATTTTTTTTAGTAACTGATTGTAAATTTTTAATGGAAATTTAAGTAAAAAAATTAATTGGAAATAAGAATATAAAAATTTGAAAAAAGAATATAAAAATTTGAAAAAAGAATATAAAAATTTCAATTAGAAAAAAATTTCAAATAAGAAAATAAATTTCAAATAAGAATATAAATTTCAAATAAGAATATAAAATAAGAAAATAAATCTTAAATAAGAATTTAAATTTTAGATAAGAATGTAAAAAATATAATATGAATGAAAACATAAGAATGGAGGATTAAATAAAAATTATATAAAGTTGTAAAAATTCAGCGATACATAAGTAAGAAAAATTTGAATAAAAAGAAAAATGTAAAAGTATAAAGAATTAAGTAATTTTATTGAACAATAAAAACTAAACTAAATAATCGTAAAAGTGTAATTGACATTTTTAAAGTCAAGTTTACAAAAATAAAAACTTTTGTATAGTTATAGTTCGATAAGTTTTGGCATTGAAAAATTTTTAATAATATAAAAATTGTTAAGAAACTACCTAAACTTATTTAAAATTTACTTAAATATGGAAGCTAAAGGAAAGAAAATTGTTTGTATAAACTTTTTCAACATAACATTGAAATAATATGATGCATTTTGTTGAAAATTTATTTTTTTATAAATTGTTTGTATCATTTCATTAATAAAATTTAATAACTTTCTGTTTTTATCATTTCATATCTTTATAAATTGGTTTTAACTAATAACAGAAAAAAACCCATTAAACTAAAAGATCAATAACAAAATAACATTAAAAGATACAATTTTTATTTATATTAAAAAAACACAAAAAAGTTGATAAATTTTAGAGAAATTTAAAAGAAATTTTTCTAATTAAGATTAAAAAGATCTTTATGAACAATAAAATTTAAAAATTTTTTTAAAATTTAAAAACGAAAGTTATAGATAAAACATTAAAATTTAATTTTAGTAACACAAATTTAGATATGAAATTTAATTTTAGTAACAAACTTTTAGGGATAAAATTATAATCATTTGTCAGATATTAAAGATTCTTTGACAAAAAATTTGAAAAAAAAGTTTAAAACAATTTTAATAAAACGTTTTGAAACTAGTTTATCAACTTTGATTAAAACTAAAGATTTATTAATTAACTCAATGAACTTTAATTATAGACTTTTGATTAAATAAAATTCAAAATACTAATTCAAACTATCAATCAACCATTTTTTTTATCATAAAATTTATAATTAATTTTTAATCATTAAAAAACTTACCTAATTTCAGCTCAACTGGTTTCATAAAACTTTATAAAAAAAAACACAAATAAACTTTCAAATATTTAGTAAAACTACATAAAACAATTATTCTTAAATTAGAAACTTAAAAATAGAAATTTTTTACATAAACTAAAATATTAGAAAAAAATTAATTAAACACAAATCAAACTTTGTATAACTTTGAACAAAATGTATAAAACTTAAATGAACTTGTAAAAAAATTTAAATGAACTTAAGTAATTAAGTTTAAACTTTTTCAATCTTAATAAAATTAATTAAACAAAATTATTTAAAAGTTTGATTACAATGTGGAAAATTTAAATTTACTTTGGAACTTTGAAAATTTTTATTTAGAAAAAAAATAGATTTTCTATTTTAAACTTAAAACAAATAAAACATTTTCTATTTATAATTTACACAAATCAAAAAATGAAATTTGATCAACTTAAAATAATTTCAAACTTAAAACAAACAAAAATTATTACAATTTATGAATTTAAAAACTAAAGAAAAATAAATTAGATTTTTTATAAATAAAAAAATGGTGAACAACTTGAAACTTGTTGATAACAACTAAGAGTAGCTTTTACAAATTAAGCTCGTAAATTTCATATTTAATAAAATGTGCAAATTAGATTTAAATAAAAATGACAAGTTCTCAGTAAATAAGCTCTTTGATTGAATTGAACTTAGCAGGTTTAAGATTTTTTGTTTTGAAAAACAGATACACGTTTAATAAAAAAATTAAAAGAAATCACAAAAGAAAATTTTAGAAAAATATATTTTTTCAATTGGCAACTGAGTCTGTGGTAACTTTTTAGAAAAAAAGAAAATAATTTTTTTCTCTAAAAAAATTTTTTTTTCTAAATTAAATCGTAGTGAAACTGTATTTAATTTGTTCAACTTAATTGTTTTTTAAAATCATTCAAGTATAAACTAAATTTACTATTTATTATTTAAAAATTCATATACCTTCAAAAACAAAATAAATAAATAAACTTTTTTATTAAAAAAAAATTAAATACAATTTGTAAATTTGCAAAGTTATCAAAAAAAAAAAAAAGGAACCACGAAAAGAAATAATTCTTAAAATTATCTAAAAAAATTCTTATTATTATTCAATTGGAACCTGTTTAACAACTTTTTTTTTGTTTTCTTTTTTCTGTACCATATATATTAGAAAAATAAAGTATCTTTTAACATAACTTATTTTATTCAATAAATAGAACTTTCTTAATATTTGAATTGTTTTAAACTTTTGAGTCTGAAATGAATATTTCAAGATGCCATAACAAGTCAGGTTTATGATTGTCCTCTTTTTTTTTTCTCTCAAATATTAATTTAGTTAAAAGTTTAATTAAAATTTAAAACAAACCTATTAAAATAAATTTAAATGATCAACTTTTTAATTAATTCGAGAAAATAATTTTATTTTTAATTTGATTTATAAGTCATCAAAGATTAGTTTTAAATTTAAGAAAAAATGTTTAAATTTTTGAAAAAAAATTATTTTCAATTTTTAACTTATCAAAAAGATTCTAAAAAACCAATTCAGTCAAAAACTTAATTTTTGAAAGTATTTGTTTAATGTTATATCAGCAAATGACCTTAAATTCTTTAAACTAACTTTTTAGCCCTTATTAAATCTAATTTGCAAAAAAAAAAAAAAATTTTTTTTTGTTTTCAATTTATTAATTTTACTAATTTTGTTTTTTGAATTTTTACAACAATAAAATAAAATCATAAAATTAAATATTTTAAAGATGAACTGATCTCATGAGCTCGGATGTTTGAAAACAACAAATCAAAACAAGATATCAAATCTTTTAGACCCTTTATATAAAAAAAAAAAATTGATATTAAGATGATTTTTTACTGAATAACTTGTTAAAATGACGTCATTGTGTTACTAAAAATAACTTACAATTTCTAATTCTTTAAATTGCATCTCATTTACTTCCCTTTGATTTGCCAAAAATAATTTTTGACAAAATGCAAATAAATTTTCAAATTGATTACGTATCTAATTAGAAAATATAATTACTCAAATTAAAAAAAGAAGATTACATTTACTTACACCATCTATATTAATCAAAGATTCTTTAAGTAGCCTATTAACAAAATTTGTATGACATTCTTCAAGATCAAAAACATCATTATAATTTTTAACTTCATTTTCAAATTTACGATAGCCAATTTCAATTACATAAACCTAAAATTAAATAAGAAAAAAAAATTAAAATTGTGTTTGAATTATTATAAATTGACATACTTTGTAATAAAACAATAATTTTTCAATAAGTAATGTCAATTGCATTTTCATAAGACAAAACTTTTTAACATTTAAACTATTTTTCATGTTAAAAAACCACATTTTATTCAAGTTCATTTTGGCTTGATGCAATTTAAGTAAAAAATTAAACAATACATCATACCTAAAAAATAAAAAAATTAAAAATAATTTCTTAATGCAATATTAACAAATCACCTTTTAAAAGTTTCTTTACAAAGAAACAATTGAACCAATTCAGAAAAATTATATTCAATTGATATATCAGGAAAAAAAAAAATTTCACTAAAATACTCAAAACTTTTTAATTTCATATTATTTTGTGAACTTTGAACAGAAATTATTTGAACTTGAGTTTGAATTTGATTAACCTGACATTCTGAATAATATGCACGTAAACTCTTATTATAACAATTATATACATCTAAAAAAACAAGAAAATTTTATTAATGATTTAAGTATTTACTTTTTTACCAATAATTAAAAGTTATAAAATTTAAATTTTAAGTAACACACATGACAAGTTACAAAAATTATATAAAACAAATTAAAAAATACCTTTTACTGTCAATTCTTGAGAAATTTTTTTTCCTTTAATTTTTATTTCTAAATCATCGCTAAAACTCATCCAAAAACAATGATTACCTAATAAATGTGTGTTTTTAATTAAGTTTAAGTGGCTTAAAACATTTTGTTTTTCAACTAAATTTTTACTGTAAAACTAAAAAAGAAAATTTTTATAATTAAGTTCAATTTATTTGAAAAAAGAAAAGTTCAGTTAGAAAATATAGAAAAAGGAATTAGAAAAAAAAGGAATTAGAAAAAGAGAAATTAGAAAAAGAGAAATTAGAAAAAGAGAAATTAGAAAAAAATTAGAAAGAAAAAAATTAAAAAGAAAAAAATTAAAAAGAAAAAAATTAAAAAGAAAAAAATTAAAAAAATTAAAAAGAGAAAAATTAAAAAGAGAAAAATTAAAAAATTAAAGAAAAATTATTAAAATTTTTTTTCATGAAGAATATTAAAAATCTTACTTTTAATAAAATATCAGTGATACTTTTAATAAAATTAATTAAATGAAAATCACGATATTCTTGATTAGAGCATAAATTAACGAAATTATCAGTTAATTGATCAATTGAATCAGAAAAAATGTCACGCCAAGTTAAGTTATAATTAGAAAAAAATAAATAAATTAATTTTCCATGCATTAGAATTCTTTTAAGAACATTTTGTTCTAAATAGTCCGGTAAATTTTCATTTGTAAATTCAAAAATTAATTTTTTATTTTCTGATTTTTTAATGAAGAAATTGTTTTCTTTTTCATCTAAATAACCATAAATTAGCCAATTCCAAAGATCTTCATAAAATGCTTTTTTATAATTAAAAAAAACTCTAAAAATAGATAAAATATATTAAAACTAAAGAATTAACTAAAAAAAAAACGAACACTTGATAAAATTGACTGATGTTAAGATTAGATGATTTTGTTTTATCCTTGAGAATCCCAAATAATTTCATATAAGATACCTAAAGATAAAAATAAGAAAAAATAGAGTTGGAAAAAAAACTAATTAAAGACTTACATTTTGAATTTTTTGAATTAAACTCGATAAATCTTTAAAAAAATCTTCAAACTAAATCAAGTATAGTTATGAAAATAATTGAAAAATTAGAACTAATTTATACATACTTTAAATAGTGAATGAAATGCACCTAAGGTGATAAACTGATCTTTTTTTTCCTCTAAAAAATTCAAAGTGTCATAAAAAGTTTTTAAAGATTTTTCAATTCCTTCAACTAATTTAACTTTATATTTACTGGAACTCACTAAAACAAAACAGTAAAAATTAAAACTATTTTTTTCCAAAAAATAATTACCTGTTGATGATTCTAAAAATTTAAGAATATTTTTGTGATAAATTGCTAATAAACAAAGTCTTTTAAGAATTTCTAAATTAGTTTCTCCAAAACAATCATGAAAAATTTTACGATCTAAATGATTTTCATATTCAATTTCATCTAATAAAAAAAAATCACCAGAACAACCTCTTAAAGCATAAATTAAATCTTTGAATGGTAAATTAATATACATTTTATTAAGTAAAAAAAGGTACAAAAATAATTAGTTTTAAAAATTTACATGGACATTGTTTTAGTAACAAAATATTTATTTACAAACAAAAAATTGGCGCTCAAATTTAAGCCGCTTAGCCGATTGCTTTAGCCAATTAAATTAATTTTAAATTAAAGTTTTTTCATTTTCTTTTTATGAACAACATCATCAAAATCATCATAATCATCACAATCTTCTAAACTGTTATTTTTTAAATTTTTACGTTTATTAGTCTCAATTATTTCCTGAAAAGAAAAGTAAAGTATTAAGTGATACTTAAGACAAAATTTGAAACTTACAAAAATAGCTTCTTTATTAGCTTCTTCAACACGATCTGCAAAAGCCATAACTTTATCTTCTTCAATCTTGAAAACACTATTTTTCTTTTGAATACTTTCTTCTATTTTTTGGTATTCAACAACATCTACTTGCGTCACTAAAGTAATAGCAGTACCAGTTCTACCTGCTCTTGCTGTTCTACCTACTCTGTTATTGAAAGTAATTATTAAATTGTTTTCAAAGTTATTATTAAATTATTATTACCTATGAATATAATCAATTGGTGTAGGGACATCATAATTTATAACCAAATCTATATGTTCAATATCAATACCTCTAGATGCTATATCAGTAGCAACTAAAACACTTCTTGATTGTTGTTTAAACTTATCAATAGCTGAAAATCTTTTTTCTTGCGACATTGAACCATATATTGGTATAGCAGAAAAACCTAAATTTCTCAACAAAAATGCAATTTTCTGTGCATTACTAGTTTTATTACAAAAAACTATAAATGATTGAAAAGTTGTTTTCTTCAATAAATAAACTAAATACACTTCTTTATATTCAACTGGTATCAATAAATAAAATTGCTTTAAAGAATCAACAGTTTTAAATTTATAATCAACTTGTACAAATTCATGCTTTTTAACTAAAATTCTTTTAAACTTTTGTAACTTATTAGTCAAAGTTGCACTAAAAAAATATGTATGACGTTTATTTGGTATAATTTTACCTAATTCTTCTATCTCATTATTCATATCCATTTTCAAAATTTTATCTGCTTCATCTAACACAAAATACTCAATTGATTTAAGACTAATACCTTTAACATTGTTCATTAAATCTAATAATCTACCTGGTGTAGCGATAATAATTTGAGGTTTTTTAGCGATTGCAATTGCTTGTTTCATACGTTCTTGACCTCCTACTAATAATAAAGTTTTCAAGTTCATATTTTTGCCTAATTCAAGAAAATTAATAGTAAGTGCAAAATTATTAAAGAAATAAATTTTTACCTAATAAGTTAAATTGTTCTTCAACTTGTGAAGCTAGTTCTCTTGTTGGAGCAATTATTAAAGCAAAATGATTTTTAAAATTTTCAGGAATTTTAGTTAAAATAGGTAAAGCATAGGCAGCTGTTTTACCTGATCCAGTTTCTGCAATTGCTAATATATCTTTACCTTCTAAAGCTAATGGAATAGTTTGTTTTTGAACTTTTGTTGGTTTTATCCATCCTAATTCTTCAGCTATTTTACATAAATTTTTTGAGATTCCCTTTAATAAATTAAATTTAAAGAATTATTTAGTTTATCAAACATATAATTGTTTTTAATTTACCAAGTTTTCAAAAGTTGTATCATCTTCATTTAAATCCATTTTAATTTGTTCAATAAGATACACACGTGAAAATCAAATTAAAAACAAAAAATTTTTAGCGCGTTTTTTAAAAATAAGAATAAAAACAAATCAACCTCTGTTAGTTTATTTTTTTCATTAAAATTCAATAAAATTTAATTAAAATTGATATTTAGATAAAGTTTTTAAAAAAACAGAAAAAGTTTTGTCTATAAAAATTGAATAGATTAATAATTTAATTGAAAACTTGACTGATTCAAACTCAATAATTAAAAATTATTAAGTAAGACCGTTAATTTAAAGTACAAAAAGCCTTATTATATACATTTTCAAACCTAATAATAGGTGTCCTTAATCAAGGGGAGCAAGCCAATTCAATGAACGTAATTGTGAGAATGGTTTTGCTATACCTATTGATACAAACCATTATTTCAGTTAAAAAAGTTTTACTTTGACTTTTACTGGAATAGTGAATTTTTGAAAGGCTTATCTAAGCCTATTTTTTCATCAAAAGACTAAAAAACTCATCATTGAAATTAATAAACTACTAATAATTAATTCAAAAGTAATTACAATAAAAGAAAATTAGCAAAGAGTTAAAGTTTTGTAATTAATTTTAAAATGATAATTTGAAATTTAAATTACAAACTAAAAAATTTTCTAAATTGAAATTTGATTTTTTTAAAACTTAAATTTTCCTTATTAAATTCCTAATTTAATTTGAATTAATTTTTCTTGAAATGCTAATCAAATTACTTTTTTTAGTGTTAATTTTTGAGTTTAGCATTTTGAAAAAGATTTTATCAACAAAATATAGAAAGGGAGAAAATAATTTTTGTAAATGTAATGCAAGTTCATTAAAATCAAGAATTGTAGGTGGCAAGAAAATTTTCACAAAAGATTTTCCATGGGTTGTTGCAGTATATGATACAAGTATATAAAAATTTCAAATGAACTTTTACTAATTTTTGTTTATATTAATCAATAATTAGGTACAAATAGTACATTCTGTACTGGTAGTATAATAAATAAAAATTCAATTTTAACAGCAGCACATTGTTTCAATGTAGTTTTTAGTTTCATTAATTTAGTTGTTCTTGCTGGATATGTTAATGATACAAATATGATGTTAAATTTTAATCATACTCAAAGAAAAATTAAAAAAGTTTATGTTCATCCAAATTATAGATCAAAGGGTAATTTAAATTTCTTTAAACATGACATAGCAATTGCAATTCTTGAAAGAGATTTTGAATTTAGTCTTAAAAATAATATTTTACCTGCTTGTTTTTTTGAAAAGGAAATTTCAGACTATAAACAAAGTTACTATTTAGCAGGTTTTGGAGTATTAAATAGTTATGATATGTATAAATTAACTTATCAGGAAACTGAAAAACATGAATCTTCATCAATAAACTATTTAGAATTAACTTATAATTTTTATCAATGTAAAACTTACAAATTTACAGAAGAATTATTGTGTTTAGAAGCTGCTAATGGTTCAGTTTGTAAAGGTGATTCTGGAGGACCTGTTTTTATAATGAAAAAAGATAAAATTTTACAAGTTGGTGTAACTTTAGGTGGATTAGGTGTATATCTTCAGCCGAATTGGTATAAATTTTGTAAACCAGGTTCAATAAGTTTTTTCAGTAAAATCACAAACTTCTTATGTTGGATTAAATCTATTAATGATCCTCTATGTTTGATAAGTTGATAAATTTGATATTTAAAAATTATAAAACTTTATATTGATTATCAGTCAAAGAAAAAAAATTTTTAAAAAAATTACGTAAATGTAGAAACAGTTTAACAAATGATTATTTTAACAGGGAAAAGAATAATTTAAAAACTCATGATTAGAATATTGTAAACTCACACGTGTAATGGTGTTTTCTTATGAAATTCAAGATACTGATAACCTAAAATTAATAGTTAAATACAAATAGCTAAATACAAATAGCTAGATACAAATAACTACCAACAAATAGCTAGATACAAAAATTTCTTCTCGTGATTTCTTTGCATAAACATTACAAAACCTACTTTTTTTTTAACAAAAAATTAATTTGAAAGACGTATTGATTCTCTTTAAAAATAAAAAATAATTATGAGTTAGCTGAATTCATTTAAGATAATTTTAAGCTTTAAAAATTAAAAGCTTATAATTTAATTTTCAATTTAAATTTTAAAAAAAATTTCTTTTTTTTTATGAAATCAAAAGTTTTAATAAGTTTTAAGTTGCTAATCTGTGCTTAAAATAGTATTTTAAGCTTTTTTTATCTCATTATTTATAAATAAACAATCAAAAATGAAAAACTAAGTTATGTAAATGTTAGGTAATTTCATTTGAATAAATTTAAGGTTTATTTTTGAAACGTTAAAAGCAAAAAAATTAAAAGAGGAAAGGGTTGCATTTAAAATTTTTCACTAAAATTACCTTTAATATTATAATAAAACACTTATTTGTGATAGAAAACTAAGTTATAAAGTTTTATCAAACAAAATTAATAAAACAAAAAATGGAATGAAAGCATAAAAGACAACAGGTTTACTTTTAATTTTTATGTAATTAAAGTATATAATGATATTAAATAATTGTTACATTAATAATGGTTTGATTTAATCATGTAAAAAAAGATTTGATGTTCTTATAAAAATCGATAGATGGAATGATACTATGATAAGTAAAAGAAACAAACTATTGTTTGTTAACAATATATTAGAAACTATAAAAATAATAAGATCAACTTCAAGAGAATCAAGGCTGAAACTTATGTGAAGTTAGAAAATGAAGAAACAACAAACGGGAATATTTTAAATAAGATTTTCACAATCAATTACAATATGACTGAGTTTGTCAACTAAAATGAAATACTTTTATTAAAGTTGTAATGATAAATTTAAAAGAAAAATAAGTAGTTAAAACGATAATGAAAAATGTTGACAAGATTAAATTAGTGTTATTGGGCAGATCCTTCATCAAACAGATTGACATTAAAAAACGTAACAATGAAATTAAAAAAAAGTATAAAGCATCATCACTAACAATCTACTATTCTTCAATAATCATATTGAGAAACTAAAGAACAAAACTTTAAAAATACTTTTAAGTTTGAAAAAAATGTTCTGGATGATCAAAAACCTTTAAGTAAAAGAAAAAGTAAAACAGTTTTTTACCTAAAATCAAAAAATGATCAACATTTGTTTTAAAGAGGTAAAAGATAAAAAGATTCATATTAGTAAATTAAATAGCATTCAGAACAGTTCAAGAGTTTTGTTAGTTTGTGATAAAATGAAAATCGTAAAAAAAATAATTCAAATTGTTAACATAGTCAGCATCAAATAATTCTTTTAATGAATCATAAATGATAATTTTGAAATTAAAATTCAAAAGTGATAGAAAATTTTTAAGAACAATTAAAGTTATTAGAAGTATCTGATCCGGAAATTAAAAAGTTATAATGTAAAAAAACAAGTCGAATTACTAACAATTATGGTCTATTCGCAACAATTTTAGTTAAAATAGGAAAGCCAAATAAATACCTATGTTGTCAATAAAAAATTTATTTTTGAAATATCAGATCACCTGATTAATGACTAGATATTCAAAGACGGTTGATTTGAAAACTCAAAGAATGAAGTTAATGAATTAAAAAATAAGCGAATTAGAAAATCTAATTTTAGAAAAATTCCATTTGACTAATTAAATTTTTTCAGCTTGTGACTCAAGTTTAAACACTTCTACTCTTAATTAATGGTAATAAAATTTTAATCTTTTACTAATGAAATTTCTTCTTTTACACTTACTATTTCCCTTTTTTTATTTTCAATATTATTAAACTTTTATTACTTTAAAATGTATTTCTCTCGTTATACACTAGATAGCATTGTAATCATTTTTCCAAAAAATGTGTTTACATATGTTTGTTTATTTTAAATTAACAGCGTGTATTTTAAAATTAGAAGATGTTTTTTTATTCTTTTTGAAGTATTCACTTTAATTAAATTTAGAAAAAATGGTGTTAATTTGTAAGATATGTTCAAATGAAAAAGCAATAATCAAAAGGCCAAAAAATGTAATTATAAGTTTTTTTTATAAAAAAAATTTTTTTAATTAAAATTTTTAGGGTTATGCTGTTTGCAAAAATTGTTTCTATTATTGTTTTGAAGAAGAAATTCATCAAACAATAGTAATGGGAAAATTGTTTAAAAAAGGAGATAGAGTAGCTGTAGCATCTTCTGGGGGTAAAGATTCTACAGTATTAGGTTATGTTTTAAAATTATTAAATGAAAGATATGATTATGGTTTAAACTTAGAATTATTATCAATTGATGAGGGTATTACTGGTTATAGAGATGATAGTTTAGAATCGGTAAAAAAAAATCAAATAGATTATCAATTACCTTTGAAAATTTTAAATTATAAAGATATATACGGTTGGACAATGGATGAAATAGTTAAATTAATTGGTTTGAAAAATAATTGTACATTTTGTGGTGTATTTAGAAGACAAGCTTTAGATAGAGGAGCAATAGAATTAAAATGTGATGTTATTGTAACTGGTCATAATGCTGATGATTTAGCTGAAACTATTTTAATGAATGTTTTACGTGGTGATATAGCAAGGTTAAAAAGATCTGTTAATATAACTACTGGTTTGAAAAAAAATAATTTAAAAAATGAAGAATCAATTAATTTAGAAAAATGTTGTAGTAATGAGCTAAATAAAAGTTCATGCTGTCAAGATAAAAATGAGTGTATAAAACAAACATTCTTCAATAGTAATTTAGGAAGTATACCTCGTTCAAAGCCTTTTAAATACACTTATGAAAAAGAAATTGTTATGTATGCTTATTATAAAAATTTAAATTATTTTTCAACTGAATGTATCTATTCTCCAAACTCTTATCGTGGTCATGCAAGAGCTTTTTTGAAAGAGTTAGAAGTTATTAGACCAAGTGTTATAATTGATATTATTCATTCAGGAGAATCTTTTTTAATAAAAGATACAATAACTTTACCTACACAAGGAACATGTGTACGTTGTGGTTATATGTCTAGTCAAAATATATGTAAAGCATGTGTCATGTTAGAAGGTTTAAATAAAGGTAAACCTAAATTAGGTATTGGTAAATCAAGTAAAGTTGAATTGATAAAACAAGTTAATAATAAAAAAAGTTTTTGTAGAAAAGACGATTGTGATTGTGATAATATACATAAAAAAAGTAAAAAACAATTGAAAAAGATAGATATTTTAAATAAAAGAGAAGAAAATAAATTAGAATCTAAGATACAAGAAGATGTTATAAAGTTTATGAATAACTTGAATACAAATTAAGTTTTTTTTTAGTTTAAAAACGAATTAACTTTCGAATAAATTTTAATTTAATTTGAAAGATTTTATCATTTGTTTAAATGAATATGTTTTTGATGAAATGATTATATATTAGAGATTTAATCGAATATTAGAAAAGAAGATTTGAAATAATTTATCTTTTTTTAAATTATTGAGAGGAAATGTAAAAATCTAACTTAATATCTAATTTTTATTATAAAAAATATACGTGATAAAAATAATGTCCTTATTTCTTTATAGCAAGAATTTGATTTTTCAAAAAGAAAAAAGCTTAACTGTTTGCGAAAATAATTTGATAATTAAAAAAAACCAGACTTAAGTGAGTAAAAGAAGATTTTTTATTAATTTAACCTGTAAAACTAATTCGTGTTTTTTTCTGTTTTAGTAAAATTTATTAAAAAAATTTATTTTAAATTCATTTTAATTTTTATTGAAATAATTTGGTTTAATAATTTAAATAAATTTGAAACCAAAAGTTTCAAAGCTGTTCTAAATTTAAAAAAAAACATTTTGGTCATCAGTAAAAAAGAAAAATTCTGATGCTTGATTAGCAAAAGAATAGTTTGAAAATAAATGGTTTTTTTTAGAGCATCGTTACTAAAAAGCAAACTAAGGTTTAATTGAGAACTAAAGTTTTAGCTTAAAAGCAGGTTTTCAGAATTACTTATAAGTATAAATATCGGACATTAGAACTTGAAGTAGGTTCGCTTTCTTTCGTTTCTTTAAAAATAAAAAAACAAGTTATATATTCCGTTACTTTAAGTTCTGTTTTACAAAAAGCTAAATACTTTCAAACTAAAATTAACCAATTTTTAACAATGTCGTAAAAAACTTGGTCTCAACACTTTTTTGAATTTTTTTTTGTTTTAAGAAAAATGTTTTTCATTAGTTTTATGTTAAAATTTAATTTTATATCAATTTGAAAAGTTTGTTTTTTATTTGAACAAAAAATCTTCTTTCAAATATTCAAATTATAGTTTGAAAACTAAAATTTTATTATTATGATATGAAACTTAAGTTTAAGTGAATATAAAATTATATACATTTAGAATATATCGATAAAAGAATAGCTTTTATTGAAATTTATTTGTTTAAGTTAACAACTTTTTTAAATAAAAAGTGTTTTTTGTTTCATCAAAAGTGATTTATAGATGTATGAAAATATACTTTAAATGTTTACATTATCAAGTTTATTTATTTAATAGAAATTGTGAAGTTACCTTGAAAATTAAATTATAACACTTGATTAATTTATAAAGCTTTATACTAAACTTTTAATTTAATTTAAGTTAAGATGTATTTATTAGAGGAATTTTTTACCTATGTGTATACAAATATACGCTATATGTTTTATCTAGTTTCTCCAGAAGAAACAATGAAACCGGATATAAAAGATGTTCCTAGATATGTTGTAGAAGTAAGTTTTTATTTTTTTTACCATTGACGAATCAATTACAATTATCAGCATAAAAAGCCGAGAATTAAAATTTTTTGATATAAATTTTATTTGTATTTAGTATATTGATTACTGATGTCCGTAATCTAAGCTTTAGTTTTTTTCTTGATCATTTTAGTTTGTCTAAATTAACGGTTGATTGCATTTGCAACAATCAATGATTAGAATTCCTATTGCTTTTAAAAATATATAAATTTTGGTTTTTAGTGTATTTGTTTATGTTGCCCGTTTACAGTAGACTAATTGTATTAATTTCCTGGGATTACTATTTTGATACTAAATTTTCATTTAAAAATTACAAGAAAAAAGTATTTAAAACAGTATACAGTCATTTATTTGTCTTTTTTGTTGTCTTTGATTTTATATTATTGTTTTTAGGGAAGTTTATTCATTTGTGTATTTTAGTATTTAGTCAAAAAATGATTATTTAGCAATAATTTTACTGATGACCACTAAAAATAAAATTGCAAACAAATAAAATAAATAAAACATTCAAAATACTTATCTTACATATTTTTTAATTTAATTTCAGATATTTCCATTCTTTTTTCTAATGGGCTTTCTTGAAAATATGTGTTTATTAATAAAAAAAGGACGACTATCACGTTTAAATGATAATGTAGCATCATTAAGTCAAGGAATATTTCAAGAATGTGTAAGGTAAGAATATTACTAAGAAAATTTGAACTCAATTAAAATTGTTTATAAGATGAAAAAGAGTTCATTATAATTGTTTTAAGGTTTATATAAATTAGCCGTTATCAATCAATTTAGGTCGAATAATTTAAAAAAGTTCTTTCTATGCTCTAGTTTAATTGCTACTAAAACTTGACTTTCATAAATATTTCAAGTTTATCAGTTTTAAGAAGATTTAAGGAAACCTTATTTTTTGAATTAATTTTTTTATCAAATTATTTAATCAATATAAAGTTTAATGATAGAGTTATAAAAATAGAATGCAAAGTTTTTAATGAAATTAAATTTTTTCAATTGACTCAAAAAAAAGTTTTTTAAATAATTGAAATTTACAATTGACATACAAATTGATAATTGGATTTTTATTTTCAAACAAACTTTTATAAAAATGATAAAAGAAATGATGGGATAAAATTTTGAAATTGTCTTTAAATACTTTTTATATCAATTTATATTGTTTATGTGGTTGAGAAAAAAAAATGTCCAAAAGTTTGCCACATTTAATTGTCACAATTAATTGTAATGACCCAATATCAATATATATGGTTTATTTTTTTGAAAATTGATTACTTACGGTGTTCATTGGAATAGAACTGAAATACCGTGTCTAACAGGCTACCGTCAGCACCAAGTTATATTATCGTTGACACACACGCACAAATCCTAGACGTGAGTCTATGTCAAATTTTCTGAAAAAATAAAAATTCTCCTCTACTAAAAAACATCTCAGGAAATTAAATCGTCCGAAGCCAAACTAATGGAATTGTTTTCTCTTTGTATCTAACATTGTTTCGACATCTATCTTACTGGTTAAATGTTTGTTTTCAAATTTTTAAGTTTGAAAGAAGAGTCTACGGTAATAAAAGTTTTTTGTTGATGATAAAATTTGATTGTCAAATTAAAATTTTGCTTTTTGAACATTTTTCATAATATTTTATCAAAATTTTAATGTTTTTTCAATTTACATTTACAGTCTAAGAATTAATAAGTTTAATTCAAATAAAATAGTTCACGTGCTTTTACCGTTTCTAAACAGGTTTATAGTTTAAATCAATAAAAAATCTTCTATTGTATTCTTAAGTGAAAAAAAAATTTATTTAAAGTTTTTTTTTCTTCAAATTCAAATGATGATTTGAATTGATTAAACATTATGAACATCACTGTCGACTACACAAAACTATTGTACAAAAACATTGAAGAATTTTCATTTAAAAAAAGGTTTTGTGTTAAAAAATCGATTTAACTGGCAGATGGATCGCAAATTGATTAACACAGTTTATATATAATTTGACTACAAGATTTGAAAGTATAATCATTTAAAAAAAAACATTTAGATGAATATATGATGCTTTAGATCATTAGAAAAGCACATAGTTAAAAAAAAAGTCGAACTTTATTTAAATTGAAAAAAAAAGGTGATGAGCTTTTAATTTTCTAAATCGCAACTCTTTAATTGTTGTCTATTAATTGGCTTTTTTAAACAAAAAAAAAAAAAAAAATTCTGGGAAAACTTTGCAAAAGTCATTATCAATCAATGTGAACTTTTTATGTATATATCACTAAATAGATTTCAAAGGTTTTCTATTTAATTAAATAATCTTTTAATAAAAATCTTAATCACTTTTGCAGGCTTTTTTTTTCGAATTTACCTAATTTTTTTTGTCTAAAAATTTAAAAAGATAAAAAACAATGTACATTAAAATTGTCTAGAAATAAGATTTTGTCTATAGCCATCATAAACTCTAATTATATGGTTGCTTAAAAATAAATAAAATTTAGTTTTTAGGATTTTCAATTTTTTACCGTTAAAAGTACCAATTAAATCGTTTGATGCTAACACAGGTTTTATTAAAAGACTTTTTTTTTCTTCTGATTTATATTTTAGTGGTTAATCTTAGGGTTCTGGTTAACTTTATAAAAACTAAACTAGTATTAGATGAAAAAAATTTCATCCTCTTTTTGAAAAAAAAAGTTTATTTATGAACATTTATTAACTAATTGTTTGATAACTAATTTTAATATCTTTTTTTTTTTAGAATCAATGTCAGAAGCATTGAGGTTGTAGTTTACGTTTTCTTTTTTAATAATTATCGTTTATTCACTTTACCATGGGACAGCAAATACACTTGGTTTTTTTGTTTCATAGCTATCGATTTTGGTTTTTACTGGGCACATCGTATTGCGCACGGTAAGGAATTTTACGATGTTATAAAAAAAAAAAAATTTGATCAGATTATAATTAATTTTTTTTTTTGTATTTTTTTTTGACAATTTATGATCTTTAATAAATGTATTAAAATTGAATTTCAATCCTTGTTTAGAGATCAACTTTGTTTGGGCAATTCATCAAGCGCATCATAGTGGTGAAGACTTCACAATGACTTCAGCTTTACGTCAAGCTGTTCTTCAGCCTTTTACTGCCTGGGTAAATAAAAAAAAATATTATTAAAATCAATAATTTTAACAATTTTTTATATTTATTCATTCAAAATCAATAGTTTACCTACGTGCCATTAGCGTTGTTAGGAATTCCACCAAGTATTTTTTTAGCACATCTACAGTTAGGAGAACTTTACATGTTTTGGATACACAACGAGATCATTACAACATTAGGACCATTAGAGTATATTTTAAATACGCCTAGTCATCATCGTGTACATCATGGAAGAAATCCAAAATATATTGATAAAAATTATGGTGGTGTTTTTATCTTTTGGGATTTCTTATTTAATACATTTGAAAAAGAAGATTTAAATGATCCACCTGTCTATGGTTTAGTACATCCAGTATCTAGTTACAATCCATTTTATTTACAATATCATCATTGGTTATATATGTGGAATTATGCAAAAAGTTTACCTAATTGGAGAGATCGTTTATTAGTACCTTTTATGGGTCCTGGTTGGCAACCAGGAAAACCTCGTCTTGGTAATTATGATGAAATACCAGAAATTAAAAAACCTGTAGTTTATTATGATCCTCCATTATCATCATTTGCAAAAGCTTATGTTGTTTTACATTTTGCGTTAATCTTAATTTTTTATCATGAATTAACTTTAAGAAATGCAGTTTTTACACAATATCTTGTTACATGTGGTGTATTATCAATGGTTTTCTCAATTACAAGTATTGGTTTTATATTAGAAAATAGGTAATTTAAATTTATTAAAATTCAAATTTCACTATTTTCCTATTAGAAATTATGATAACTTTTTTAATAACATTTTTCTATTATGACTTTTTTATTAACATTTTTTTATTAACATTTTTTATCAACATTTTCTCGTTTTTTCTATTTAGGTGGTTTGCTCCGTTGATAGAAATATTGCGCTGTATTTGCTTTTTATTAGCACAAAATACTTTACTTAAAGTAACAGAAATAGAAATAAAGAATTTTAATTTAGAATTTAGTTTAATTTCTAAACTTGTTCAACAATGTTTCATTTGGTCAGCTGTTTTATGGAGCGTAGTATTTTTATACAGACAATTAGATATGAATTTTAACATTAGTAAAAATGTAAAAGCTAAGTTAAATAAAATTCAAAACAAAATTGTAAAACGATTAGAAATAAGAATGAAGAAGGAAGATTTTAAAAAAATTAATTAAAAGTAAATTATTTATAAAAGATTTAACTAGATTTTTGTTTTATACAACTTTAATTATGATTCATTGTACATAGGCATTCTTTTTCTATTCTTTTGAATGCAAAATTTTAATTTAAATAAATTGAAAATTAAGCTTTTTTAATTTCAATCAATTGATTTTTTTATTAACTTTGATTTCTTATTAAATTTTTTTCTTATTTAAATATTTACTTTTTGAAATTTTTCATTTTAAAAAATGTTTAAAGACATCTTGGTTTTTAAAAAAAGAATTTTCTTTTTTGAGTTTTTCTATTTTTTTTGAATTTTTCTATTTTATTTAAATTTTTCTATTTTTTTAATTTTCTATTTTTAAAATTTTCTTTTTATTTAAGTTTTTCTTTTTATTTTATTTCAATTTTTCTATTTTTTTAGAATTATTTTGCCAAATAATTCACTGTTTTTTAAATTAAAATTAATTAAGCTACAATTATTTAAAAATAAATATTCATGAATTTCTATGTAAAATGAGATTTGATTAAAGTAAACAATTTAAAATATAAAGATAATTTTTGTTTTGTGATTACAATTTATTAGGAATAGTAATAATTTTCATAAAATTTACAAGTGCAAAATTATGTTTAAAATATTCAAAGAGTTCTAAAATCAGTTTTTTTTTTAAATTTCAAAAAGATAGTAAAAGAACATTTGGTGAAAGTTATTAAATTACTTTGAAATTTATTAGATATTTAGGTGATGGAAGTGAATGAAAAAACTATGTAAACAAAAAAGTAAGCAAACAATAAAATTTATTTTTTAAGTTTTTATTTTGAATATTTTGATGTTTTTATAAAAAGTATATTGATGAAATCTTTTAATTATAATTTTTTCGACTATTTAATGAGACCATATTTTAGTTTAATGTGTCTAATTAAATTAAATTTTGATCTTTTAAATAATTTAATTTTAGGGATTATAACACTTTGTAACTAAATTTTAAGAGACATTAATTCACTTTTTTTTTTTAGTATTTTAATTTTCTTATATTTACTAGCTTATTCTATTGTAATTAGTTAAAATTTAATATTTTTTAGATAATTAGTTTATAGTTATTGGCTTTATATTTTAAAGTATCTATTTCATAACTCAGAATTAAATTTTTAAATTTATTTGAGTTTAAAACTATTTAATTTAACTATTTCAAAACAATTTTATTATAGTTAATTATATTAAGTTTATCAATTTAGAAAAAAATTTACCTAAATTCTAAGTTTTATCTTTTAATTAATTTTGTAAATTACAAAGTAGTTTATTTTTAAAACTATTTTAAAGTGATAAAGTTAAAAATATTTGCATAGATAAACTCTAAATTACTTTCAAAGTAATAAAAGAAATTTAAACAAAATTAATGAACTTTAAATAATTAAATTAATTAAAAAGTTCTAAATATAAATTTTTTTTGAATTTTTAATTGATCAATATTTAAGTTTATATTAACTATTGACTTTATAGTTTGTTTTCTTTTGAATTTTTAATTTCTGTTTAGCTTTGTTTTGAAACTTAATTCTTCTAGAACTTATACATAAAGCTTTTTTTTTAATTTCTTTTTTATTTTGTTTTCGTCGAAAATTATCATGAATTCAAATTTATTTTCTAAATTCACTTTTGTTTTAGTCTGTTAAAAAAAAACAACTTAGTTATTGATTGAGAAGATGAACTATGGACAAATAATATTTTAAGTTTGAAAAACAAGTTTAATTAAAACAAAAAAATAAGAAAAACAACATCTGAAAAGTTTAAAAAACAAGCTCGTAAATTTTGAAAAAACTAAACATAGTTCTAGAAAAAGTTTATTTTAAAAGACATTTAAAAATATTTTTAGAACACACCAAAGTTTTTTTACCTAGTTTTACCTTAAAACTACCTTATAGGTAACTTTTTTATTTTTTGTAGGTGTGTCTAATTTCAGAACATTCTGTAGGTTTTAATTTAAAAAGAAAAAACTTAAAATAAAATTTATCAATAGTACTAGATAAAAATTGTTCATAAGATAGGTATTTATTCTTTATACAGGTTTAACTTTTTTTTTATATAGATTTTCTTTTTGTAAGTTTAACAGACCATAAACTTTATATTTACCTTCAATACGCACATTCTAAAAATAGGTTTATTCTTTATTTCTATGGTTACTATTTTTACCTGGCAAAAGATTTTATATATTTAAAAATAAATTTTTTAAAAAGACATGCGTTGTCCTATGAAGGTGTGTATTATTTTTAATTTAGGTTACTTTTTAAAAAAGGTGGATCCTCTCATTTTTTTTATCTTTGAAAAAATTTTTAAAATTATACACCTTAAATTTCTATGAAGTTTTAATTTTTTATATAATTATAGTACCTTTAATCGAATTTCTTCTTAGACTTACAAATTATCATTTTAATAATAAGAAAGCTTCTTACCTAAATAAAGATTATTCTTTTTTAAAGTCAGCTTTTTATAAATCAACTTTTGTGATTTAAATTTTTAAAAAAAAAAGTTAACCATAATTTTTCTGAAATTTTGTTTACTCATTTTTTGATGAAGGAGGTGTTTAAAAATTAATGTTGTCAACTTTTAACTTGATCCTTCTTTTTAAGTAATTAATTTAAAACTTATACTCAAAAATATTAAAGGTTTAAACAGAATTAGAAATATATTCCCTATCAATCACATGAATAAATTTTAATGGTAGAAAAATTCAGGAAATTAAGCTTTGTTTAAGCTAATTTCAGAGAAAATTTAAAACTTTGATTAAATGTTTGAAGAATCTTGTCAATTTTTTATTCCAGAAATTGATTTTTTAATTCATACTATTCTATGCATCTATTTTTCTTTTATATTCAATTTTTCTTAGTCTTTCTTTTATATTCAATTTTTCTTAGTCTTTCTATTGTATTCACTTTTTCTTAGTCTTTCTATTGTGTTCACTTTTTCTTAGTTTTATTGAGTTTTTCTATTTACTATATCCAATTATATATAAAAATAAGAAATTAAATCAATTAGTAAATTTTGATTTTTAATAAAATTAAGAACAATTATTTTGAATGAGAATCAACTAAAATGTAGCTATTAATGTTTAAATTAAAAGTTGCATAAAAAAATAAAAAGATATAAAAGTCATGTTTAGAACCATCTGATTATCTAATTTAGGTTACCATGGTAAAAGAATGATTCTCTTTATTTATATTTTCTCTTATTTTAGACTATTTACTATTCTTTTTATTAATTTATATTTGCCTTATGTATATGGATCTATGTTTATATCTTTTTATAATTTCAGAGTTTTTTTTTCTTTTTTCATATATAAACTAGTATTAGATGAATATAAAATAAAATTTTGAATTTGATGTGGCGGTTTAGAAAAAGAGCAGGGTTTGTCCTATGGATAAATTGTTTATAAGTTAAATAAAAATAAAAAAATAAGGGGAAAAAAAATTGTTAGAGAAATATTATATGCGCTTGCTCTTTATTTAAAATAAAATAAATATAATCACCGCCTATTTGAAACGAACATTCTTCAAATTTGTGTGTTCAAAGTCTCGCAGGCTGTCGAGCTGTTTACTAGCCAGCTCTTTTTTTTTTTACTTTTTTTTGATAAACTTTTTCTTCATTTTCATGTAAAAGTGTTTAGCTTAATTACATAATTTTATGTGTAATTTAAATTAATTAAGACAAATTTTTATTTCTTTATTAATCAAAATCTTGATGCTATTGTAATTGGCATTTAATAGATAAAGGTGTAAAGTAGTCAACCTGTTTATTAAATAAAAAATTAAATCATTTATTTATAATTTTTCTCTTTTTCAATCTCAATAATTTTAAAACCTTTTTCTTGTGTGTTATGACTAAATATTGGCATATATGAAAGATTTAATCATGAATTAAAAAAAGAAGTCTCTTAACAAAATAAACTAAATATAAATTAATTTTTCCATTTAATTGATTCATAAATTGATTTATTCAATTTAAAACAAAAATAGGTGGAAATTTTTTTTTAAATTAATTAAGGTGAAGAAAATATTAATTTTTTTTTGTGTTTAAAACTATTTAAGTTTTAAAAAGCTTATTTTTTTTTTTGAAAAACTCTTAATTCAATTAAAGTTTTAGAAAACATTCTTATTATAGAAAATCAATAATTTTCTAATGAACCTTTTTCTAAAAGAAAACAGCTTGGTTTAAATAGAAAATAGCCAATTAGAAAAAAAATTGTTATTAAAGTACCTTTTTAATAAAGTGATTTCTATTTAAGTGACTTGTAAAATTTTTTTAAATTCAAAAAGCATTTTTTTTTTTGTTTTCTTTTTATGAACATTAATTTCATTAGAATCATAATTTTTAAATTTTTTTTAAAGTCATTTTTTCTTTGTGAAAATACCAACTAATTTTACTGAATTGTCTTTATAAATACCTTTTATTTTGTTTTTATTTATCAAGTGATTATTTGTTTTAAAGTAATTTAATGTTTTTAACAAGTGGGTTTATGTGATAATTTTTCTTAAAAAATTTTTTTTATTTTGTGTTCACCTGTTGTGAAAAATGCTTAATTTAGTTTTATATTTAATTAAGCTATTTACTGTAGATAAACTATTTGAATTTTAAATTTTACCTGTTTCAACAAACTCAAATTACTTTATAAAAAAAAGGATTAATTTTTAACATACAGTAAGTTTTTAAATTGATAACATTTAATTTTATCCCTAGAAAATTTACTTTTAATTTATTATACTTTGTTTTAATATTTTATAATCAGTTATTTTAATTGAGTTCTCACATTTGTTTTTATAACTTTGATCTTAATTTTTTGTTTTAACAATTCTGAAACGCTTGATTTAAAAGCAAATAAAATAAAAATTTTATAGATGTGATAATATAGGAAAGGTTAATTTCAGGTAAATGGTAGAAAGGTCAAGTTATATTTGACCAGTTGTTTAGTTTATTTCTAAGAAAGCTACCTTCATTTTTGATTTTATTATTTTACCTTTTTTTTAATGTTAAATTTAAAATTTTGAGTTTTAAAAGAATTGCTACTTGATTTCTAAAAACAGCTAATTAATTTTTTAGCTAAATTTTACTGAAACTTTTTTGTTCATCAAAAGTAAAAAAAATGAATTATTAAGCTAATTTTTTTCCAATGAGCTTATACCTGTATAGATTTACATCTGACTGAATTTCCCCCGAATAAAAAACACTTTGTTTCAAATATTTCAACGATTTTTTTATTATGATTTTTAAAGGTATTTAATGCTTGCATTAAAATCATATGTAAAAAAAACTTACAAACGAGCGTTGAAATCAGGTTTAAATTTGTTTTATTTTCTGTAATCTGAAAATTTTCGCTTTTAAAATTTTATTTTTGTTTTATTTCCTTTACAATTTTAAATTTGCTTTAATCAGATGAAAATTCACTATGAAATTTGTTAATTTTTAATTTATTCTAATCGTAAACAATTTTTTTTTTTAATAAATTTACCTATTTGAAGCGCATGTTATTTTTAAATTTAGATAAAAAGTGAAAAAGTTTGATGATCTAAATAATAAAATTTAGATGATGATGATGTGGTTTACCGGTGTTCAATTTTTATTACAAAGCTTGGTCCGCAATTCTGTTTATTTTTGGCTAAATACCAGCTGTGAATGGGGTATTTTGCTTTTATTCTGTTTTTAAATCTGAAAAAAAAAATTTTTTTTTTTTTGTTTTGATGGCACCTTTGGCACTAGTCCAAAATTTTAGATAATGAGAATAGGGAAAAAAAAGAAATTAAAAGATTAAACTTTTAAAAAAAAATTTATTGCTTAAACAATTGATTTATAAAATTATACTTTTAATACGAATCCCAATCTGCTAAAAATAAAGAATTAATTAAGATTTTAATAGAATCTTAACGGCTGAAAGAAAATTTTTTTATTTTACGATAACTTAGAAAAGAGTTTTTTTTATAAAACTCATAGTCAACTTTTTATCAGGCTATTTTTTTTGTTTTTTTCAGTTTTATTAAAATTATTATGAATATAACAAGGACTAAGACCAAAATTCAAGGTAGTTTACTTTTTTAGTTTTAGCTAAAAAAACTTATTTGCATCCAGATTTTTTTCTTAATGAGTCTTAGGTCAACTAAGAAAGCTAAATTATCTGCAACACATCTGATTTAATTAGCCGTTCTACTGTCTACTTTTTAAAACCATCTGTGAATGCTTCACACACATTCGTAGGATTAGCTTTTTTACTTCTTTTATTTATTTATTTTTTTCTTTTATGGTGCTATTTACTATTTGTATTTACAACCACATGGGTTTTAATACCCATCCAAATAAAATTAAGTTTAAACAAAATAAAAAGATGTGATGGTTCAAGTCTCGAAGATGTGATTCTTGGCAACTGAATTTTGACGTCTTCACGGCTTGTAGCTCATGTACATAACCTATAGTCTAACACCGGTTGTAAAGAAAGCATTGAATTAGGTTTTCTCCATTTTAATTTAGTTTTTAGCTACTTATAATTTGCTTAGAAAATGAATTAAGTTTTAAATACTCAGACCAAAATTTTTATCTTGCTTAAAATAAAGAAAAAAATTGATGGTAGCTTGTTTAATGCAAATCTTATGTTTTAGTGTTTTAGTACATATAAGTCACTCACCCTGCCACCGATGTGTCTTACTGAATATAATTTTAAAAAGTCTAATTAAAAGCAACCATCTTTTTTTCACATCGTCCTTGCTTTTCCCATAGATTTTTTGTCTTCAATTGACCATGTGGTGCAAATATGGGATATTATTTTTCTATACTAATTCATTTTATTATAAAATTAAAGAAATTTTTTTTAGTCATTAAATGTAAAAAATTAAAATAAATAAAATTATGAACATGAAATGTTAGCCACGTCGAGCTGAATGTTAATCTAAAAAAAAAAAATTAGACCTGCTGCTACTGATAAGAATAAACTCGCCGCTAATTAACATTCCCTAACATAATCAAGCCATTCGCTTGACCGGCTTTTACTTTAGACATTTTTTATTTTATATCTAAAATATTGTGAGTATGCAACAAAACTAAAACTTTATGAATTAGATTATTTTAAGATTTTTTTTTACATTTATTAAAAATGATGTTAATTAATTGATATTATTTAAAGAAGTTTCTTTAAAAAAAAAACATAAATCCGATTTACTTTGCGCTTGTTTGAACTACCAGTTGACCATAATTTCTTCGTTTCTTTTTTTTTCAACTCAATATTAACGTTTCATGTAGCTAAGTTAAAAACTTAACTATATTATTGTGACATATGGTTTGTAGTACAAGAGAGTTAAAAGTTCGTTTGCAAATGCTACCTTGACAAAAAAACCGTCATTTTTTTTAAAAACTATTCGTGGTTGTCCTACTATTCGAATACAAAAATACCTTGTTTCATTCAATTTTATCGAGTTTTTGAATAGTTTATTTTATAATGCAATCATAAAACGTATTCAATGTATACCTTAAAAAAATTCATAGATTAAAAAATCTTTTTTCTAACTTTATGTTCGAATTTTTTGTAAAAAGTTCAAACTGCTCTTGATTACTCTCTTTTTATAACTAAGCGATATCGTTTTATTCGAATTTTTCTTCATGGATGTTCCTGGGCAATATTTTAGTGCAATATTCCTGTTTTTTTTTTTATTTTCCTTTTACTATTTATTTAATATTTTACTACAATATTTCTATTGAATGCTCCTGTTTAATTCTCTTGATTAATATTCTTATACAACGCTGTTAAATATAAAACCCAATGAGTGGCGTTCATTCATTGTTATAAGTGTGCCTTTGATTGTATATAAAAATTGTAATCACCGAGCTTTACGCCAATGGCTAGTAAATTTTGCACTCTCTTAATTTTATTTTTCCCTATTCTTTTTTCCTTTGTAATCACCATCGTTTGGGCAATTTGCCAATTCGTTATAAAAGTGTACTTTATGTATTAAACTTACTTTTTTAAATCTTTTATAAATACAAAAATGATTGTGGTTCTTTGATGCTCAGGGACACTTCAATAAAGCAAATTTTTACTCGAGCTTGTCACCTTCAAGTTTTATTCATTATATTTGATTCGAAAGTTTTATTTTCAATTTTTATCGATCTTCATAAATAAAATAAAAGTTAAATTTTTAAATTTTAAGAAATTTTTGTTATCAATTTATATGAATTTTATTTTCCAAATTATACAAGGTAGTTTCAAATTTTCATACTTTTTTATGGCTAAACTCAATTTTTTTTTATCGAATGATTACTTTTTTTATACTAAACCTAGATAGTTTTGGTTTTTTTTTATATAAAACCTATCATTTTTAGGTGTCGTGGTTTTGAAAAAAAAAGGTTTTATTCTCATAAAAAAAAATAAGCTTATACTTTGAAAAGTTTTCGATTAGTTTGATGAACAAGTTTATAACTAAAAATGAGCAAAAAAATAAATAAATAAAAATGAAATTTATGAAACTTAGAATAAGAAAAATAGTTTGAAAAAATTATGGCAGTTTTGATGACTATGAAGATCATAAGATGATCAATCATGACCGTGGCGGTATTCATCTTGTTAAGTTTTTTTAGTTTGAACTATAAAAAACGTTTTAAAATAATGTGACGAGCGGTCTACGGTTCGATTGCGCGGCCTATTCGTTTGACTTCTATGTCAAAAAAAAAAAATATATATAAACGACATATTGTACTCAGCAGGCAATTGTCATCTTTTCATTTAATTACACACGACCTGGTGATGTTTTGAATTTTCTAAAAGAAAAAACAACAAAAATACTGTTTCCGTTTTAAAGAAAACCGGTCTACCGCTGGTTATTTATGACTTACTGATTTTTTTTTGTCTCTTGTTTCTACCAGCAACCTGATCCTAAGTTTGAACAATTTTTTACATCGCTTAAAATACGCACGCTTTTTTTTGTCACCCTAAAAAGCACTTGAACATCCGTCATTTGATCTTTTATTCAATGATTGTTACTTTTAGCTTTCAATTTTTGTTTATTTATTAAAAATTTATTTTGAAATTTTGTGTTTAACTTTTCTTTTGTTTTTTACATTTTATCCTTTTAATTTTTGTTTTGAGGAAAACATTTTATTAAATTGAATTTTCTTTAAAATTATTAATTTTTTTCTTATTTTTAATTTATAGACAAAAATCATCTTTAAACCAAATTTGATAAGTTTGCATTTAAAAACTTAAGGACATTATTTTTAGAAAAAAATATTTAAATTAAATTTGCATAAAAAAGCATTTTCTAAACGTCAAATAAGTGACCTCTTTTTAGTCTTGTTTTAAAATAACACTTTATTTTTTGCAATCTGCGCATTTTTGATTTTCTACGTAAAATAAGATAATTATTTTAAATTAGCTTTGAACCTTGAATACGCATGTTTAGTCTAATGGATCAAGAAGTGATGAAAGCGGATTTTAAAGAAAACTGTAAGTTTTTTTTATTTTAATATTAATCAGTCTTTAAATTTGACTTGATATTTTTAGATTTTCCAACTTGTTTATTTTTTTTGAAAAATTTCAAAGATTTTAATTTTCTATTAACATTAAAAGATCACTAACAGTTGTTAATTGTCCAGTTTTCAAATATTTTTGGAAATGTTAGATTCAATCAATTTGATTTTTAAATAGTTTTTTTTATAAAGAATTGCTCTAAATTTTTCAAATATTTTAAATTTTGCTGTGCTATTAATTTTTATCCATGTGCAGGACACACAACTTTTTTTTTTAATAAGTTTTAAGATAAAACTCTACACATGAAAGATGAAAAGAGAGTTTACTTATATTGTCCAGTTTAATCTTTTTCTATATCTTTTTAACTTTTATATTAAAACTATATACAAATTATCGTTAAGAATTTCTTTTTTTATTTTTTTCTTTCAAAAAGTGTTTAAGCTAAATTCTAAATTAGTTCATTAACCTTTTTAACTTAAAAATAATTTTGAAGTTTTTTTTTTAAATTCTAATTAATATTGAAGTTATTTTAAAAATTTAATTCTAAATTTAAAAGTATTTTACAATTTAAAAAGATTAATAACTGAACTTTTATTATCTTTAATTGATCTATAAGGTTTTTAACAATTTCTATCACAGGTTGACCTATTTCTGAAATAATTTGAATTATTTTAAACTTATTAATGACATAAAGATTTTTTTGATGAGAATATTTAAATACTTTTAAAACTTTTTTTATAGAAAAAAGCACGTGTAGACAATTTTTAATAAAATACTAACACGCGTAAACTGACTGTTGCTTTTATAATTTTATTTCATTTTTTTTTTTTTTGAGAAACGCGTGTCTTAATTGTCTAATTTTTTAAATTCTATCACTAGTAACCTAAGCAATTTATAGCAAATTTAATACACTTGTAGAATTGATATTTATCTTGTGTCATCGTTTAAATATAGTTTTCATTATTTTCTTTTTGTTAATTTGACAACAATCAAACTATTAAAATATTTTTTGATTCATATTAAAAGTTTTATTTATAAAAATATTTAGAAAGTTTTTCTCTAAATTCGACACTTGCCTTTATTTTTGGACACTTGATTAAAAATAAAGTAAAGTTTCAAAGAATTTTTCGACTGTTAAAACTTAAATTTTTATATTAAGTTTGTGAATCTAAATAGTTCATAGCATGTCAATCCTCATCCTAAATCTTTATTTACACTGCCATACACATCTGTCATCAAAAGTTTATAAACATTTAAATATAAACAGACTTAAAAAATACGTGTCATTTATTTATTTGGTAAAATTAAATATTATTTGAAATTATGTTAGATTTTTATTGGCTATTTTTATATTTTCTAAATTTTTTAAATTAAGAGCTTCATCTGATCAACTTTAATTTAAACTTTTTTGAAAAAAAAAACAAATCAGTTTAAGCTTTTTCAAATTTCTATCATTATGGAAAAAAATGTTTTAAATCAAAAAAATGATTCTAAATGATGAAATTTATACCACCTTTCAATTTTAAAAAACTTTTTATAAAAATTTAAACTTACTTGTTTAAACCTAAAAAGTTTTAAATTTTATTAAACTTTGGAAGTTTTTTTTTATACTAAACCCATAATTCACAATCGCTAAAATAATCTGATTAGAGGTGTAAAGAAAAGAACCCTACACCGCCACCACCACAATCGTTCAATCTATTATAAATGCTATTCTTTTATAAAGGTACTTTTTATGAAAGGAAAACTTGCATTACGACTCGTTAATCGTTGTGATTTGAACGTCATTTTAAATAATAAAACTTTTACTTTTAGCCAACACGCGGCACGTGTCCACTATGTTTTTACACACTTAGATTAGTTTGTGCAAGCAATCAGATGATATCCTATGAAGTAAGTGCAGGAAACGAACAATTGTTATTCTTTGTTATATTTTTTTATAGTGTTTTACATAGTATTATTAATTATACATGGTAGATAGGTAAATTTATTTTTTTAGACAACAATGATACTTTTCTATTGTTATTTTGTTAGTTATTCTTATTAGTCTTTTATAATCATTTACATTAATTTTTTTATTTTTTTTAATTTTAAACTTTTAACTTTTGTCAAATTTGTGCAGGGGGAATTTTTATATTTCATTTTAACTGACCATTATTAATCGAATTTAATTTTGTGAAATTTAAATAAATCTATCATTTTATCATCACCAATTTTTTGTTTAAATTATTCAAGTTTTTTATGATAAATCCTTTTTTTTAGGGCCTATTTAAATTAAATGAATTTGGTGATTTCAAAAACATTCAAAAGCAAAAAATTTTTTCGAAAAATTTACTAATTTTTGTCAAAAATATAAAAAAAATTTATAAAAATATCTTAAAACAAACCTTTCTAGGTCCGGCTCATTAGTATAGTACTTTTAGCTTACTTTAACTTATTGTGTGTGTGTATTTTATAAACAGTCAGTGATGTTTACTTAAAGGCTTTTCAAGGCTCATTTGTTACAATGTACGCTGTTTGAAGCTTTTGAATAGGACATGCTGTGTGTATATTTTTCGATAGAGAAAAAAAAAGATTTCGAACTTTTAATAGTTTAGATCTAGGAAAAAAAAAACTTCAAAAATTTAAATTTTAACTGAACTTTCTAAATAATAGAATATAAGTTTAGTGAAAAAATTTTTTTTCTAAATCTGTAACTAAAATTTAGAAATAGTTATAAGCTTCTATTAGTCTAAAAAGAAAAATTCGTATAAACTAACTAGTTATATTATAATCTCGATATTGCTTTGAATACTCTTCTTTGGTCAGCTTAATCAATGCTAACGATCTATGTTTGTATTTGTGCCAAAGTCCGCAATCGATTGCGATCTCTAATTCTCTTATTTGTTCTTTTTTTTTTTTTGACTAGCTTTTCGTTTGATTCTTTTTTCAATTTCTTTTTTGACTATATTTCTATAAAAACATGTTTATGTATGGAAATTAGATGCGAATTTGCTTGGTCATTTTTTTTTTAGGCAGTTCCTCCTACTCTGTCCACCACAAAAACTATTTATTCGTTTTGCAGTTCTTTTACCTCTATTTTTCATCTTTTCTCATTTGATATCTCTTGTCCAGTTGTTGCATTAAATTAATTTTTATTTTTGTTTTATTAGATGCTTAGTTATAAAATCTCTTTACTAATACTGACTTTTTAATTTATTTAAAGTTTTGTGCACAAAAAAATAATTTTTTTGATGAAAATTTTATTTTAAGTAAATTAGTTTAACTCTTGCATGTATCAATGGTCATTTGTGAATTTTTTATTTTAATCTCTAGAGACCATTTTTTCTTTTATCGAGATCTAACGAAAATCCTATTAGAATACATGTGTAAACAAACAATCAACACAATTTTTTAAGCATCTAATAATATTTTTCATCACTTTACGCTTATTTTTTTTTAGATATTTTTTCATAAGATTTTTTTTTCAACATTTTTAAAAATCTTATTCAGTTATATTAAAAGTTGCTTTTTTTAATCAGGAGTTTAATTTTATGTTTATATCGGTTGATAATTATTGAAAAACTTTTTACGAAAAAATTCTTAAATTTTTCGAACTGGTCTTTTAAATTTTTTTCAAAGCATTGTGTTCCGCTTGTCAAAGCAAGTAGCTATTTTGATTATTATTAGCTATGTAAACACCTCAATGCCGGTGAGTCAACTAAAAAAAAAAAAAACAAAAAGTTAAATAACTGTATATTTTTAGTTGAACCATAAATTACAGTTCTATGCTCTTGCCCTACCTGTCATCAGCAACTGGCGCATCGCATTCTTTGCCAATTCAAGTCGACATTGGATGCTTACTTTTACATTCAATGTAATTTCTGAAGCCAAAACAGTTGGTGCAAAATTTGAAGAGTTTAAGGTTGCTATTTTTTTTTTTTTTGAACCAGCCGGCCTGTCCTGTATGAAAATAATTTCTGTATATGAAATAGTTATATTTAAAGTAATAATTTTTTATTTTTATATTCAAATTATATATTAATTTGAGAAGTCATTTTTTTTATTTGAAAATAAAAATCTTCCAAAATGTTTATCTTTTCAAATAAAAAAGTTTTAGGGTTAATACATGCAAAAATATATATTTTAGTTTGATGATTTTTTTTCGTTGAAGACCTAATGCTGATAAAAAGATTTTATTTATTTCAATGATTCTTTTTTTTATATAAGGCAGTTTAAACTGTCATTTTTTTTTTATTTTCAGTTCGTTACCATTGAGCATCACAAGCAAAAAAAGCCATTTAAGTAGCCATTGTAACAGACAGGCTCACTGTTTTATACTGCACAATTAAATTAAAAAAAAGCTAGTAAAAAAAGTAGTATTAGCTTAAACTAAATTTTTCTGGTTTATACATTTTCAAACGAAAGTTTTTTTTTAATTTTAAAAGTTAATTACTTCACGGCAATGGAATTTTATCAAAAGTCAAAATCTTAAATATATAACATAAATTAATTTTTTAATGTCAAAATTATTCATAAAATCTTCTCAACTCATTTTAGTTTTTAAATATTTTTTAACTAAAAAAGTTGTATAGGTTTTTGCTGACCAGCATCTAAAACTTATCATTTTAATTCTTCTAATAAAATCGTGAGCTAACTTCTCATCCATTTTCTTTGCACGTACACTCAGGCTGACTATTTGTTTTTATAAGAAAGGTTTTTTTTTGTTGATTTTCATTTATTTTATTATATGACTAAAAAACTGGACAATATATGACTTTTTGCCATCATTACCATTTGGTGTTTAATATTTATGCAATTTGATCGAATGATAATAAGCACAGCAGCCGGTGCTGTAATTTTTTTTATCAAAAATTACTATTAATTCTGCTTTTATTTTCAAATTTAATAACTTTTTTTACCTGATCATCCGGGTCATTTATTTTTTTTTCCAATTTGAAAATATTTTATTGACTTTAAATCGCCTTAAAAATTTTTTAATTCTTATTACTTTGATCTTTTCTTGAAATAAAATCATTCAATGTTAGTAGTTTAAGCTTTTAATTGAAACTTCACTAGGGAATTTTTTTTATTTTTTTTGACTTTGAAATTCTTATGCTAAAATAATTGAAAAGGTGACTGTTCTAGACACGTGATGTCCAGTGTCCGACCCAGCACGTGCTTTTAACCGTAATTAATAACTTTGTTGGATAGTCAATAGCACACTCATTGCGCGTCTAAATCAGACTTTAAATTAGCTTCAAATTTAATTATTGTTCAAGTGTATTTAGAATTCTAAACTAGTTTTTTTTTAACTTCAATAAATCAATTTTTAACAACTTTTTTTTAATTTTTTTTTTTAATTTTCTTTTTAGTCAAAACGGAATTAAATTTAATGATGAATAGTGAACAAATAACTGAAAAAAACGAATCGCTTGATGAAGAAAGTTTTTGTGAGTTAAAAAAAGAAATAGATTCTTCTTTCACAAGCTTTGATTCTGATAATTTAAATGAAACAGTTGACCGCAATAATAATTCTAATGAATTAATTGAACAAGAAGAATTAATTAATGAGGAAACTTTAAAAAATCAAATTTTATCAAACGCAAAGTCTAGTTCTAATTCATTATTAAACAATAATTTGATTAAAATTTATTTAGATTCATTAGAAAAACAATTAGAAAACAATCAAAATTTAAAGCGTAAAAGAGTAAACGAAATGGCTAATAAATTATTAAACCAAACTGATAGAGAAAACTGTACAAATAGTGATCAAGAAGATAAGGAATTAATTCATAATGGAAGAAATAGTTTAAGTAGCGGTGTAAGTTCAAATGAAGAAAGATCAGATGAAGATGAAGATCAACCTAATGTTGAACAAGAACGTATACAAGAATATCTTAATCGTAAAGATACAGCAGTTGTTTTTCCAGTTGATGTTAGTAACTTAACTGACTCTCCTAATTATAAAAATACATCTTCTAAAAATAATTTTAATGCATCTAACTCAGATCAATCGCAATCTACAAGAAGGAAAAAAAGTTGTAAGTAATTACAGAATCAATTTTTCTCTAAAGATCATTATCATTTTTTTTATCGTCTTCTTTGAAAAATATTTTTATGAATCAAAATTTTTCTTGAAATCAATAAGAAATTCATACGTGCTCTCTTTTGATTAATCAATTATTAATTGTTTATTGTTAATGGACTTCTTAGTGACCTAAAAGAAAATGAATTAAACCTTGATTCCCTGGTGAAGCTTTTTTAGAATTTTTTTTCTCTTTTTTTATACGATTTTTAGAATGAAAACTAAATAAAGAAAAAAAGTAGTAAAAGGGAACAATCTAAAATAAAAAAATTAGTAGCGATGAACAATGATGATGAATACTTTCCTGTGAGTTGACCATTGTTTCTGGCATTTGGTCGACTAACAACAGCGGATGTCGATTAATCTGGAAATGAAAAAAGATGACGATGAACACACACAAGACAAAAAAACGACTTTTGGCTTTATGTGTTTTGCTTTAATTTTACTTCGTTATTTGGCCTGGACCGTGGTCTAGTTTATAAGTGTACTTACCGTTTCCGGAAACAGTTGCTTTTAAATCATTCTTTAAAAAGGGCCTCTTCTGCGACACTTCCGTTTTTTTACAACAAAAACTTCCTTTAAACAGTCTTCATGTTTATAAAAGTTTTTTTTCTACCATGCATCGCTACTCTTTTTTTGATTTACTTTTTTTGACTACATAATGGAGTATCTATGTCCATTATGCGTTTTATTTCAACGGTTTCTAAGACAACAACTTTGTTATTTGATTTTAATGTTCAACTACCTCGTTTGATACTTTTTTATCAACTTAAATAATTTTCGAGTTAAAAACTTAAATTTTTCATAATAAGATTAAATTGAATTAAGCTTTTTTTTATTTATACAAATAAAAAGCGTAGTCTAAAAAATTTCTTTTTGATTAAACAAATTTTTGCAAAAATTAATTTTTGCTGGTTGTTTGTACCTTTAACTTTATAATTTTTTTGATCATTTTGTTGGTTTTTTTTAAAACTATGTAAGCTTAAACTTAACTTGAAAGGTTTCTCAATATAGTATACTATGTTGGATTATCCAGTAATTTATCACTTTTTTAAGCATTAGCTAAAAATTATATTAGATTTTTGAATGCATTATCTTTTTCTTAAAGATACAGAAACTTTTTATTTTTCTTTATTGTTTTTTAAGATAAATACTCTAATATGTATAGAATTTAGATGACCACCTTTTAAGAAGGTGTTTCTAATTTTACTTTGTAAGTTTTTATATTTTATTTCTATGACAACGGTGACCAAGGTGAATTCAATGTTACATTATTCTTTACGACATTATTTTTATACTTTAATTTTCAGTTTTTAAGAATTTTGTATAGGCGGTTTTTGTCAAGGTGTATTTAAGTAGCATCAAACGGCGAAGCTAAAAATTATATAGATTTAAGTTATACAACTCTTGTTTCAAATTTCATTTTACTTTTAACTACATCGTTTTTATTTCAGTGTGTGTTTTTTTTACCTTAAAAACTAGCGCCTATAAATAGCTAAGTTATAGGTTTCAAAGGTAAAACCTTTATATTTTGTAGGTTTTTTGGTTTTTTTTTTTACCTTATTCAGGTAAATATAGGACAAAAAAAAATTTGGTTTTTTTTTAATTATTTTCTAAAGAACTTTTTTTGCTTAATTATGTTTTTGATTTTTTGCTTCAAATTTGATTAATTATGACTATGCAAAAAAAAATTTTCTCTAAATTATTTTCCTTAATAGGATAAAAGTTTGTTTATTCTTATTAGGATTTGTCTTAAAACTAAAAATTTTAAAAAATGAGTTTTTAGGAAAAAATAAAGGACTTTTTTGTTTTTCTCATAATAGTTTTTGATGGTATAGTAGACCTTAAGCACCACATCTGGTCGCCACATTTTTGAAATTTCTATTTAGTCTTCAACATGGCTGCATTTTTCACAATTTCCAGGTCAAGTCCTTCCATAAAAACAATGTCGACTAGTTGTCGGCTTATCTATTCATTTACGGTAGTTTTTTATTTTATATTTTAGAGGACGCTGTTTTTAGGGATTGAGAGTCTTTAGCCGATAACGCGTCATTTAGCACGCAGAACGTTTTATTTTTTTCTTAGACAAACACACGCCGTTGTCCAGCCGCCTTCTCTGGTTATTTTATTCGTGCTTGTCGTCCGCCGCCCCCTCGCAGCTGCTCATTTTATCTAATTCACCTCCGTTTATTTTATTTTCTTCGTTTTATATTTTTCATCTTCCGCTCCCTTTTCATTTAATGACACCGTCACTGTGCTTTGCAAACGAGTTTTTAACGAGTGCTCTGCGTCAAACAGAACTCATTTTTTTCTGCATGATCAAAACCCTTTCTTTTTTTTACAATCTTTCTTCTTTTTTTTCTTTTTAGCACTGTTTTTTTTCAAAAAAAACTTAAAAATACTGATAATGCCGGTGACAATGCATTGAGGTAATGTATTGTTTGTGTGTTATATACAGGCGTTAAACTAATTGTGTGTTGTTTAACATCAACTGTTTCTTGTTTAAAATAGCCTTTTTTTCTTGCAATTTTTCTTTTTTTTAATATTCACTTGTTTTAATGATAGACAACCTTTAATGACATTATAACACAGGTTACTTATCCATTAGTTGAGCGTAAGATAATTTTAAGCTTTTAGCTAAATTACTAAGCACACGTGCTCATTTTTTTACATTGATTTAATTTTTTTTATCATAATTTTGCTTTAGGTTTCGACTTTAAAAAATCTTTTAATGTTTAACCTAATACTTTTCTTCTGTTTAAATTAGAACATGATTTTTTTTTTCTATTTTTTTCAAATCCGCCCTTTTAACGGGTTAAGCCTGAAGCGGTCAGATTTAGTTTCTTTTAAATTATTTAAATTTTAATGTATAATCTTATCTTCTGTGAAATTTGTGTTTAGAAGTTATTTATTTCATAAAAGCATTTTAATATTAGTTATAATTTTTTCTGTAATCGTAATTAATATTTCATTTGAACTTAAATTTGCTTTTTACTGAAAACATTTTTTTATCCTTTGAATACCTTGATAAGCTATTTCTAATTTTTCAATCATAAGGTAAAGTTTATATAAAAAAAATAAATTTTCATTATACTTAGTTACATTAATAATAAATATTTGAAAAGATGGAAAAAAATTAGGGAAGATTATCTGTTTTTTAACAAAAAAATCAATTTTTTATTCTAAATTTAAATTTTTTTTTTTAAAAAAACCTTTTTTTGATTTAAAAACTAATTTCAAATATATGTCAATTGATAAAATCATTTTTCTTTACCTTTTCATTTACTAATATTTATCAATTTATTTTTGATTTCATCAAGGTTCAAGATTAAAACTAATTTTTTATATGAAACTATATGCAAATATAAAAATTTTATGTGCATTTAAATTAAGCTTTAATAGAAAATGATTTTTTTATTGATTTATTTGAAACGATATCAAATTTGAGTTTATTTGAAAAAAAAAGTTTTAGCTTTATATCAATATTTAATACGTTAAAACTATATTCATGAATATTGAAATAGTTTAATTCAAAAGTTATTTAAAGTTTATTTTAATCATTTAACAGGTGAATAAAAAGCTTTTTTATTGTAATTTATCAACAAAACCTTTCTACTCAAAAACTTGACTTTTGAATAAACTTAATTAATTGTGATTAATTCTTACCATTAATCAACCATGTTTTTATTCTTATGAAAATAGACTTCATTTAAATTTAACCGATAATAGTAAATTTTTTGACATTTCCGCTTCCGACACGTGTACTTTTTGTGAAGTAGATGTTTTTTCATTTTAGTTTTTTCATTTGTTTCTCAAACTTTAAGCTAGTTTTTAAAAAAGAAAAAAATTTATCTAAGATTAAACCTAATTTTTTTTATGAACTAGTCTTTTTTAACAAAAAAAAAGTTAGAATATTCATTGTTATTAGATACCTGAACTTTCTTTACAAAAATTAATTGGTTTTTCTGACATTAAATTAAAATTAATTTATTTTTAATGAATTATTTCATTTTCTAAAACTTTAATATTTTCTCTAATTGATAAAAAATTTCATTTCTAATTTAAAAACTTTTCTGAAGTTTCTATTAAAATATTTCCTAAATAGTTTAATTGGTTTTTGGTATAAATTTAAAATTAATTTCCACAAATTTTGAACATTAAATTTTTGATTTTCATAAAATTATACAACCTTCTAACGACATTTTTTCTAAATTCTTTTTGTTATCAATCTTTTAAGTCTTCAAAAATTTATCTTAAAAATAGTTTTTTTTTAAATTTTTCATTAAAGATAAATGAAAAATGAAATTTACTGAATTATCAATATTTACCAATAGATATTTATTATTAAAAATATAATTTTTCTTAACTGAAAAAGAGCAGGTCAAATTTAAAAATATGTTTTTATATATTTTTACGAATTCCTGTGTGTCGTTCGTTTCAATAGTTTTCAACATGGGTAAAAAAAATGAGAAAAAACCTTGATGATCTTACAAAGATTTATAGCAATGATCAGTAGTGAGATCAATTTTTATTAATTTTATTTTAATAAAAGATGAACGGCGCAACTATTTTTTGGTAGTTGATTTTTTTTTTTTTGCAAATTACATTATAATAACAAATTCCGTCATCAATTATCTTACTAAGCGCGTGCTATTTTATTTTCTTTTTTAAAACACACATATACTTATGTATTTTAAATGTATCAAGTACTTAACTTCTTTTTTTCTCTTTTTTTTTTAATTTTTGGCACTTTGAAATAATTTTTTGACAATTGTTGGTACTATTTTTACAATGGGGGATTTTCAAATTAAAAACTTTTAGCGTCCAGAAACGTCAACAACGAACTAAACGCATCAAGATGTAATTATTGTGGAAAATTTTTTCGTGGAATAAACTCAGAAGCATCTTTACATGAACACATTGCTAGCATTCATTTTACAAAATTAATAGAAGATAAACATTTAGATGAGTTAATTTCAAATAATACAAATTTATTAAAAGATACTACACCAGTTATAAATAATTCATCTAAAAATTTATTGTCTCAGACTCAATTAATTCCTAATAGTTCAGGTACTTATTTTATTTTTAACTTTAAAAAGACGTATAATTAAAATTTTCTTTTGTTAGATAAAAATGTAAAAGGTTTTAAAACTATTAATCATGGTTTAGATGTTAGTTTACGTCGTTTTAAGTGTGACGAATGTGGCAAAGCATTTAAGTTTAAGCATCATCTCAAAGAACATACACGTATACATAGTGGAGAGAAACCTTTTGAATGCAACAATTGTGGTAAGCTTTAAAATTTAATTAATTTTCAAATAAAAACAAAAAAAATTATTCACAGATTACTAAAGTTTCAGTGATTTTAAAAAAAAAAAAAAAACAGTATGCTATGTAAAATTAAACAAATACATCTGGACAACACCAGTAATTTTATTTGTCCAGTACCTTTTTTTCATTAGCTCTTACATATGTTAAAAACATTTAATTTTTTTTTGTTTAACTTTTTTAAAATAAAATTTAATATTAACTGATTATTGAAACATTTTATTCTTTACCTCAGGCAAACGCTTTTCTCATTCTGGGTCATATTCTTCACATACTACATCAAAAAAATGTTTACAAGGAGCTTCTTCAAGAAACCAAAATACAAATGGATCATTCTCACAAGAACATAGTAACAAAGAAGAACTTTCACCAAGTAAATCAGTTTCTAATAGTGCTAAAAATTCATCAAAAAATCAACCTAACTCAGCTAAAAAATCATTAATGGCGTCTATTGAAGTACCTGATAATATCCGTGATTCTATTATGAATAAAAATGTCATAATCGATAAAGATCAACGAAAGAAAAATAATACAAAAGAAGTTAAATTAGAAAATGAAAACAGTTTAGATAATATAGATCAATTAGATAATTATAAAGTTGACTCAAACAAAATGAATTTAAAATTACAAGAATTATCTAACGAAAAGAATCTAGATGAAGAGGATTTAAATTACAGTTATGAATTAATGGATAATAACAGCTGTCAATTTAATGATAAGAAAGTCCGTGTACGTTCTAAAATAGACGAAAAAGCTTTAGCCGTCCTTAAACTATATTATCAACAAAATCCTAGACCTAATCGTAAAGAATTAATCGAATTATCTAAAGGTGTAAATTTAAGTCAACGTGTTTCACAAATATGGTTTCAAAATATGAGAGCACGAGATAGAAAATCTGGAAAAATGAATATAGATCAATTTTCAAACAACAGTTCGTTAACATTTAAAAATTCAGCAAGCTCAAGTCCAATTCCAAACAACTTGAATTTAAACAACAATGGATTTTTATCAACAAATATTAATGGTTCAAATGATAATTCATCTTTATTTTTTGCAACTAATTCATTGTTTGCTGATCAACTTTATAAATCTGCATTAAATAGTACTAATGGAAATGGTCAAGGTGCAATGAATTCTTTAAATGTTTTAAATAATGCAATAAATGCAAATTCTGCCGGACCGTTACTTTCTAATCCAGCCGATTTAAATCGTTCTTTAATGCCTTATACATCTTCAGGTGCAATAAGTACCGCAGCTATACTTAATAATCACATGGCGAATATTGAAGCTAGTTTACGTTCAAACTCATCTAATTACTCACCATTATTAAATTCTAGCCTTAGTCCTCTAAGCGCTAATAGTTCTTCTATTTCAATAAATTCTAAAACAAGTACATTAAATGATTCTAAAATTAAATTACCTAACATGAAACTAATTTCACCAATTTTAAACGACAGTCCATTTATAAAAGAAAATGAAGAAATTGAAGATGATGATGATAATTTATCTAATGAAAATAATTCTGAGAATTTCACCTTAGATAATAATGAAGATCAGCCATTGGATTTTTCTTTAAAAAAATCTAATTCATTTAAAAATAAAAAGTTTAAAAGAAAATTCGATGAAATGAATGAAGATTTTTATTGTTCAAATAAGAATGATTTCAATAATGAACTTATTCAAAAAATAAAAAATTTGAAAAACTTTGATTTTACTTCATTAAACAATGATAAGGATTTATTAAAACATCTATCAACTTTTCAACATAACCAATTAAATAATATGTCTGAAAATGAAAATAAGTTTAATACTGGTTCAATTTTGATGAAAAATTTACTCAATGTTGATCCTAATTCTTTATTTTATAATAATTTATTAAATGGACAAAATTTATTAACAAGTCCTTTAATTGCAAATGGTTTATTAAATGATACAAATTCTTTAATGGGAGTAAATTTATTTAATAGCTTAAATAATAACTTACCCAATGATAATTCTAATAATCAACAATTAAATTCATCTGAAAGTTTTTTGCAATCATGGTTTTTACAAAATCAAGCTAGACAGTTACTGAGTGGTAATACTTCTGATTTAACAAATGATCTAATTAATCAACCTAATCAAATCCACAATTCTGTCAAACAAATTAATCCTTCTTTAGGTATGTTTTAGCTTATTTTTTTTTTAATTAAAATTATATCTTTTTGTTCTATAGGAAAACAAAATAATACAAAAAGAAATCGTCGATCTATAACGGAGAATGAAAGTTATTCTACTAATGAAATTAATTTAATTAATATAAACATAAATAATATTTTAAATGGTGGAGAGTTCAAAGAAAATGATAATAATGAGAAAAATAATTTAACTCCTGTTAATTCTGAAAATTTAAATAAATCTAATAATTCTAACCCAAACTCAAATAAAAACGAAACTAATAAACTTAACATGAAATTATGGAAACCAATGTCAGAAGAAAATACTCCTAAATCTTCTAATACTTCAATAAGTTTAAATTCTGATCAGACTGAATTAAACAATGAAGAGTTAAATAAAATAAATTGGTCAAGTCAAAATAAAAATGAAAGATCAAAGAATGTTATTTTAGATACATCAGATTCTAATCGATCTAATTCTAATCAAGTTTTTCCTTGTGATAAATGTGAAAAAACTTTTGGGAAGCTTAGTTCTTTAGCAAGACACAAATATGAGCATTCGGGTATGAAAACTTATCAAAATCTAATTTTAAATAATTTATATATTTTTTTTTTTCTTTTCAAATAGGTCAAAGACCACATAAATGCGATGTTTGTAAAAAAGCATTTAAACATAAACATCATTTGACCGAACATAAAAGATTACATACTGGAGAAAGACCTTTTCAATGTAAAAAATGTCTTAAAAGATTTTCTCATAGTGGATCTTATAGTCAACATATGAATCATAGATTTTCTTATTGTAAACCATTATCAAAAGAAGAAGAAGAAATAAATTTTTAAAATTTACCAAAATGAACCTGTTCTTATCAAATTAATGAAAAATAAGAATTTAAATTAATTTTAAAATGTTTAAATTCATTAAATTGGTTAAAGAAAATTTAAGAACAAAAGAATTTTTGCAGTTGATTTTGAAACTTTTAAAGTCAAATAAGCTCAACATTTTTTGATAAATTTTAAATGTTAAGAAAACATTTACAATGAAATTTCTAATAAATTATTTGTAAATAACTTTTAATTTTATGTTTTACACACAAAAATCATTCATTACATTCTTTTTTGCAATTCAATTTAACAGTCTCATTTATTAATCATTGTAATTGGTTTTTCAATTGAAATTTTATTTTAATAATTGTTTCACTTTGAAAAGAATTCTTCAAAATTTAATTTATTCATTTATTTACAAAGAAAATTTTTAAATTATGCTTTACACATAAGTTTTTTGTATTAACATTAGATTCATCTAAAAAAACATTTAGAAACTTAAGTTATTTTCAAATTTGAAAATCTGTTACATAACAAAGCAATTTTTGTAAATAATTGGTTAAAACTTTAATTTATTTTTAATTGATTTACATTTTTCAATCATTAATTTTATTTTTATTTACCCTTTAGTTTATCTTTCTCAAAATTAGTTTTTTCGAAAAAAAAAGAGAAAAAAATTTTAGAGTATTAGTTATTGATTAGTTTGTTAGTTTAAACTTAAATTTTTACTCTAAAAAGTTTTTTCATTTTTTTTTTAGTCCAGGTTTAACAATCAACGATTCAGTTTAAAAGTTTTTTGGTTTCATTAATCAAAAAATAGTCCAAAAATTATTATGCTTTATTTTGCCAGTAAACAGCCTTTTTTTTTATGTAAATACAAATTGATATATTTAAAAGATGCTAAAACAATTAGTATTCTTAGTTTTTTAAATACAAGAAAAAAGTTTGTTTTTTTTTTACAAAAAGAATTTATATCTTAAGATTTAAAAAAAAAATAAAAAAAAACTGCAATTCTTACGCTTTGCATTTCGCTTAATTTAAGTTGTAAATTACTAGTCTTAATTGAACATCTATTGTTTTAAAAATAAATAATCAATTTTTAATTCAAAATGTAGAACATTAATTATAAGATTCAATAAAAAACGTTTGCAAAAGATATTTTTCAATTCTAATTTTATCATCGATTTAAATGCTAATTTTTTATGAATATCAATGTTCATATTAGAAAACTAATTTTCTATAAAAATAAGTTTTTTCGTATAAAAATTTAATTGCTAATAAAGTTTTTTCTTTTTGACTAAAAAATATTTTTTTAATGAAACTTTAATTAAAGATTAATCACAAAAATAAAGATTAGTTTTAAGAATTAATGACAAAAAATTTTATGAATGCATTTAGTCATTATGACAATTCACTATAAATATAACTTTTCTAAAAACACTTCTTCAAATTAGTTATAATGTAAAAGAATGTTTTAAAATCTTTTATTCAAAAACTTTTCTTATAAATTGTAAAAGAAATTTTTAATTAGAAATAGAATTTGAAGTCGGATTCCTTTAAATTAATCAAAACTTAATTTATACTCGGTTTTTGTGAGAATAAAAAATAGAAAAATTTATTTAGAAAAGTATAAACACTCATTAATGGTGAAAACTGATATTCAATTGAAATCAAAGATTTTTAAATTTTTAGAATCAAACTGTTTTAGTTGAACAGTTTTTTTTTGTAAATTTTATATTATTTTTAAAACACATTCTTTTGTCAACAAAATTTGATTAAGTTTTTTTGTAGAAGAATTTTTGTTTAAACTCTTTGGAAAAAGAAATTTTTCTTTAAAAAGAAAATTTTTCAAATATATTTAGAAGAACTTCTTTGTCTTAATAAATCTTATTTTTTTTTTTTAAATTTTTTCAAGTTTCTGAAATAGAATATCTATTTAATTTATTATGATATTGAAATTCAGTTTTTAAGTTAATTTTGAAAATATGTGTAGAACATTTCGAACTATTACATAAAAATATGAAACTTAAATACAACAAGTTTAGAAAAATATGAAACTTAAATACAACAGAAGCTTAGATAATTATCATACACTATGAATAGGTTTAATTAGGTCAAATAAACTTTTTGGATTCAAATCACAAGAAAATATTTTTAAAAAAGCTAAGTAAACTTTGTAAATTTTTTTTTTTTTTACTTTAATTATAAATTTTTGGTTAAATATTTTCTCTCTAGTAATTTATAAGAGTTTTTAGTATAAGCCAGAACTATTTATTTTATGGAAGTTTTAAACAAGATTTTGATACAGAAATTATTTCAAGAAAGATAAGTTAATTAGTTCATAAAAAACCAATTTAATTAATTAAAAAATTTACTTGATTAATTAATTTGAATTCCAGTAACTTAAACTCATTAAAACTTATATATCTTTATTTACAATTTTTTGATTGATTTTTTATTGCTTTTGTTCTTCTAGGATTTCAACTTCTAATTCATCTAAGAAAGTCTCTTGTTTTACTTTAGCAATAGTATAAGAATCTAATTAAAAAAAAAGAAGAATTTTAAAAAAATTTAGTTAAATTAATAAATTTATATTATACATATTCCAAATACTGTTGCAAAACCACCAACCAAGAAAAGACGATTTTTCATTTTCAATTTATTCAAATAAAATTGACGTTCTACTTTTTCTCTTTCCATCTTATTTATAAATGCTTCTTGAATTTTGCTGATTTTTTCTTCAGACATTTTTAACCATAAAATTTGAAATGTTTTATAAAAAACATCACATTGTAAAGTCAAATTTTGAAAACAAATTTTAATTTATACAAAAGGTTTCGTGTAAATAGGAAATAAAAAAGTTTTTTTTAAAAAATGATAAGAATTGATAAGAATATAATGAAAATCTGAATTGGAAATTAATTAAATGAAAAATCTGTTGATTCAAAAAAAAAATTGAACAAAATTATTATAAATTTTATGAAAAAACAAAAGAAATTAAACCAACAGATTTTCCTATGTTTAATTGAAAAAATAAAAGTTCAAAAAGTTTTCTTGAAAAATATCAAAAATAATTGGTAAGTTTTTTTTAATTTTTTATAGTTAAATTAACTTATTTTACTGGCTAATACTAAATAGCATATTTCAATTTCATAATTTTAAAACAGAAAGCTTATTTTTCTTAACTTTTCTTTTTATTCAAATCAAGTCTAATAAACTGCTAATAAAAGTGTTTACTTTAGATATTATATAATGTTAATTAATTTCTTAACTCATTTTTATCAAGACATAGGACTTAATTTAACTAGATGTCAAATATTAATGTTTTAAAAAAATAAACGATATTAGACTACTAAAAAATATATCTTTGTAGAAAAGTAATTGTGTTAAAAGTATTGTCTTTTTACACAAAAAATTAACGGAGAAATTTTTAAAATTCATGATCCTTCTGTTTAAAAAATATAAATTGTTTCTAATAACTTTCTTTGTTTAAAATTTAAATTTAGAAATTCAAATTTTAAAATAATTTTCCCTAAAACATCACAAGTATAGTAGTAATAAAATGTTTAAATAATTTAAAATTTTTATTTAGGTGAAACTTGTGTATTAGTTTAATGAAAAAAAAGTTTATATAACAATAGCAAAGTGGTTTTTGTTATTAAGAAAATTAATTTTATATATAAAAAAGTTTGAAACCAATCTTCAAAAAAAAAAAATTCACAAAAACTTGAAAAACTATTATCAGGATTGGAAACCAAATTTTTAAATATAATGTTTAACTCAAAATTCTGAACTTAAAATTTTAAGCAGTTTTTAGACCAAAAAATAGATTTTCACTCAAGCTTATACACGATTTTTTGTTATACAAAAGAATGAAATTTTTTTTTTTCGAGTCGTAAATTGTTAAATACTTTAGGTATAATAAGTATTTTTTAAGTTCAATACTGATAAGTTGAAAGAATTTTTCTCAAAATGATGCAACAGTCTTTAATACATAAAGTTTTTTGAAAAAAAAAAATTAAAAATTTTTAGTTAAAATATTTTTAGTTCTTTTAGCTAATTTTTAGACAAGTTTTGTGCTTTTTTTTTTGTTAGTTTCATGATCGACCGAAATAAACCCAATTTAAATAATTGAGTTTTTTTCTGTTATTTTAAACTGTTAAAATTTATTTCTTTACACAGGAATCAGATTTTACATGCTCAGTGCAAACATTCGAAGCTTCTTTTTTTTTTTTTGCAAAAAAATTTTTAAAGACTAATATATAATCTGGTCTAAAATAAACAAAACCATGTTTGAATCAGATGTTTATAAAAATTTGAAATCTGAAATTTGATAATTATAAACAAATCTTAACTTTTTTATGAATTTTATGAAATTAGATTTTTTTTTTCAGTTTAAAAAAAGGAACCGAAAGTTTTTATTTGAAAAATTAAGTTAAAAATGAATTTTAATTAATTTTTATCAAAAATTTTTTCTTCAAATTAATTTATAATTATGGCTATAATAATGGTGACTGAAGAAGATGATTTAGTAGCACAAAATGTTTTAAAGAAAAAATTAACTTTTTGGGAACGTTTATTAAAATTTTTTTATTCAAAGGAAGAATGGGAAGCTTATCTTCTTGAAAAAATTGAAAAACATAGAAAAAAAGGTAAATTTAAAAATTTGAAAAACTAAATTAATATATTTCCTTTATTTTAGAGTTAAAAAAAAATAAAAATATGAATTCAAAAACAGAATAATATTTTAATAAAAAAATTTGTTAAACTTTTATATAATAATTTTTAAAATAAACTTTTGGAATTTTCATAAATAACTTTTATCAATAATCAAATAAATTAAACAAAATTAATATCCTTTATCATAAAAACTATGATGCCAATCATTTGCTGTATGCAAAACTTCATGTTTAATTCTTGAAGATTCGTAAAAAAAAATCAGTTTTTTTTGATTTAAGAAAAAAATATTACTTACGATGGTGTATAAATTGGGTATTTATGAATAGGTTCTGGTAAAGGACATTTAGGTGCCACATAAACAGGGACTGGTACCATAACTTGTCTTGGTTGAGGATTTTTGTTTTTCTCTGTTAATAATTTAATTAGAATTAAATCTAAATTATCTCCCCTCCTGCAAGTACAAAAACTTATTAAAACAAGTAAAACTAAAAACTTAAAAAAAGTTGACATTTTTTTTTTTTTAAACTTAGATAAGATTTTTGAACTAAACTTAACTCTCAAATAAATTGAAAATACATTTTCATTTCTTATTTATAGATTTTTTAAAGTTTCATTTTAAGGACATAAAAAATGAAATTAATATCTTGATTAATCTAAATTTTTAAAAGTTTTATCATCCAGAAAGGACAATTATTATAATTGATTTTTAAAAGAAACATCAGTTTTAAAAGTTCAATATGAGTTTTAAAAAGTGAAAAACTTTTTTTTAATTAATTTAAATTTTAAAAAAGTACAAAATACTTTCAAAAATTCGGTTATAATAATTAAAGATTTAAATTAACCAAAAAAATGTTTTAAAAGCATAATCTTGGTAAAACATCTTTTTGCTTCTTGATATAAATTAATTATCTTTTTTTCAGTTTTAATTACTTTTTAATTTGCAACTATTAAGTGTAATTATTTTTTGAATAATGAACAAAATTATTTAAAAACAATTATTGAGAAAATTTAATTTTTGTCCTAGAAAAGTGTTTTTTTGAATTATAAGAAAAAAATTTAAATTTAATGTTTAGGTTACAAAAAAGGTTTATAAATTTCTTAAAAATTATCTTATCGGAAAACTGAATAATAAGTTAATGAATAAGCTGAAAATCTTTCTCATGTATCACTGTCTATCATATTTCTCAATAAAATGATAATGATTTTGATAATTAGTGATGAAGTTGAATTTTAAACATGTATCAGCTATTCGATTGGATAAAGTCTTAGATATGAATTTTGAAAATTTTTTTTTTTTTCATTAATTTATTTTTAAATTCAATTTCATAATCAAACATATTTTTTAGAATGATTTTTTTAATTTCAATTGGAACTAATGAAAATTTCAATTTCAAATAATCAACTATTGTTTGTTTAAACGTTGATAAAAACGTGGTTTCATTTATCAGGAATTTATTTTTTGAAATTTTCAGTTTCAATAGTATTCATAGAACATAGATTCATTTTAAGAAATATTTCAGTTTAATTATTTTTATTTTAAATCATGTCAACTTTTAATTAGAAATATGTAGGTAAAAAAAAAATTCCCTATTAGATTCATTTGAGCTAATTTTACAAAAAAGTTTTTTTTTTTTAAAATAACAAACTTTTTTTTAAACTTAGCGCCTTTTTTAGCTTTTGTTTTTGTTTTTAAATTTTTTAAAAAACTTAATTTATTATCTATAACTTGGTTGAATAATGATTTTGAATTACGTTTATCTATTATTCAAAAAGCAAACACATTTTATTTAATTTTATCTTTTCAAAATTTATGTTATAAATAAAGAATTTTTTAGATAAATTATTTTTAAATTGACTGTATCATTTTTAAATTTCATTGCTCTGAAAAGGCGTATTTCATTTTCAATCTTTTTTTCAGAAAATTTTTAATAATCAGGCAAATAACATGTTTCATTGAATTGTTTATTAGTTAAATTGTTAAACAATTAAAAATGCCAACTGATACTTCATTGTTAATATCTCAAGAAGTTACCTTCAAGAAATATTATTTAGCTTCTTTTGGAGCATTCCTTCCTGCTTTCTCTTTAGGTACTGTTTTAGGATATTGCTCACCTAGTCTTCGATCTTTGAAGTTAGTGAATTTGAATTTAACTCATGTTATTTTTGATTTAAACTTTGAATTTTTTTTTTAGTTTACCTACAAGTTTGATACACTTAAGCATAGAAGACCAATCTACGTATGCCGCAATAATACCTTTTACAGCATTAATTGGAGGTTTTATTTCTGGTAATTGAAAAATAAAATAACACGGGTTTTTTAATTTTTTTTTCCATTTTAGGGAAAACAATTGAATCGTTTGGCAGAAAATGTACTTTAATGTTCGTTTCTATTCCTATGTTATTAGGATGGCTACTTATAACTTATGCTCAAACTTTAGAAGTATTATATGCTGGACGTTTTTTGACAGGGTTAAGTGTAGGAATTATTAACGTTGCAGCACCTGTTTATTTATCTGAAATAACAACTTCAAAAACAAGAGGTTTATTTGTTTCAGCTTTTCAACTAGCAATTACTTTAGGTGTATTATATTCTTACGTAATTGGTTAGTAAATAAAAATTAAAAAATAAGATTTTAGCTAATTTTTTTATTAATTTAGGTTTTTTTAAAAATTGGTCTTATTTAGCATTTTATTGTTCTTTAATTCCAGTTTTGCAAATCATAATCCTATTTTATCTTCCTGAAACACCAGCATGGTTAATAAGTAAAGACCAAGTTGATGTCGCAACAGAAACTGTTATATATCTTTATGGAAATGATCATAATTTATTAAGCTTAGGATTATTTACTGAAAATAGAAGATCTGAAACAAAATCTCATTTTAAATTATTTTCTGTTTATAAATATAGAACTCCTTTATTATTATGTTTAGCAACTATATTTTTTCAACAAATGTCAGGTTATTATGTAATTTTATTTTATACAGCGAATATTTTAGAACTTGCAAAATCTTCTATTGATGTTAATACAGCAACAATTTATATTGGCTTAGTACAAGTTTTTTTTACGATGTTCGCTTGTTTATTAGTTGATAAAATGGGTAGAAAAATTTTACTTTATATCTCAGGAACTTTAATGGGTATAGCAATGATGATTTTATCACTGTATGTATTTTAAAAATTATTGATGAGTTTATTTATAAAATTTTATTCTAAAATTAGTTACTACTTTTTATTAAATGATGATTTAAAAAATGATTGGGGAGGAATACCTTTAATTTCTTTAATTATTTTTGTATCGGCTTATTCTATTGGTTATGGACCCATACCATGGTTATTAATGGGTGAATTAATTCCAAGCAGGTATTATTAAAAAAAAATTTACATATAAAACTTTATTAATAAAATTTTTTTTTTAGTATAAAAGGTATAGCATCTAGTATTGTTACATCATTTTATTTTATTACTATTTTCATTTTAACATGGAAGTTTCAAGCTTTAGCATTTTTAATTCAATTTAAATTTGTTTATTTATTCTTCTCTTTAATATCTATTTTAAGTGTATATTTCACAAAAACTTATTTACCTGAATCTAAAGGTAAATCTTTAGCAGAGTTAGAATTTTATTTTGAACAGCAAGATTTAAATGATGAATAATTTTATGAAATAATACAAATTTTTTTATGTTTTTTATAAAGTTTTATACTTTGACGAATTTTTAAGACTTAATTTAAAAAGTTCTCTTTTATGAGAATTTCAACGCTTTCTGTAGTCAAAAAAATACAACTATTTATTTTAAATGCAAAACCTCATTCAAAAATGAAAATTATTTATAATCTAACACTAAGAGATTACTTATTTATAAAAATAAAAAATATTAAAACTAAAGACATTTGTAATAATGAATTTATTCTTAAGCAAGGAAGTTGTAAACAAAAAAAAGACTTAAAAAGTCTAATGCAATTAAGAAATAAAAAATATTTTACTAACCACAATCATGTAAGGCGTTTAATTAGTCTAAAAAAGCTTCTATGTTTTTACCTCTACAATTTAAAAAATTTTCTCAATAAATCATCAAGGCAAAATTTCATTTCCAGTTCAATAACAACATAAGTAAAATGATTCATATTGTTTTTTTTTAAAAAAATTTTGTCTTCAAGTTTATTATACTTTGCGTATTTTGTGTTTTACTGTATCATTTGAATTAAGCTTATGGTAAGAATTACTATTAAAAAAATTATGATAAAAAGTAGGTTTGAAATTTCTTGAATCAAAAGTATGAACTCCTTTTTTGTCAAATTCTTTAAATAATACACTTTCTTGAACTGGGTGATATTGAATTAAATATGCATAATCGTCAAAAAATTTACTATTTGTATCAATTAGAGATTGACATCTTGAATCTAAAGTAAACAAATTATTAAAGTTGAATAGCGTTGTAAGACTTGAGTTATTTGTATTTTCTGAATAACAATTGATTATACTGATTTCCAGGTTATTTTATTAGATTCATATTCAAAATAATGTTTTTACTTTTTTTAATTGTCTAAAGTCATGAATTTTATTTTAAGAAGAATCAGAAAAAAATGAATAATCAAAAAAAATAATTTTATTAAACACTAATAATTGATACAAGAAGCAAAGTAGTTTTAAATAAAAATATTTATTTAGTCTAATAAAAGTATGAAATGATAAACCACTAAATAAGTTATTTATTTTAATATACGTGTGTATGTTAAATCATTGAGTTACTTAAAATTAAATTTCGATTTCTGAATTTCTCAAATACTATTCTTATAATTTGTAAAACACTATTTATTGATTGATTTACATCTAGTTTTTAAACACAGTTGAAAAAATTATTCAATTTTAAAATATGAAGTTAATTAAGAAAAAACTATGAAAAACTTTAAAAATAGATTTTAAAATTGAATGACTTATAATATATCAATTATACAATAAAACCAAATATTAACTAATGAAGATATTATCTGAGTTTTAAAATATAAAAATTTTCAAAACTATTTCAATAAAATTTAAAGAAAAAGATTAAATTGAATGTAAAAATATTAATGACTATATTACAAAAAATAATTTATGAAAAATTAATTTATATCTTTTTAAAAGTTTTCTTTTTTAGAATTATGATGCTAATTAAATTTTTATCCAAATAAGTGATTAATTAGAGAAATCTTTAATTTGGTGTTTTATTTCTGAGTTATTTTTTTAATGATTTACAAGACTTTCAACTAAAAATAATTTGATTTTAAATATCAAGATTTTGGTAAAAAAATATTAACATGAAATGAGAAAAGAATTTCAAATCATTTTGTTTTTAAATTTTGTTATTAAATTTTGTGTTACATAGTTTTTTAAGAAAAATGTTATTAATATTTATTGTTTGTTTTTTATTTGGTTTTTCTAGTTGTTTAATTGATAAAAATGATTTAGTACTAACTTGTAATTATTTGGAAAATAAACAGGAATCTTTTAACTCTTTTTATATTTTAAATATTAAAGAGAAAGTTGATTTAAATTTAACTATTAATTTGAATTTGAAATCAATAGTTAATTCGTCAAATTTTGATTTTTATTCAGGTTTTGAAATTTCAATTAAAAAAATAAGTGAAAATTTGAAAAATCAATTTGAAGAGATTTTTAATGAAAAATTTATTAATGACAAAAATTCTAAAAAAGAGTTAAATGAAATAAGAAAGAAAGTAAAAAATACTTTTACAAAAATAACACATAAATTAGATAATATAGTTGATGAATTAAATGATGAAGAATATAAAGATGGAAAAAGAATTCAAGATCATTTGAAAATAAAAAAAAAAAGTTTTGACATTGAATATTATAAGTCTATTGAGTATATTGAAGGTATTATTGATTTGATAGATGAAAAATTAACAACAACTATTTATACAGATGATAAATTAAAGAAAGAACTAAATAAAGTAAAAAATGAAATTTCAACTGATAAAGATATTAGTTTTATTTGGAAAGATAAATACATCAATTTTTATTTTGAAAATGCTTTAGCTAAATTAAAAAGTTTAAACAAAGAAAATTTGCAAATTGAATTTGAAATTTATTTACCTTTTGATATCAAACTTGATGTTTATAAAAAAATGAAAGAAGATTTAGATTCAAATAAGAATACTATTGAAAAAAAAACTGATAATTTAGATGAAAGTAATGAAAATCAATATTATAATGATAATACAGTTACAAATGATAAAAAAGTAAAAATTAATGATAATTGTTTAAACAAAAATGATACAGCAGCTTATTTTTTTGATTATGTTGAGGTAGATAGAACATCAAGTCTATTTGTTTTTTTGACTGAATTTATTTTGTATTTTTATATTGGTATTGCTATATTACTGATTTTAATAGCTTTTATTTTTGTTTGTTTTAAAATTAATTGAACAAAATCTTTTTTTGGTTTTTAATTATTCGATTATAAAATTTTGATTAAACGACTTGTTTTGGTATGATTAAATTCGTAAAAAAAAATTTAATAAATTAACTTTTTAAAAAAAACTATTTGTTTTAAAGATTTAAAAGAGTAGAATTGATCGTAAATAAAATTTTAATTAAAAATAAACAGTAATCCTATAATTAAAATGCTTTAAATACTCATCCTATAAACTTTTAATTAATATTTTTGTCTTTAATCTTTTAATTATCTTGAAAAATTTTTCTTAAAAAAACTATTTTGTCATTTATCAGATTATCTTTAAACACTATTCCAATCTTTATATATTTTTAAATACTGATTCAATCTTTTTTTATGTTTTTAAAACTTTTTCTTTTTTTTAAATACTTTTTCAATTTTTATTTCTAATACTATTTCAGACTTTATATACTTTTAATACTATTTCGATCTTCATCTTATTTTAATACAATTCCGGTCTTCATGTATTTCTAATATTATTTAAAACTTCATGTATTTCTAATATTAGTTTATTCTTCATGTATTTAAAATAATATTTCAATCTTTATACTATATAATTACTATTTCAATCTTCATTTCATAAAAGTTTTATTTCAATCTTCATATTTTAAAAATACTATTTCAATCTTCATTTATTTTAAATAATATTTCAATTTATATGAATCTTAAATACTTTTACAGTCTTCATTTAAATGTTATTCAAATCTTCATATAATTGAAAATACTAATTTAATCTTATTATAAATAAAAAAAACTATTTTTCAACTCAAAAAAAATCAAAATATTAAATTTAATTTTTAAATCTTATCAAATTGTCTATCAATTAAAACTTTTAAAATTTATTTTTTCTCATTTTAATCGATTTTTTTTTAAAATCTTTTTTTAATCAACTCATTTTTTTATAACTTTTTATTATGAAACTTTTATCAGCTGTTGAAATATAAATTTGTTATTCATTTTTTTTTAAAGAGAATTTAACAATGTGGTTGATGTCAAATTAAGGGTGTACATAATTTTGCATAAATCAATTAGAAAAAGAAAAATTAGAGATTAGATTTACATAAAAATTAAATTAAATTTTATTACTGTTTTAAACTATATCAAAGTTCAAAAATTAAGCTTAAGTAAGTTACTTAAATATTCTTTTTTATGTTCAAAAAAGTTTACTGAATTTAATGTAAAGTTATTTAAAATTTTGTTTTATTAATTATGCATTTACTTTGTTTTATTTAAAATTCACTTTGCTTTTATTCATTTTGCTTTATTTGAAACTTTGCTTTATTACGTCGTTTTATTAAAATTTACTTTGTTTTGAAAATTTTTACATTTTCAAACTTAATAATTTGATATTTCATTTACCTAATAATTTCAACTGTGCTTAAAAAATATTTTACTTAATAAGTCTTACATAATTTTGATTAAAAAGTTTTAAATTTAAAAAGAGAGTTGATTAGTTTAAAAATTAAGCGTTTACTATAGACTAAATATCAGTTTAATATTTATTATTAAAATAACATTTACTCTATCATTTATTACAACACTAAAATTAACTACAAGTTAAACATTTACTACAAATTTTAGATTTATTACAAATTAAACATTTACTAAAAACTTATAAAATATTTAGATTTTAAAGTTTACTTAAAGAGTTTATTAAAAGTTGTAAATTTGTTTTATATTAGACATTTTTTAGAAATGATTATCAAATAATTTATTCAAATGTTATTATTTTTTTAAATTGTTTTCAAATTTTTATATTTTCTTTTTAATTCAATTTCAAACTTTACATAAAAATTTTTACACTCTTTAAAATCAAAATTCAATTTTAAAAAAATTTCAATTTAAAGTTTAAATTCAATTCGTTATAAATGATTTGAAGTTTTTATTTCAAAATTTGTTTTTTATTTCAAATTTGTCTTCATTTTTTAAATTTATTTTTAGTTTTTATTTCAAATTATTTCAATCAGTTTTAAATTTATTTTCAATAATTTCTTTGATAAATAGCTTTATAAATTAAAATAATTAGAATTAAATTACAATAATATTTCTTAAAATGGAACGATTTAATTTATTTAGTAAAATGATTTTGAAATTTTTAATCATTTCAATTAATTTGTGTTTTAAAAAATTTTTATTGACTTTTTTTAGAAATTTCATCATCTTTTTTTCCATAAATTAACAGTCTAATTAAAATATTCAAAATGAAAACAATGTAATTAAATAAGCTTAGTAATTTCATTACTATAAAATATTTAATTTTATTCAAAAAAAAAAGAAAAAAAGATACACCAAATGACAGGAAGGTCATGTTGAGTTTTTTTTTTTATTTAAAAGACTAATTTACATAAATTAAGAGGAAAAAGCAAAAGTCAGATTGATTAAGTGTGTTTTTGATTTAATTCTAAAAAAATTTTTAAAAAGGTAAAAAAATAATTTGTCTTCTTTAAGCTGCCTTTAAAAATTATTTTTTTTACTTACTTATTTTCACACTATTTGAATTTACTTCAATTTTTAAGCTTTGAATTCATTCAAGTAAACAAACAGATGAATTTTAATAAAAAAAGATGAGTCTTTTTCATAACTTGTTTAAAATATATTTAAAACAAAAAAAAAACTTTAGGCAAGAAGCTAATTGCTTTGAAAAAAATTTTCTGTTGACACCTTTAAAAATGCCTTGTTTTAATTCGTAGTTTAATCTGGTAGATTTGCATCTGCTTTTTGTTTTTTAATTTTTTTACTATTTTTTACTTCCACAGGAACAACTATTTAACATGCGAAATTTTTTTTTTATTGTTAAACGCCTTTTTTGATATCAATTTTCTTACATTAAATTACATAGTATCATCAGTCTAAAGTTTTGTAAAAAAAAAAAAAAAATTTTATGTTTGTTGCAAAATACCAAAATTTTAAAAAGAAAAAAAAAAGTAATTATCAACAGGTAGTAATTAAATGTTTAATGACTATTAAAAATAATTTTTCAATTGTGATACTGATCAACACCTAAAATTTTATTCTAATTTAATATCTTAAAAAGTTTTATCTTCCTTAACTTTTTATGACTACAAATTTTTAATTCAACTAAAAGATAAAAATGTTTTGTTTTTAAAGTTTTAATTTTAAAAATTATTATCATTTAAGCATCGTTTTTATACAAAAAAAAATTAAATTAAAGCCACCAACTAAGTCTTTATAAGTCTTCTTTAAGCTTAAATTAAAATCAAAAGCATTTAAAAGACACAATAATTAATTTCTAACACTTTAGGCGACAGAAAAATGACTAAAATTAATGTGTATAAAAAGACAAAACAAAATGTTTATAGTGGAAAAAATTATCTAAAAAAGAGAAAAAAAGAAAAATTAGTTTTTTAAAATTGACCAATCGCACTTAAAATTCTTTGCGTAATGATGCAATAATATCAGTAAAATGTATATATATTTTTTAATTACATTCACATGGCTAATGCATTCATTTGCCTTCTGTTTAGGTATACCTGTTCATCACCAAGATACTTTTTAAAACTGTAAGCTAAACAATGAAAATAAATTTTGTTGTTGTTTCTTCTTTTAAAATATAGCCGATAGCCGAATTTATTTAAATAAAAAATTTTTTACAAGTTTTTTAAAAACAAAAAATAATTGATATGCTTTTATCTATACACCTTAAAATAAACCTTTTTAATTATCTTTTTAACCTGAATCGTAAAGATTCAGGCGCTGTCATCTTTTTTAGTGTTGAAAAATTTTTTTTTTTTTCTGATCAGTAAATTAAGGTACAATATAACCCAATGATTTTAACAGTTAAAATTAAATTAAAAGTTTAGATTTTATTTAAGATAATTCAAAAATAATTGTTGAAGATGTTTCAAGATTATAAATTATTTTTTATTTAATTAAAAATATAATTTTTTATGTAACTTTGTTTGGTCAAAAAGATTACCAAGAATTTTGATTTTTTAACTTTAAGCAAAATTAATTTGATAAAAGTTTTGTTAATCTTTTAACTTGAATACACCTAATATTTTATAAAAATAAATTTAGTTCAATTTTTTTAATAAGTTAAACAACTTTTTTTTTTCACTAAAATTGAACTTTATCTTTAAATTAATTCTAAATTTAAATTCTTACCTGCCTATTAGTTATAAATTAAAAAAAAAGAAGAAATCAGACAGGTAGAAAATGAAATGTCATTTAAATTTCAAATTTCAAACATTCTTGTTTGATTTAAATACTTAAATATCTTAATTTTCTAACAAAAAATCAAACTTAATTTAAACTAAAACTTCAAATCTAAAAAACCCATTTTTGTTAATTTTATGTTTTATGAATGTTCAGCGGATTATCACGCGGATTAATAGGTAAATATAAAAACAAGATATTTAGTTTTTTTTTTAGTTGAATAAAATTTTATAAGTAGAATGTTTTTTTAAATTTAGTAATTAATTTTATTTTAATTTTAAAGCTTCTATTTTAATTAGTAAATTCTAATGGAACTTTTATTTTAAAAAAAAATTTAAAGAATTTAAAAACTTTTCTTTTTTATAACTAGAGGTCGCTTAAAATTTTTTCAAAAAAAAATTTTTAGAAAGAAAATTTTTAGAAAGAAAATTCGTTTAGTTTTATAATTTACTTTTCTTTTTAACAAGCTTTTAATGTTAAGATGGAAATTTTTTTCTAATGAGAAATCATTCAAAGTTTTTTAAATCAGATTTGAAACAAAAGAAATTAAATAGAAAACTTGAAGAGAATATCAGATAAAATACTAAATATTATTATTAATAACGAAAATTGTTTTTTAAATTTTATCTAAAAAGATGATTTTGCGTGAGAATAGAAAATGAATTTCAATTTTTTTTATAAATAAGTTAAAATAGCAAATGATTGAGTAAGTTTACTTATAAAATCAAAAACTAGAATTTTTTAAAAAAAAGGTGATAATTATGCTATTTGAATATTTTTTTTAAATTAGATAGACAATTTATGCAAATTGATCAAATGGCAGGTGTAAACCAACCGCTGTTTTCATTTTAAAAAAATATTTTCCTTAAAGTTAAAGTTTAATCTATAAATGAATAAGTAGAAAAAAAAATTTATTTTAACTTTGAAAATTAATTTAATTTCTTAACTATTTCTAGTTAACACAAGTGTTAACAGTTGTAGTCTAAGTAAAAAAACATGTGGAATGCAGAAACAAAGTCCAATTACTATTTTGAAATATTTTTATTTTTTTTTTTTAGTTTTAAATCTGATCTTGACAATGGCCTAAAATGTGCATAGTTGAGTGAGTGCTGATTATCTAATCACCAAGGACAGCGGGATTTTAGCCATAAAAAAAAATTTGACAAAAAAAATAAAGATAGTAAACTTAGGTTTGTTCTAGTTAGAAGCTTTAATTCTTTTATAGCAAATTTACAAGATTTGTTTGTTTTTATTTTTAAAAAAATAAATTATTTTAACTTGTTTTATTTGACCGATGAATTTTAATCTATTATCTTGAAAAGTTTAATCGTTTAAATCAAGCGTACTGAAAGTTTTTTTACCTAAAAAAAAGAAAAATATTTTCTTATACCATAAAAGTCTAGAAAAATAAAAATAGTCTTAGATAATTTAGTCTTGCTTAAAAAATGTCTAAAGATTATAGTTTATTAGATGACATTATAAAAATGTTTTCTCTTTAAGATAATCAATATAAATTTTATGGACGATCAATGATATTGGAAATTTTCTCCAGTGAAACAATTTTTAATAATTTAATTGATAATCAAAAACTTAAAACGGTTTAATTAATTTTAAGAAATTTTTTGATGTAAAATTAATTTAGCATAGAATTAGATAAGCTTTTAAACTACAAGTTTATTTTTTTTTTTTTTTTGGTTCAACGAATAATTTCATTTAGCTAAGATAAAATCACCTACGTTTTTCTAAGCATTTAATTTTACAAAAACTTTAAGTTTTAAGATAAATTTTTGAAGAGATCAAAATAAAGAAATATAATTTTAAAATCAATTTAAAAGAGAATAAAGTTTTAAAAAATTTAAAAAAAAAATGTAGGAAACAAATAAGTGTATTAAGATGTGTAGAGTTTTAAAGAAGTTTAAAGAATTTAAGAGTTTTTAAGTAGTGTTTTAAAGAGTAAAATTTAAAAAAGTTTTTAAGAAAATAGATATTCAAAAAAGATCAAAAATTCAAAGAAAGTAAAATTTTATAAAACTTGAAGAAGTTCTCTAATAGTAAAATTAAAGAGATGTTTAATAAAGATAAATATTTAAAAAAAAGGAAAATTTTCAGAGAAATAATTAAGAAATTTAAATAGAACGATATTTAAGTAAATTTGAATAGAGGAATTTTAAGAAATTTAAATAGAGAGATATTATAAAAAGATAGAAAGAGAAAAGAAAATTTTAAATAAATTACAAAATAAATTACAAAATAAATAAGTCAAGTGATTTTTATTTAAATAAAGCTAATAATTCATAAGGTTTAAGTAAATTTCGTTAAATTTAAAAAGAAAAATTACATTTAAGTAAAAATGACTTCTTGTTATGTATAATTGACATTTATCAAGTTTATCAATTTTTTTGAATTAACTGTTAACGAAGTTTTAAATTTTAGATTTACCTGAATAAAAAAAAATTTATCTTTTTTATTTACACAAGATTCTTTTTATAAGAAGAGACATTTGTCTTATAAAAAAATGAGTTCAAGTAAAGTTAAAAAATAAAATTTTTTTTTTGATCACAGACACAAGTTTGTTAAATGGAAATAAATTAAATTCTAAATAGGTAAAAATAACCAGAATATTTTGTCATATATGTCATGCGTGTTTTTAATTTATCTAAAATATTATCTTTTTATATTGAAACTTGAAGATATTACAACTTTTAGGTAATTTTTTTTAGATGAAATTAAATATAAATCAAATAGCATTAATGGCTAAATCTAAAAAAAAAATTTTTTATTTCAAAATAGAAGCAGATCTAAATTCAAATTTTTATTTGTTTGTTTTTCTATAATTTAAATATAAAATTACTACTGTATAAATCATTTATCTTGACAATTTATCTGTTTAATTTAAAAAAAACTATTTCATCAAATTAACAGTAAAGTTTTGAAGTTTTTTTTTTGGAAAAAAAAATTTTTTTTTATTAATTAAGTTTATTGCTATTGGTGTGTTAAAAAAACTATTTGATTAATTTATTAAGTATAGCTATAAAATTGATAAGATGAAAGTTATCATAAGTTTTATTAAACTATTTTATTTGAAATTTTTAAATTGTTACAACTTTTTAATGAAGTTTTGAAGATTTTTTTTTTAAATTGATTTATACTTTATTGATTAGAATCTAGATAAAAATTAAAAAAAAAGTGGGCAAAAAATAAATTTAATAATATTTGAAACAAAAAATTTATCTACAAAATTGGAATACAATGCAATTAAGGTGTATTTTAGGTTTATTTTTTTAAAATTTTGACTTTTTTTTTTAAATCTTTGTGTGGGTGATAATAGTAATAATGAAGAAAAAAGTAATTTGAACAAAAAATTATCAAGTGGGCATTTTAAATGAGCTTTAATGCCGGTCAATCAAAAATTATCATTTACCAATATTGTGTATATAAAAACTTTTTTTAAACTTTTTTTAGCTAATATTTGTCTTGCTTTTAATCTTAATGTTGATATGTAAATGAATCTAACTTTATATAAAAATTTCAAAGTTAAATCTTATTAAGCTTTTGAAAAACTTTTAATTTCAAAAAAAAATGTATCAAAAGTGTTCAAATTTTTCATTAAAAACTTTTCATCAATTCATTTTTTATCCTTAATGCTTAAAAAAAAACTTGATTTATGATATTAATTCACGTCTATGTTAAAAAATTTCAAACAGAATTTTTGTAAATAAAGAATGTTATGATTTTTAAAAATTGACTTGATCTAAGTTTTACAAAATGTTTCAAAACTTTGCACCTGCTTGACACTATTTCTTTATTAATTTTTTTTTAATTCAAAAAAAAATTTTTTTTCTTTAGAATATGTCACTTAAGTTTTTAATTTATTTTCAAAGTTATTAAATTTAAATTTTAACGCCATTTGAATAAGATTGATATTTAAAGATAAAATTTTAGTATTTTCACTAAATTCTATTTTCAGAAAATTTTGATAAAAAGTTTTTTTTTATTAACTTATATTTTAGCATATGTTTCAAGATCTAATTTAACTTGAAAAAAATTTTAAATACCGCTTATAATTTATTAATTTGAATTTGAAAAAATATTCAAAATTTTAATCGTTTTAAAATTAGTTGAGTTTGTTTTATTTAGACTTATATCTATAAAAAAGAAGTTTAAAATGTTCTGAAAATTGAAAAAAAATTATACAAAAATATTTTTTATTGAAATGATGAGAAAACTTTTCAATTATTTATGATTTAGACAAATTTTATGATTTAAAAGTTTTTGTAATTTTTCAATTATTTAAATATTGTTCGAATATATTAAAAAAAATTAATAATTATTATCACGGTTTTATAATTAACAAATTTTCAAATTTTTTTTATTGAATTAAAACTTGTTCAAAAGTTAATGTACTTTTTCTTAAAAAATGTAACTAAGTAAAAAGATACACATGGTTATAATATTTAGTCAACAATTTTAGGTGCAAATGCCTTTAAATAAACCATCAATCTTTTAACAAAGATCCTAATTAACTTTTTTAAAACTTAAAATTTCATTATACTAAAAAATTAACTTTTTTTTTTAACTTGATCTTCTCTTCAATAATTAATGCGATTGTATTTACTTGAAATTTTCTTTTTTTGCAAATTTAAATTAGAATAAGATCAAATTTTTGATGAAAAATTTAATTCTAAAGAGAATAAAATAAAAGGGTTTTTAAAATGTTTTTTTCTTTGAATTTTTTTTTTTTTTTGTATTTAGCTTGAAATCTTTTGAAAAAGTTATATAAAAAATAAAGTATTGTGAAGTTTTTAAAAATTAAATTAAACTTTATTATCCATTTAAATTTTCTTGCCTTATTTATTTTTTTTCATCTGGTCCTTTAGGCTCTGTTTGGATCAATAATTCAAATTGTAGATATCCTATTTTTTCTTTTTTACTTATTTCTAACTTTTTATCATATATTTTACATTCTATACTTAATAGTACATCTTTTGTAACATTAAAAAAACGTATAAATACAAAGGGGCTAAGGTAATTTATTTGGTTTTTATATGGATATTTCTCTACTGGGAAACCTTGCATAGGCCAATATTTAATTTCTCCAATGTTCTCTTTATCATAATCATTCTAAAAAATAAAACTCATTAGTATTTCTTTAAAACATTTAAATAATTTTTTCATAATGTAGCTTTTTAGCTAATTATTTATTTTGCATAAAATATAGTAAAAAATTTTAATATAATTTAAATTAGTTGTTTTTTATATTAATTAGGTTATTTATCTTAATTTTATAAAAAAAACTCAATTTTTTTTTTGGTTTTAATTAGTTTTTGAAATTAGTTAAGATTTTTTAAAAAAGATACTAAAAATGTATATACTTCTCCATTACATTCCAAAATAATCAAGCCATTGCCTTCTTCTAAATTTAAATTAGTTGAATTAGTACCTTCAGGCAAAGTATCATGTGAACGATAAGGAGATGGTATCCAATAAAAAATCTGTAGTTTAATTTTTATAATTATTTTACTTATTTTTAAATATTTTTTTGAATAATTTACCTTATTTATTTTGATTAAAAAACACGGCTCTCCTGTATCATAACCAAACTCGTTTTTACATGGGTTTTCTTTTTGATCTAAATTTGGTAAAAATGGACAATGTGGTGTACGTAAAGTTGAATTAAAACATTTTTTTAAATTTTTACTAGTATCTCTGTATGGTTTTAAAAAATCATTTAAATCATTTATCCAATGTTTATATGTTTTAGTATCATTTATATTAAAAACAAAAAGTGTACTATCAATAATTTCATGTGGTATTCTTGGTCTAAATGATAAACCAGGTTTCATATCAAGTATACTATCTTTACGTACCCAATTCGGTCGATCATTTCTTATAGTTTCTAAAAAAACTAATAACATAAGTAGCCAAAACGAAAATAAAAACGTGTAAAAAATTAAATAGAAAAGCAATAATTTAGCTTAATAAAAAAAATAAAAAAAGGATAAAAAAAGCAATTAGATTTATTAAAAGTAAATTACAAGAAATTTCTTTTTTTTTTAGGCTAATAATTACCCCAAGAAATTAAATTTCTACCAAATATTTGTTTATTTTCATGGTTATAAAAATATTTTAATAATTTCATTTTTTTATTTTAAAACTAAAAAAGATTTAATACTATTAGCATTTTGATCTAGAAATAAATAATCCTAATTGTTTGATTATTTTTTTTTCTTTATTTTTTTTTTAGAAAAAAAAGAACATTTAGTATGCAGTTATGAATCTTATTCTTAAACAAGAATTTTCTAAATTAAGAATTTTTTTAAATCAAAGTTTTTCTTAATTAAAGTTTTTCTAAATCAAAATTTTTCTAAATTAAAATTTTTCTAAACTAGAATTTTTTTAAATTAATGTTTTTCTAAATCAATGTTTTTCTAAATCAATGTTTTTCTAATTCAAAAATTTTCTTTTAATACAAATATTTTTGAATGAAAACATGACTAAATACAATATTTTTTTAGAATTAGAATTTTTCTAAATGAGTTTTTTATATTCATTTTGAAAAACATTTTAAGTCAATTATTTTAATAATTTTAGAATTTGTTTTTTAAAAATCTTTTCAAAAATGTTTTTAAGTTTGACATTTATTCAAACTATAATTTTATTATAAATGCAAATCTTTTTTTATGACATCAATAAAATTTCAATAATTGACAGAATTATTTTTAATAAGTTGTGAGCATAAAATCAAACTTTATCAAAAAAAGAAATCTCATTCAAAAATTTTGTATTCAAAAATTATTTTATTCAAAAATTTAAGTCGGAGATGTATTTTTATCAAACACTATTGATTTTTTAATTTAAAAATATTAATTTTTTACAATTTTTTTTTTACAATTTTTTTTCATAGAGTTCTCATCAAAAATTCTTTAGTTAGTTTTCTAAAAAGAAATTTTTATAAATTTTCTTGTTAAGAAAATTCGCATCATTAGGAAAATTGTTATTTAAAGTTTTAATTTTAAGTTTTCTTTCTTTTTTTTTTTAAACTTTTAAACCAAACGGCACGCCACATAAAATTGTAGCCTTATTTTTTTGAAGCGCCCAATAACTGAGAAAAGCAAATAAATGATTATTCTTTGTATTAATAAAGGTTTGGCGTTACTTATCATGATTCAAAATCAACACCAATCAGTAAGATAACTAGTAGTATAACGTGCTATAAAAACCATGACTTGAACACTTGGGCTGTAGATAAGGTGAGATGTGTAAATTTTTTCGCGCAACTTCCAACTTCGACTTGAATGTATTTTTAATTCTTTAAAAGAAATTTCATTGTTTCTATAAAATAGTTGAAAAAATTTTTAAAAAGTTAACTTACCTATTATTAAAAAATCACATCTTAAGTCATTTGCATTTTATTAAAAAAAAAAAAAAATTTTTTTTATGTTTTAGAATTTTTTTCACAAAAAACATAGATCTTAAATGTATCAATATTTTTATTGCTTATTCTAAAAAAAATTTACTTGAGAATTTTTTTTTACCCAAATACATAATTAGGTTAAAAGCAAATTTGATTACTCTACAAAAAAACTGTAATCAAAATTTGATAGTTTTTTTTTTCTAGAGAATTTTCAATAAATGCACGTTTTAAATTAATTTAAAATATTGAAAAAGTTTATTCTAAAAGTTTAAAACATTTTAGTTAAATTTTAGAAAAACAAAACCAATAAGCAAATAAAGTTTAAAAAACTTTTTCTAAAGTTAATTAAGTTATATGTTTATTGAACTTTTTTTAATGTGTTACAACTAAATTTTATACCTAAAACTTTTAAATTTTGTCTCATATGTATTATACAAAAAAATAATCCTTTGAAGTTTATCAATTTAATTAAAAATTAAATAGTTTTTACTAAATTCAAAGCAGAATTAAAAAGATAAATTTTTTTTCTCTTCAAAAAGTAATTAAAAAAAAAGTTAATCCTTAAAGAAATTTTTTTATTTATTTAAAAAAATGATGAGTTTAAATCGAACCAAAGTGGCAAATTTTTTTTTTATGTGAAAAGCTGGTTAAAATCAACTTCCTTCTTAATTAATTTGTTTTGAATAAACAAGGTTTTACTTAATTCTTTTCCTTTTTTTTTTATATCTTAAATCTTTCTACCCACTTAAGCACACTTTGAAAAAACATTTATTAGATAAGAAAATAATTAATTTGATATCATTTGTGTATTTAAATAAAAAATTTTTTTTAAGTGTAAAGTCATTTAAAATAAGTAAAAATGAATATTCTAATATTCTATTTAAAGTAATTTTCATAAAAAAGTATTTAAATTAAATTTTACATTTATTTCATTATTAAATAAAAAACTTTTTAATAATTTTAAGTCAGTGTGAGACAAGTTTTTTGCAGGGACACAAATGTTCATGAAAAGAGAAAGCTAAGTACATTCACACTAAACTGGATAGGAAACCTTCATTAGTTTTTTATAGCTTAAAAACATCTTCTTTTTTAATTATATATTGTTTTTAATAAGAATAAACTAAGCGCATTTTCCGAATTACTAAACAGACTACTTGAGAAAATATTCATTAAGCTAGTTATAGAAAATATAAAATTAAAAGTCTTACACAAACATAAAAGCGCCCTTTTTGGTCAGCTCGTGTTTTTTATTTCAAATATCATACAACTGTTTTATCAAAAGTTCGTGCAGCAGGCAGTAGTCAATTTAATTTAAAAAAAGTCAAAAAGAAAAAAATTAGCAACATTTGAAAAAAAAACATTAAAAAAGTCGAGTGTTTCAATGTGATTGAATTTTGGAATATGTATTAAAATATCTTTTCTTAATTTATCCATCTTTTCTTAAATTTTTTTCATCAAATCTATTGTTTAGTTGAGAAAAAAAACTTGAAAAGCTAAGTACTAAATTTCTGGTAAACTTGCACGCGTGCTTATCACACTAAACATTCCTCTCCCTTTCCTTAATATTTTACAGGTGAAAACATGATTTTAGCTCATTTTAACTTTTAAACTTTGGCTTGGTTCATGTTAAGGTTGAATTTCAAAGTTAAAAAAAAAAAAATAAATAAAATCACATTATAACAACTAAAAAAGAGGGGCGCGTTCATCATCGATTTTGAAACAAAAAAAATATTATACCTAAAAATAAAGTAAAATATTCAAGTTTTCCAGGGTTCTGGTTAATTTTATCAAAAGTTTTGTAATTAGCTTTTTTGAAATTTAATTTTTGTTTTCAATCTAGTTTTTAAGAGAAACATAGTTTTTATTGAAAAACCTTGTTTATTTACAAATTTATTTTTACTTATAAAAGTAATTTATTTTTGAAATACCTTTAACTTTTATTTTAATAAAATTAAGGTGTAAAGTTGTTCAATATTACAAAATGAAAAAAAAGTTCATTTGAATCTATTTATATTGATAGAAATTTTTAATTAGAAAAAAATTTTCAACAACATTTAATGAAGTTGATATTTTTCTTAATTATTTTAGAGGACTTTTTTTTATGAAAATTGTTGCAAAATGAGAAAATCTATAAAAAAAAGTATTTAGATAATTAGAAAAAAAAGTTTCATCAAATACTGTTATTAGCATAATCGTTTAAAGTAAAAAGTACTTTAATTTAATCTAAGTAAATATATATTTATAGTAGCAGGTAAATTTTAATTAAATTACTTTATAAAAAAATATTTTCAACAGGTCAATCAAATTTTGAAATTTAAGAAAATATTTTCATGATAACCAAGTATTTTTTTGGTAATTAGCTTTATTTTGATTATTTTTAACATACAATAACCATTGAATTTATTGTACAATTTATAAAGTGTATAAATTTGTTTTTTTCTTAAGTCTTTATATGTCATTAAAAAACATCATAAATATATCTTTCAAAGTAATATACATTAAATGATGCTTTATATTTTTTAAAAATAAATTTCTTAAAACTTTAATTAAACTAAGCAGAAAGGCTATAAAAATGATAAGAAGTGATAAACTGTGTGCACATTTGGTAGTGATAAAAGTAATAAATAGTGATAATTGTAATAAATAATGATAAATAAAAACTAATAAAATTATGGACACTTATTAAAATAGTTTCACAAACCTGCTTTTTTAAAAAGAATTTTTTGATCAAAATCTTTTTAGCGCTTTATAATTTATTCTAATTTTTATCAATTCATCTTAAAAAATTGAGATTAGTTTTAATTTATTTGAACAATTGTTTTTAACTTAAGGCTTTTTTTAATATTAAATATAAACAGAAGCTTTTTAAAATAAAAATAACCTAAACTATATTCATCAAAAAAAAAAATTTTTTCTTCAAATTATTCTATTTGCAAATTTTAAGTTTTTTTCACCTTAATCTTTTGGGTGACGTTTACTTAGTTAAAAACTTTTAACAACTTTTTTCGTTAAAATAATTTTATTTCATAAAAAAAATGATTAATTACAAAACTAATATGAAGTGTAGACAAAAACAAAAAAAAAATTAATAGATTTTGCAAAAAATATTTTTACCTGGATGTTTTGATTGTTTTTGATGAATTTTTTTTTTGAAGATGCTTGAAAAAATAATTTTTCTTTTTTTTACACATCAAACTACAAAAAAGTTTCTGCTCTTACCTTTTTAATTAAAATTAAATTTAAATAAAAACAATTTTATGAAAAATTAAAAAGGAATAGCAATGAAATTTTATCGAACTTGATGATTTTATAATAAAATCTATAAAAAGATAAAAAAAATAAGTCATTTAAAGGTAAAATTTTATAAAATTCTTTCAAAGCTTAAAATTGAAAAAAAATTGATTTTAATGAAACTTTCAATAGAATTTTCACTTAAAGCATTTTAACAAATATTTTGTTGATAAATAGCTTTTTGTTAAAAAAAAAATTGAAACAAAAAGATGTTTTATCATTGAAAGAAAAAAAACTTTAACAAGCTTAAAAATTAACAAGCTTTAGCCTTTTTATTTAAAAGAAAAAAAAATCCAGGTGTAATTGTGCGATTCAAATGAGAAAAGGAAGTTCATAATTTGTCGTCAAAATTTCTAGGTTAACATTTTAAAATTTAAAACAAAATGTTACTAGAGACTTTAATATTTTAAAAGTTTTATTTTGTATAAAAGAGGGTGGTTTTTGTTTTAAAGATTAGATGAGTAAACAAATTAACAAAAAAAAAAAAAATTTTTTAAGCGCATCAAATGGGCGAAATGAAGAATGACAGCAGTCTAAAGGCGGATTTAATTCAATTTACCCACAAATGCAAACAACCGGTGGTCATGGAACACAGTTGGTAATAATCTGATGAATTTTATTTGACATTTCTTTATAAATTTGACCTTATCATTTTAATAGTTAAAAATTTTAAAAACTTTGATGAGAATACCTAAACTTCATATGTTATCTTTGTTTTTTATAGAATTATAAAATATTTAAACTTATAGAAAAGTTTTCTTTTAAATGTTGTATGAATTTTTAATTAATAAACCAAGCTTTTATAAACTGTAAAACTTGTTAAAATAAATTAGCTAAAAAATTTTTTTATCAACTTGTCAAAATTTCACATATTCACAAATCAGTTTAAATAGTTTAGATTATAACTTTTTTTATAAATTCTTTTCAATAATCTTTCATCTATTTTTATAAAAATTTTGTCTCACAAATTAATCTTTTAAATTTTATTAAAATTATTCCTAAAAAAGATCTAAATATTTATAAACTAATTTCAAATCAAGTGTAAAGATTTTTTAAACAAGATACAAGATAAAAACTTAATGATTTTGGAATGCTAAAAAAAGCGGTAAAATTTTTTTTTTAAAGGGTAAGCTTTAATCTTTAAAACTCTAATAAGGATTTAAATTTTTTTTTAAAAGTATTTTTATTGAAACTACTTCAAAATACCATTAACACAAAATAATCTAAAAAAAAAAATAAAAAACTAAAGTACCAAAAGCTTATTTTTTTTTAAAAGCACTTTATAAATCCCCTAACCACAAAATTGTAACAAGTTACTTTTGTTTAAACTATTCTTCGTGAAAAATTCTATTATCTAAAAAGCATTGGGCTAGATTAGGTAACCATAGTGGTTTTATTTTTTATTAAACTATAGATGCACTTAAAAATTTCATCTTTTAAACTGGTCAAAAGCTTCTTAAAAAACATTTTAAAAAAAAAAAACTCAAGTACATAGACATACCTTTTTTAATCTTGTATCTACTTGTAAAATGTTTTTAGAAAGTTATTTAATTTAACAAGTAGATGTTAATAAATATGTTCATAGTCGAATAATGTAGCATTTTTTAAATTGAAATATTTTTTGTTGTTCATAATTGATCTTAAATTAAATTTTATCTACAATCGATTTATCGATTTAAATTAATGAATAAACTTTTATTCAGAATTACAACAATTGTTTAAAAGTATAATTTAAGTAAAAACAAAAAAATTATTGACAGTTAAATTTGATTGAAAAGAGAAACTTTTTTACAAAAAAATAAAATTTTACCTAAGTTTTTCAGTTAAAAAAATATTCTAAATAATGATCAACATGTTGACAACACGTTTCAGCAATTTTATTTTTGTTGTTGATTGCAAACAAAAGAAAAAAAAAACAATTAAATTGATCGTAAATTCTAGTAATTTAGCTAATGTTTTTTTTTCTAAATTGTAATTTCACTAAAGAGATGAAAGAACTAAAAATGACACAGATCAATAAACAAATATCTTTGTTATTAATTGACAGTTAGTTTAACTTTTTTTTACGATTCATAATTTTTAAGCGCTTTACAGTTATCAAGTCAATCAAATTGGCAATAAAGTTTGGAATTTATTTTTTTCTTTTTAAAAAACTAAAATTATTCAAAAGATGAACTAAATTTGAATTTAAGATATAAGTATAATGATATTTTTTTTTATGAATCATTTCAGTAATAGAACATTAAAAAATACGTACAATTGGTTAAGATGCTATTCTTTTAAATAATTATACAACAAAAATGTAATTCCATAACATAATTATACAAGTTCAATTTAATATTCATGAATATTCTTTAATATAAGAAAATTATTTTTAGAATTTATTCTACTTACCGATATTTTGAATTTTATGAAAGAACTGATGCAAATGATTTTATTATACTTGACCATCTTTAATACCAGAAGCACAATGGGATGATTAATTTTTTTTCTTTTTTTTTTGGTGTTTAATTGTGTTTATAAGAATTGTGTATTCAATTTATTAAAATGGTAAAAAATAATTCATTATGATTTAAGTAAAAGATAAAGTTTAGAAATAGATAATCAATTTTAGTAAACTTTTGTTTTAATATAAAAATGAATCTAATGCAGCTACCCATTTTTTAGCATCAAGTAAAATTTATTGTAAAATCTTCACCTACTTGTGTATGTATCTGTATAATAAAATTTTTTTTATTAAAAGTAAAAACTAATAAATGAATAGGTAGGTCTTAGTAAAGATTAGCATTTGTTTAGCAAGAAAACGTCAAAACACAAGCTACTTGCTAACTCTTAGCGTTACCATGTTAGTATTACCATAAACCAAAAGAAAAAAATTCTTATCAATTTAAAAACACCGTTGATTTAAAAGATAACTTAAAATGCATCTTTCTAGCCAATCGCCATTATTCAAAATTCTTCTTTAAGCTTTCTAAATTGTTTTTAAGTTGAAATTGATTTTTTTACTTAAATTGTTTTTAGCTAAAAAATTCAAATTAAATTTTATTAATTTTTTGTAATAACTTTAGAGAAAACATTTTAAAACAACATTTTGTCAAGTTTGCCTAAAAGTTGATTAAATAGTTAAATTTTTTTTATGTTTAAATATAATTTTAAACTATTTTATTGAAAGATTGCTTTCGAACATGAATAACCTTGTTTTAAAGATTCCTATTCATACCTCATTACCAAAGTATAGTTAAATTATTTTCTTAAACTAAAAAAAAAATGCTTGATTTAACTATCTTTAAATATTTTCCTCCTATTTTACTTTAAAATTAATGGAAAGCACCCAAATTTATTATTTATTTAGTAAAACAATAGTTTCCAAATGCTACTTTATTACATTAATTTTCTATAAAACAAAACAATTTAAAAAAATTGTAAACTGATTTATTAATTTTTATTGAGTTATAGATTAGATGGAAATTAATAGTTTTTAATTAGAAAATTATTTTTTTATAAAAAATAAATTTAAAGTAAATACTTTTGTTTGAAATTAGATGATAAAAAAAAAAACATAAACTTGTCAATTAGTTTTGATCATTATTTCTAATTAAACATCATTTAAAAAAACCAATCCTAAAATTAGCCTTTCCTTAAAGCGCTTCTTTTGAGGCTCAAAAATTATTTAACTGTGTTGTGTAAATATAAAGTTTGAAATAATCTAATTTTAATTTGAAAATAAGCACATTCCCGTGAATAATTTACAAATGAATGAAACAGACTTTTTATTCAATTTAATAGTTTAAACAAAAGTTCTTTTATCGTGACTTTTAAACTTTGACCATTGATTTTAAAAATAAATTTTTTTAAAATAGGTTTTCATAAAATAAAATAGATTTTAAAGAAACATTCTTTCCTTTAATTATTTGATGATTATCTACTTTTTTTTTCAACGCTTTCTTCAAAAATTGAATTTTTTTTTTCAATCACAATGGATGAAACTTTTATAAAAGTTAAATAGTTTTCTATTTTATTCAAAATTTTTTTTCTTTTTAAAACTCTTTATTTGTTTTTTTTTTATTTTTAAATAATTTAAGTGAATTTCAAAAAGTGTTCAACTTCTTGTGTTGTATTGACTTTATTCAAACTTTTATTCAATAATTGTTGTCTTCTTTTCTTTTAAATAATTTTAAAAGAAAAAGCTCTTTTACCGTAAAACTTTTTTTTTTTTTTTTTCAAAAAAAATAAATTTTTCTTTTACTGATGCATGATCGATCGACAATCAAACACCGTTGTTTGAGCTGACAATTGTAATCTAAGATTAGTAGGGGCAAATTTTAAGAAATAATAGCTAAATTTTTATATATAAATTAAATGCTACAATATTAATAAAAGATGAAAAAAATAAGTTTTAAAACTTAATCTTTTGAAAAACTGAGTTAAAGACAGCTTAAAGGTGTTTAAAAAAAGTTTAATCGATACATCATCATCATCACTATTCACATGATCTACAAGTATCACATAAAAATAATTATTTAGTTGCATGTTTTTAAACTTTCAATTTTTAATAATTATTTACAAAAAGAATATTATATTACTATGAAATTTGTAAAAGTTCAACAACAAAAATCAATATTCTCAATTTAAATGGCATAAAGATGAAATTAATTGAAAAAAAATTTGTCTTTTCATAAACATATTCTCACTTTCCAATTAAATTTGAATGCGGAAGAGTTGATAAATTAAAAAAAAAATTAATAGCGTGCCAAATGGATTTTAAATTAAAAAAAATTTGAAATTTTCATTTTAAAATAAATATCAACATATCCCATTGAGTCAATAGTTATTGTTAATAAGTTTAAAAAAATGATCGAAAGCTATTAAAGTTGTTTATATAAAAAAGGTAGTGTGAAATAGTATAGCTTATTAAATTTTTTTCAATTTAAAAGTTTATTTAATGCAAATAAAAAGATAAATACTACTTATAACCACCAGCCGTTTTGATATTTTTTTTTGATTTTTTTTTTTATTTTAGAAATCAAGATGTAGATTAAAATTTCAATGAAAACGTATTTTATTAAGTTTAAATTATTTTTCTGCCTTGAATAAAATTTAAATTGATAGTAATCAATCGTATGAAAGTAAAAAAAAATTTGAAGAATAAATCAGTTAAAAAAGAATTTTTGCCCCACCAAAATATTGAACTTGTTAAGATTTTTGAAAAAAAAAGTTCGTAAAAGCTTTCAAATCAACACTATTAATAAGTTACATAATTAATTTGCTTTCTGAATTTTAATTAAACTTTAAATTGAATAAAGTTTAAAAAATAATTAAAAACTTTTTAATTGCTTTATTCAGTAAGAAAATATTTTGTTTAGATAAAGATCAAAATTTAAGTTTGCTTAAAGAACAGTTTCTTAAGTTCAAAAATTATTAACTTAATGAAATAGTTTGTAAACAAAACTCAATTTAAAATTCTAAAAATAAAAAGGTTAATAAAAGAATTTTTTTTTAAAAAAAATTGAAAAAACCAAACCTTAAAAAATTTCACATCTTTTTTAAAAAGTTTTACCTAAAAAGATTTAACTAATTTAATTTATAAATTAATCAAAATTTAAAATTTACAAATAGTTCCATTGTTTTGTGTAATGTACAATTGATAAGTTTTTTAAAAAACTTGAAAAATAAAAACAAGTTTAAAATTTAAATGATTTTCAAATTAAACTTTAATTAATCTTTTGACAATAAGATCTTTTTAAAATTCTTTTAAGATTCATTACTTTCTTGATAAGTTTGATGTTATAACATATTATTTACAATTTGTCTTTTAATGTCATATACAAAAAAAAATGTTGAACACAATGATTATGTGAAGTATCTTAAATTTACACAAATATTTACAGGTACAATTATTTACATTTGATTGATTCTGTACAAATAAACATAATTTAATTGTCATTTTGATTTAATGAAAACCTATTTTCTTTAATTATAATTTTAACATAAAACATCTAATGATCTTATATTGATGTTTCATTAAAACATTTGTTTACTTGGCTGTTTTTATTCTTTATGATTTTGTTTCTAAATTACTTTAGAAATAAAATTTTAACAAAAAAAAATATTTATAAATAAGTAATTGAGTAAAGTAGTTTTATTGGCATCTTCTTTTATTCTTCAGTTATTTTGCAGCTTGTTTTTTTGATAGTTTCTAATTGGTTGTACTTTGTTAGAACATAACCCTCAAAAAAAAAAATCAATATTCAAATTAAGTTTTTTCTTATAAAAACAAAAATCGATAAAATCGATTTTAATAAATTTAAAGATTTATTGTTGATTGTTTGGTTAACCTTAGATGATACTTGCATCATATAAATTTTTACTATATTAAAACCAAATGAAATCAAATACTTGCATGTAAAAAATGATGAAACTTTTTTTTTCTGCTGATTTAAAATGTTTAATTTAAAAGAAAAAAATTTTTATATATGAACAGTAACGGTTAAATCACGAGTTTGTTCTTGAATAGGTTTTCTACCATAAGTACTAATATCCGGCATAGCATAACGTAATTTCTCCCAAAAAAGTTTTTCACCCCATTGTAAAATAGTTGCATGTTTTAACCAGTATTTTAAATCAGGATCTAATAGAAAAAAAAAATTTTTTGATTAGTAAATAGTTTTTAAGAAAAGTTTCATTAAAATGAAAAAATATTTTAAATTTAATAACAATCTTTCAATTCTTTAAGTTTCTAATTGAAATAAATTTATTTACTTTAAGAAAATAAAATTATTAGAAATTGTTTGGTTTCTATAAAATTAATTAAATAAAAAAGATTTTTATTGAGTTTCATTTAAAGAAACTTATTGATTTCAATAAAGAAAAATTAGATTTATAAATCAAGTTTTAGTAGTAAAAAAATCGAAAAATGGTCTTTGAAGAGTTTGTTTTGATTGGCTTAAATCATATAAAAGTTTAAAAAAGCTCAGTTCATTAAGATTTTCTAAAATATTGATATTTTTAAAGAAAAAAAAGATGAGATTTCTAAACGGATGGTCAATTCAAGACTGAATGTCCTTTTAAGTAAATTCAAAGAATAAAATGTCTTTTTCAGCTGGCGGTCAATTGATTTATGGTTGATAAAAAAAAAACTAGTAAAGGCGGCAACTAGCCATATTCTTTATCTTATTTTAAAAGACAATCAAATATTTTTTTATTGTTAATGTATTTAATGCTAATTTATTATTGATAAAAACAATAAATTAAATTATAAAATTATATATGAATCGGAAATATCTTTTTTTGTTTAAACATTAAACTTTTCTAAATTTTAAAATAAATAACCTTAAAAAAAGAAATTATATTAAACAAAAATAAGCAAAAATGAATAAGTATTCAAAAATGATGTTTCAGGATGCGACAGTTGAATTTGTCATGGCAAATTAGCCACCCAAGTTTGGCATGCACAACAAATATTAGTTTAGTCACAATCATCACTAATTAATTTCGTCAAATTTTTTTCTCCGCCAAAGATAATCTTCTTTTTTAGTTTCTTTTTTTTATGGGAATATTTAAAAAACTAAAAAACATTAAATTAACTTAAAAATTTTTTTTTGAACTCAACAAATTTTCAAGGAAACTTAAATTTAGTTTAATGAATTAAAAATTTTATCATCTTTAAAAGATGTGCAAAGTGAAGAATAAAAATTTCGGTGATCTATCATTAAAGACGTATGTAAAAGATCAATGAATAATTAGCAAAATAAGGAGGAGCTGTTTATCAGACGATTAAGCGTCGTCCATGCAAAGAGATAAGACTCATTATTTTCTAAAAAAAATCAAAAATGCAGTTTTTTTCTAAAATAAGTTTAAAAATTTTTCATGAAAAAGAAGAACCTTAATCAGTTTATTCAACCAACAACTAAGTTGAAAACTAGAAAAAAAACATAACAAAAAATTAAAAACCATAGCCTTGTATTTCTATGTATTATTTGCTATGCTCTGCTTAAATTTCCGGTAAATTACAGAGAAGAAAACAGAAAAACTGTTTAGAGAAAACAATTATCAGTTTATCTAAAAAAATTATACCTAAATATTATTATAAAGAATAAAATTCTCTTTTTAGTCAATAAATGTTATAATTTGTTTTTATATTTCAATTTTAGTTTGTTTTAATAAAAATTTCTTTTGACAGAGCTTCTTTTTTATGTTTATTGAATTATATAAATATAAATAATTTAATTAATGCTTTTTTAGAAATTTGAAAAAATCATTTAAAAACTTTACAAAATAAAACGATTGAAGCGTAAATTGATGTAAGTTTATTGACAAAAAAAAAAGCTGATTTTCATTACAAACCGTTCAGTATAATGATTTGTTTGAAAAATAAAGTTCATTTTTTTAAATTTTTCAAAGATTAACTTTGATTTTACCTTTACTCAAGGCTTTGTTTCTTTTGACATTTTGAAAAAATATAAGGTAAATTCAGTTTTATAAAAGCATCTTTTCTTAATTAAGATCAGTCAACTGTGTTATTTGAATAAAGATTATAATGAGCGTTAATTTCATGAATAAAAAAAAATTTAGAATTTACAGAGTTTATTCTATAAAAGTCTTAATAATTTAAACTAATAAATGAAATTTTTTAAATCAAAGAGTTCAAAAAATTGAATGACTTAAAAGAAGTTTATATATAAAATGCAAATAGCTAATTTTGAAAAACTCATTAAAAAGATTACGTGTTAGTTTTGTGAATGTTTGAATGACTAGTTTAACGATAAAGTTTAAAAAGAAAATTATTTGATTCAAAAGATTTAAAGTAGGTGTATTTTAAAAAGAAATAATTAGTTGTTCAAAATCGAAAATTTCTTTTAGTGACCAAAAAATTTTCTAAGATAAAAAAATCTAAATAAAATTTTCAAATAACATAAAAAGAAGTTTAGCTTAATTTAGTTTTTAAAAGAAACCAAAGTTAGTCAATTGTATCTTGAAATTTAAAACTGTAAGATTAAAATTGAGCTTCATTTGACATTTCTCTACCAGGAACAGGTATTTTTATGCGGTTGTGATTGCTGGATAACGGCTTAAAAAAGCGTAAAATAAAATCTACAATCAAACTAAATTCAACCATCCAAAAAACTACTGTAAATGCAGCATCTGGATAAAAAAAACGAATTATGGAGCCTAAATAAAAGAGTGGTACTCATTCAAATATATATAAACATAAAAATGTTTTAATAGTAGTTCAATATGGCGACCACATTTCCGGTCTAGAAAAGACTTAACAGTTTGAGCAATCAGGCATCTCAATTTCATATTTTTCATCGTGACAACTAAAATCTTTTTTAAAATTTTTTTTCAACTTTTTTTTATAAAAATTTCTTTTTTTTTCTAGTAAACTTTTATATTTGGAAAATTCAAAGAAATATTTTTTGTAAAAAAAAAATTAAAAATTATAAAGAAAGACCAAATTTAATTATTCAGCTTTGAGATTCTACTAATGCTTCTATAAAACTTAATACAAAAAAATTATTTCTCTTTTAAATAACCTGCTACTCGTAAGATGAAAAGCAAAATAAAGAAAATTTTTTTTTTTTGAGAAAATAATTTTCGTCTAGTAAAAACCAAATAAGAATCGCTTTTATTTTCAAGATCAATTTAATACTTTTCATTAGAAAATAAGACAGCAATTTATTATCATAAAACAACTAACTTATTTTTACATTCAAAGAACACAGTTAAAAATGTCTTGAGTCGTGGTGAATTCCATTAAGATTTTTAAGTTAAATAAACACATTTGAGTGCAATTCAAAATAAAAATCGAATAAAGCCTAAATATAAAATATTAAAATATCTTAGGATAAAAACGGATGTATGTAAAATAAACGGAAACAAACTTAAAATATAACAGTGTGAAAATGTTCACATTTTAATTCTAGGGAGGTCCGAGATGTGTTATTTTGATGATGGGTGGAAAAGCATGCGTAGATTAATCAAAAAATAAAACTTACAATTACCAATGAATTGTATTTTAAGAAATCAAATATCAGTGGTTTGATAAAAGCATATTATAATGTGAATTGTATAAAATACAAAAAAAAAAAAAAAAAAAGATAACAAAACTAAAGACAATTAAAATTAAAGTTTAACGAACTTGAACATATTGTGAAAGGTTATCTTAATTGTAGTAGATAGTGGTCAGTATAAGTACAATTAAACTATATTCTTTTTGTGAATTTACTTCTTTATTATAAATTTTACTTCTTTTTTTCTCTTTAATATATAATTGAACTCAGGTAAACAAAACAGTAACCAAAAATTTAGATCTTTCCTGCTTATCCAGGAAAAACATTTAAAGAAGACACAGGAAAAAATATAATTAGAAATTTTCACTCATGCTTTATTCAAATTACTTAAAAATAGTTTACAAAGTTCTAACTTAAAAAAATATATAAAAACTTTGATATTAAACTAAGTTTAATTATAAAAGTTGAAAAAGTCATCAATAAATTGAAAGTTTGTCAATAAAAAAAAAACTAAGAAACCAACAAAAAAACTTGAAAAAAATAATTCAAAAAACATTTCGTTTCAATTTCTCTTTTATTTTTAATGGTCTACTGTAAAAGCTGACAAGATGTTAAAAAAAAATTATTAAAAAAAAAGCTGATTTCTTTTTTGACCAGAAAAATAAATAAAAGAAACGGCAAGTAAAAAACCAAAAAATTTTTTTTATATAAAAATGACCATTATTTCTATCATCATTTTTTTATTACAACTTTTTTATTTATTATTTTTTTCTGTATGCCTAAACATTATTAAAAAGCAAGGATTTCAATAAAAAAAAATTACACAGATTTTACTTATTCAGCAAAATATGCAACTAATTGTGTAATAACAATGTGAAAGAGAATAATTTCTACAAAATCCTAAAAATACATCCATCAAATAAAAAAATTTTGAAGGAAAAAAGAGAAGAACTACTTCAAGTTTCTTAGCTTATTTTAAGAATTTAATAATTAGAAAAATTAAAGTTTTTCTTTGTTCCGGTTAAACTAAATTTTTTTTTTATTTCCTTTTAATAATCAGAAATTCAGGTAAAAAAAAGATAAAAATTTTAATTAACAAAAGCTAAATTTTCTTTATGTAAATATTTAGATAAAAAAAATTGTACAATGTTTTACTATGAATTAAAATTATTTAGAGTTTATCCTTTTTATCTCACATAAAAACCCAGAAAAAAAATTTGTAGAATTTTACTTTCATAGAAAAAAAATTATGTTTAAACCACACGTGGTCTATAATCCAATAGAGATTAAAAAGGATAACAAAAAACCTAAACTTTTTGGTTTGAACAAAAAACTAACTAATCAAAAAATTGAATTTAATATCAAATACATATAACCTTCTGTTTAATAATTTTCAATAGAAGAATTTAAATTTTAATCAGTATAATTTTATTTCACAAAATTAAATTCCAATTTCAAATGATTTTTTAACTTAATTTTTTTGACTCAAAATTTAGAAAAGAAATCAATGAAAAAAATCAAAAAACCTAATTTTTTAATGTTTAAATTAATCTAAAATCTTTGAATTTAACAGAAGAGTATTTGATTAAGTTGGGCGTTTGTTGCCAGGTGACCATTTTTTCTCATTCATCATCATCTTGTGTGTTTACGCAATTAGATCGACAGCAATCGCTCATTTGCTACGTTGATAATGATGTTCATTTTTAATAGAGTTTTACTTTTTGATACACAATTTTAATTCTTTTAAAAACATTTTCACAAACCTATGCAAGACCATTTAATAGCCGATCTGTTTGAAAAGCTTACTTAAAAAAAAAAATTTTTTTTCAAAAAAATAATGACAAAATGGGCCAAACACATGGGTTCACTTAAAAAAGAGTCTATTAATTATTAGAACTAAACCCAAAACAAGATTGATGTGAACAAGTGGTTTAACAACTATTTTTTTTTTAGCTTAATGGAAAAAAATTACTGTTCAATTTATGAAACATCAATAAGAAAGTTTAATTAGACTTTGATGTTATTTATTTTTAATTTCAAGCTTCTCAAAAAAATTTTTCAAAAACTTTTCAATATTTTTTTATTTTTATTGAATAATAAAACCAGTCTAATCTGAAAAATGTTAAATCGAAGTGTAAAAAAAGTGCGTAGAAATAGTTAGCGGTCAAATAGTATCAGATTACATGGAATAAAAAATAGTTAGAAAAATCTTTTGAACTTTAGCTCTTCAACTCGAACTAATGGTCTGTAAGTACACTCTTCAAGGTACAATAACAGCCATTTTTTAATTTTTTTTCAAAAGAGCTTAAAAAGTTTAAAATAAGATTTTCTCTCGAAAAAAAATCAAAAAAAAAAAACTCATAAATTCATCTTCATTGTTTATTAATCGGACATTTTAAGTCTCCTCTCAAATTCTTTCTCATTACATATTTCTAGTATAATAAAAAAAAAGGTCAAAGTATTTGGGGTTTCATTAAAAACTTATAAACCGACAAAAGTCTAAAATACAGTTAAGTTTCTTATTTTTAAATTTTTATTGCCAAATAAAGATCTTATTTCAAGTTATATCAAATTTGAATAAAGTTTAGAATCAAAATTTATGCTAATTTCTAAGAATATTTTTTTTCAAAACTTATTTAGAAAGATAAAAACAATTAATTTTGTTTGATATTCATTTAGTTAAAAAAAAAATTCCAAAATTGAGTATGGTTTATGAACAAGAATCTATATGAAAATTTATTTTTTAGGGTTTTATTTTTAGATGTTAATCTAAGTAATAAAGTTTGATGAAAAAATATTCAAATGTTTATAGATAAACAAAATCATAAATAAAAAAAAAACTTCAATAAACCTTGTAAATAAAACTTAATGAAAGTTATTTACCATAAATAATATACTTATAAAAAAGAGGATTAAAATTTTTTCTTTTTAAAAAAATTGCATTTAACTTGATTTTTCAATTTTACTATTGATAATTAATTTCGCGCTAATAAATCATCATAGTGTTCGGTTTTTATTTGACAAATCAGAAGGCTTTTCCGGCTGAAAAACTTGACTGATCCGTACATTATGCATTTTTCGAAAAAAAAAAAACAGATAATTTAACAAAAAGCTTTAAAAATCTACATAAGTAAAACGGTAAATAGTATATAAAAGTTCTCTTTAGAAAATAAAGTTGAAAGTTAAATGAAAATTCAAAAAGCTGAAAAAATTTCTCAAACATATATTTACCACAGAATTAAAATTAAATTTAAGATCATTAAAAGTTAAAATTAATAGTTATAAACCTAACAAGTTCGCTTATCTTTTTTATCATTTGAAATTAAAAAATTAACTTAAATTAATTTAAATAAAACATTAACTTTTGAGAAAATTTTGGAAAAACAAAAAAGGTGGCATAAGTTAAAAAAACAGACATGCAAAAATTACATTTATAAACTAAACATTGTCCACCCAAAACAATATAAAAAAATTATTATGACATAAAATATATTGTAAAAGTCGGAAGTTAAATTTTTTTATTTAGGTGAACTTTCTAGTAATTTTTGAAGAAAAAATCAAATGGAATGAATAAAAAAATAAATAAAATTAAAATAAATGAAAAGAAATCAAAAGATAAAAGTTTTAAAAAAACCGCAGACACATCAAAAAAAAAATTTATAGAAAAAATCGGAAATTCAACAGTATGATCAGGAAAAGCAGTCAAAAAAAAAAAAAAGAAGAAGATGAGTGATGGTTTTAAAAAAAAATGACAAAGTTGTAATAAGCTTGATGTATTAAATAAAATAAATTAAAATAAGGTAAATTATTTTGTTTCTCAAAATGAAAAAAGTTTTTTTTGCGAAACAAAAGAAGAAAAAATGACAAAAAAAATATAATAAAATTATAAAATAAAACAAAAAACTGAAATCCAAGCATTACTAATAAGCATGTCTATTAAAAAAATAAACATAATAGAAAACTGAGTTTAAATTTAATTAAAGTCTTAATAAAAAGAAGACATTGTTTTATTTCAACGAAAAAAAATTAATTGATGTAAATATGATGCTTCATTATTTTATAGTCTACCTTAGGAAGTTTTAAAAAAAAATAAATGACCATAAGTTTTGTTTATATTAGGAAAAAAAATAGTGACCGTGAAGAGGGTTAATAACTAAATAAAACTTTGAGTAAGAAAATCGATTCTTACAAGGTTATTCATTAAGAATCTTCAATTAGATATGCTATTTGAAAAAAAAATATTTTACAGACACAATTCACGCGACCTTTTTTAATAAATTTTTCATTTCGAAAAAGTTATTGAGCCTTTAACCAGAACAATTGAGTTAATATATATAAAAAAATATCAGTTTACAAATTATACATAACATCTAACTTAATGAAAAAAGACAACAAATAATTCACAAATTAGTATATAATACTAAAAAATGTGAAGAAGAAAAAACCAATTGTAGGTTTAGTCAACAAAAAGATAAAAAAAAATAAAGATAAATTTGAGTATAATGATGATGAATGATGGCATGTAATAAACAAAATATAAGAAACACTTTAGTAAATTGGAATGAAATTTTTTTTTGTGAAATTTTTCAATTTTTTAAGTTCAAATTTATATTTAATTAATAAGTTCAATTTAAAATAAATAAAAACAAAAATATTTCAAATTTATTTTAATTTTTCTTTAATGAGCCTAATCAAATAGAATTTTTTTTTTATTCACTTTAGTCTTCACCTGACATACGATGTGAAAGTCATAAAAAATAAGCATTTTAAGGATGCGAATTAAAAATAGAGAAAAAGAATAAAAATTTTAAAATTCTGGAAAAACTATAACCCCCACCACAACTAATATTATACAATTAATTTTAATTTTAAAAAAAGCAGTTTAAAATTGTGGAGAGAAAAAAATAAATAAAAAGAACATTTAAATCTAAACTTAAAAAAACCATCAAGAAGAGGACTTAGAATTATTTTGATAAAGAAAAAAAAAATTGTGTAGGCTGTTATGTCATGCTTGTGGTCGTTAACAAGAAAAAAAAATCAAATAAAAACAGCTAAAGAATGGATTAAAAATGCCTGAGGTAATAAAGAAATTGAATGTGGCAATTTTCAATGATATAAACCAAAATGATAAAGTTTTTATGGATAAAAAGTTAATTAACTTAAAAGTAACCTATTAGTTCAGTTATGAAAATATTTAAAAAAAAATTAAAATATTTTTATATAATTAAGAACTTGAGATTATTTGAATTAACTTTTTAAAATTTACAAAATTATTTTTAAGAAAAATTTAATTAAGCGTTGGATGAAATTCATTTAAACAAATTGGACTAAAAATAAATTAAAAAAAAAAGTTATCTTAATAGTAACTAATAAAAGCTTTAGGCTATGCAAGGTGCAGTTCACCAAAAAAGAGTATCAAAAAAAATAAAGAATGGAATAATATAAAACGCACCTTACACAAAATTTAAATGCACATCACAAGCATAATATATTTCTAAAATTAAAATCAAATTATGTGAAAGAGCATTAGCACTATATTTGTTTAAATATCTTTTTTTAATAAAAAGCTCAATAAAAGAAAGAAAATATTTTCAACAAAGCTACCTCATTTAATAATTTTAATTTGTTTTTAAAAATAAACTGATAAATAAATATTTATGCTAAAACAATTAAAGTAAACTTAAAAATTGAAAGTTATAAAATATTTTTTCAATTATAATATTAGATTAAGATTAAAAAATAAAGGAAGATAAGGTAATTACCTTGTATTTCTTTTAGGTTAATACTTCCAAGTAAAATGAAGATCAATTTATGACGATTAGTTCTTAACATTTCCAAATGAGCATGCTTAAATTCAAATTTCATCCATTCATTTTTTAAATAATTTTCTGATAGTAAAAGTATTGTACGACGTGAAGCATGCATAGCTTCTACAATAGCTTGACTTAATAAATCAGTAGCTACAGGTAAATCACGATAATGTAAGCAGAGACGGAATGATGGACTTCCATATTCTAATTCTGGTGCAAGCATTTGACAAATAAAAGCTTCTTCTTTTTTTGAATAACTTAAATATGCATCAAATAAACGATCTTCTTCTCTTCTACACAAAGAAGATGATGTACGTTGATTCAATCTTAATCCGTATTTTGAATAAAACCATATGCTCATTTCTTTTCGATAAATTAATAAGGCGATTATACCAAAAAAGAGAATAAGCAAAGAACTAACTGCTATTAAAGCAAATGGTAAAAACTGTTCTACTTGAAAACGTTGAAAAGCTGAGCTATTTCGCAATTTGTCTTTTAAGTTTGTAAATTCACGTAAACATAAACTTTGATTAAAATGTCCATCGAACAAAGGAACAAAGTATGTATCATTTAAATAACAATTAACAAAACTAGCATCTTTTATAATTGAATTTTGTAGCTCTGGCTTTATAGACAATAATTTATAAGTAAATTCACATTCACAACTCCAACTGTTTTGAGCTAATGTCAAATAAATCAAACCCGATGTTTGATCATTTGAAGATGTAAAATAATTATTATTTTGATTATTTGAATAAATTTCTAAATTGTTTTGACTATTAATAGGCTGTTGGCTTGCTGTAGGACTAATCAAAGTCCAGATGTTAAATTGAACTAAATGATTATGATCTAAGGTGAGTACACGTAAGCCTTTTAACATGCTGAATGTTGTATTGGCAATAATTTGCAGCTGGTTATGAGACAAATATAGTTCATTCAAATCAAACAAACGTTCAAATTCGTAACCATAGAGAGTGGTCAGTTGATTATGTTCTAAATGAAGAACCCTAAGAGCTCGTAAACCGTTGAAAGTTCGGTTGTGAATTGTTTGTATGTAACTATTGTTTAGATGTAAAATACGCATATTTTTACGGCCTATGAATGCATGGCTAGAAAGTATTGGGATTTCATTACCATCTAAATACAATTCTGTTGCATCCATTGGTATACGTAAAGGTAAAGAACGATGAGTATATTGATTCACTGTTTTTATATTATTTAGTGATGAAGTTGAATTATTCACTGGGAAACGTTGACTTATAGCACCTCCACAATCTACAATGTTAGTATTCCAGCTTGCGTCATAATAACAATTACATTGATCAGGGCAAGTCATTTTACAGTCACATGCATCAAACTCACAACAATGACAAAGTGCAAAACAATGAGAGCGATAACTACATAAAAACTCATTAGGTTGAACTTGAGATAATGGACGAGGATTAGTTTGTTGTTCAGTTGTACCAAAAACTAATGTACAAGTTATTTGATCTAAATCTACAAATTTAGGATATTGTCTTGAATCATCTAAATTTGAAGAAATTATATGAAGATCTAAATTACAATCACATACAAAGGGATTATCACGTATAGAAAATTCAGCTAAAGATTTACGTATTTTAGTTTTACTAAGCTGAAAAGAATTCATTTCTAGGCTTGTTAGTTGATTTGAACTTATATCAACCTTTGTTAAATTTTGTTTACCCAAAAATGTAAAAGGTGCTACTTTACGTAAAAGGTTTTGTTTTAAATTTATAATTTCTATACCCGATGGAAAAGAACTTGAATCTAAATCTCTAATTCTATTTCCACTTGCATCAAGTGTTCTTAATTTTAATAAATGCTCAACTTCATAATAGTTTCCTAAAGTTTCTATTTGATTGTTATGTAAATCTAACAACTGTAATCCGATGGGTATTAATGCATAATCAAACCAAGCAATTGAATTGTGTGAGATATTTAGCATAAGTAGATCGCGTAAATGAGAGAATAAACCATTAATTTCAGTTAATTGATTACCATCTAAACGTAAAAAATGTAAATCTGGCACATCTTCAAAACTACCTTGTTCAATAGATGCGATTTTATTCAACGCTAAGTTAAGAATACGCAAACCAGGTAAATCAGCAAAAACACCTTTAGATAAATTACCAATATGATTACCTTCTAAGTTTAAACTGTAAAGTTGTTCATTTCCTTGATAAGAAGTATTTTTAATACTTCGTAAACGATTGTAACTTAAGTCTAATGAACGAAGTTGATGTAAATCATTGATTGCGTGAGGAACAGAATCAAAAAGATTTGTAGAACAATTTAATTCCATCAACTCGCTTATGTTACGTAAAGCGTATGGATGAATAAAAGTAAGTTGATTAGCATCTATCGAAAGACTATGTAATGCAGATAAACCAGAGAATACATTTGAATCTAATCGATGTAATCTATTGTGGCTTAAAACTAAATACTGTAAATTTACCAATGGACTAAAAACTTGATCTCCAAGAATTTCTAGCTCATTATGATGTAAAAGTAAAGTTTGCAATTTAACTAAAGAATTAAAAGTTGATGAATCTAATTTAGTGAGCTTATTGAAACTTATATCAAGATGAACAAGTTGCTTCAATTGACCAAAAGTAGCTGAATTTATCCAATGAGATGTAATTTCATTATGACTTAAATCAAGCATTGTTAATTGTCCTAAATTATTAAATAATCCAGGAGGAAGAACTGAAATACTGTTGTTTTGTAAATAAAGCTCTGCTAAATGAGTATGAACTGGTTGAAAAAAACGAGGTGGAAGTGCCACAAGTTCGTTGTTTGAAAGAACAAGATAAGAAAGCTCGTTTAGTCCAGCTAAAGATTGCTCTTCTGCGCGACTGATCTGATTATCATGTAAGGTTAATTGTTTTAATGATGAAAGAACACTAAAACCACGATCTGTTAAAACTTTTAAGCGATTTCCAGTTAAATCTAAATTTGACAAAGACGATACTTTGCATTGACGACTAGGTCTTTGTTTACTTGAGAAACCTATGGCTGATACATCTGTAAAAGCATTTGCACTTAAATTTAAAGTAGTCAAACTATGTAGATCACAAAAAAGATCTTCTGGCAAACTGATTAGATTATTTGTACTTAAATCTAGTTGTTCAAGACGCTTTAAGTCTGAAAACAAGTTTGAATACTTTATGTTTAATTGTAAATCCCAATCTAAATTATGACTATGTATTGTTAATTGTTTAAGTTGAGCTAAGCCTGAAAACACAGCTGTTGGTAATTCTGATAATTTACACCTTTCAATTATTAATTGTTTCAATTCACTTAAATGTACAAAAGAATTATTACTCAAAGCACTGAGCATTAGTAAGTCATCACATAAAAGACGTAAACTAGCAGTACGTGCTGTTTGTATCAGACTAAAATTTGTTGGTTGTTCAGTTGATTGTGGACCATTTATTGTTCTTAAACGACATATAACAGCAACAGCATCACTAGCTAATGTTGGATCATTGGCTAAACTAGCAGTTGCTGTACTAGAAGAAATAAAAGGATTGAGCGAAGAAGAATTAGAGTTAGATGCTTGGCTGTTAATCAAATGATTTCTTATTAAATGCCAATCACATTCTTCTGGAGCAGAATAACGAGCTAATAAAGCAGCATCTATCACAATGGTGCTTGTTAACATTAAAATTAAAATATACAATAAATTAAATTTTACTTGTTGAATTAATGAAGTCGATTGAAAGTGGAACGGAATAAAATATGAAAAATAAGATGATAATGGTTTATATAAAGGCCTAGACTTTCCATTATGTACTGTTTGATGTTTGCACTTTAATGGCTTGTAATGAAGATGAGATGAAGGAATCATCTGTGGCGATGGTGATCGACTATCAACACAATTAATCCTTGATTCGTGATTCGAATTCAAAGTTGTGGCAGCAGCGGCCAAGCAGTAATGCATGACTGGCCGTGATGAAAAAAAAATGCCGTAAATCCGGCTGTTTAAGAATTAAATCAAAAATAAGTAGATATTTCTAAATAAAATATCTATGATGGCTATTTTCAAAAGCCAAAAAACTGAAATGAAGAGTCAGTGTCAAAAACAACAAAAAAATTAAACGATAGCAACATTAAAAGTCCGTGCTGAGCATCTATTTAGATTTTTTAGTTTTAAATTCAAATATAAAAAACATCATTTAATGAAGAATTTCAAAGAGCTATCTTTTGTTAGTGATGTTTGTATCATTTTGATAAAAAAAATTTAATTTCAATATATTAACAAAAAATTTCCGTTTTATATTTTGATCATTTTTAAGTATATCCAATAATAATATTAAAATTTTAATTTTATAACTTAATTTAGAAAATCAAAATTTATTTATAAAAAAAATGCTTGAGTGGTAGCTGTATTAATCGAATACTTGAAGAGCTTTTGTATATAATTAAAATAAAATTAAAATAAATAAAAAACAAATAACTTTAGATAAAAACACAAAAACTATTGGCTAAAACTGCTTCAGATAAAATTATATGAAGAGGATATTTTTTTAAATTAGAAGGTAGGCGTTCTAATAAACAAACTAAATCAAATTGAATCAATATTTAAATCACAATGAGCATTTTTCACAAACATCTAATTAATTTTAGATATCACTTTATTATAAAATTAGATTTTTTTAACTTAACTTTAAAGTTCAATAAATATTTAAATTGTTGAAGTTTTGTTGAAAAAAATTTTTCAAAAATTTATTTCTAAATTCAGAAAATATATTAAACTAGATGAAATTAAAAAAAATTTATACAAAAAACACATTAAAAAAAATTAATTAAAACTTCACTAAAAAAAATTTATAAATAAATCATCAAAGTAAATAAAAACGAAAACAAAAAATTTTATTTTTAAAAAAAAATTAAAATTTAAAGTTTGTACCACTTAATTTTAAAAAAAATTAGAAAAAAAAATTTGTCACTGACAGTGTAAAAGCTAAAAAGAAACTAAAAAAAATTTAAAACAATTTTACTAACGTTAAAATAAACTGGATACAAAAAGGCGGTACTTAAAAATTAGAAAAAATGCGCTGTAAAAGAAAAATAAAAGTTTGCGCAGTCTTATATTTTTTACATTAATTTAGTTAAAAACTGGAATAAGAAATTGGACAAGTTTTAGATCAAGAACTTTAAAACGCCACCTGTTCAAAAGAAAAAAAAATTTATAAAACTTGTAAATCTTTTAGAAAATTATTTTTTAGAAAGATAAAAACCAATTGTCAAATATTTTTATAAAAATAATTTTTTTAATCAAAAAACATTTAAAATTTTTAATTTGTTCATTAGTATTTAGTCAATTAAAAGAACCTGATTAAAAAAAAAAAAACTATTGAACTGAAATTAAAATAATGAGATTAATTTTACTTAACTTTGGTTTTTAAACTGTTCATGTTTGTAAAACAGAAGTTTTTAAACTTTATTTAAACTTCTTGTTTTAGCTTAAAAATAATTAAGAAAAAAATTAATTAAGAAAAAAGATTAAAAGAAAATTACTTTCATAAATCTGTATTAAGCTTGATCAATGAATTCAAAATAATTGTTCAACAGAATTTATTAAAAAGTAAAGTTTTGAAAATCAATTTTTTATAAAATCAAATTAAAATGAACAAAATTTTAATTAGATTATGAGAATGTTAAGACAAATGATGAATAAAAAAAGATAATTTTTTTTCAAAGTAGACTATTGATAAAAATTAAAACTAAATTAAAATTTGATTAGTATCAAATGAGGTGAGTTCAATGTATCAAATATTCAAAAAAAAAAAAAAATTCTGCAGGTCTTATCTAATTAGAATTTAATCAATAAAAAGCGTGCGGGTTTTTTTTTTAAAAAGTCGAAAAAAAAAAGAATCGAATTTTTTGCCAATTAAAACTCATAGACTCATGAACCTAAAATTAACAATGTTTTATTTTTTAAATAAAAAAGCTATTTTGTTTTAAAAAAGAGTTGCATAAAAACAAAATTCTAAATAAAATTTCTTCAGGCATTTTTCAATTTAAATTTGTTTATTGGTTGACTGCTTGTCCAAAAATAAAAAAGGTTTTATTTTTCTTTTATTCATTTACCTCTTCATTCAAATTCTTTTCAAATTCTGCAAACTATTCAATATAATTTTCGAATAGTTTGAACTTTTGTTAGGAAATCTTTTTTATTATACTTTTTTGTTCAAACTTTTATTTAGGTTTGTAAAACAGCAATTTAATACTTTTGTTTTTATTATCTTTAGTATTATTTTTAAACATTTGAAATCCCTAATTTTTTTTTAAAATATTTGAAAGTTACATAAATTTTTTTTATAAAACTTTTAATGCTTGTTCAAACTAATTATCAACTATTTATAACTTTTGTCTCTTAAGTTCAATTAAAACAATAAAAACGGTATTGGTTTTTATAAAAAAATAAAAGGTCTCTTGATCCTTTTGTATACTTGATCTTGAAATAAATCTTTTGTTCATTTTAAGTGTTTTAACTATGGTTAAAAGATTAAGCACATGCACAATGATGATTTTTTTTTTTCAATTGAGGTTGAGAACTTGAGTTTTACATAGTTTCCAAAGCTTGGTGGTCTAAATCTTATAAGAACAAAAAAGCTTAATAAAAAATTTAAAGTATTAACAAAGAAAACTTTTATGACAAAACTTTGTGGTCAGTAAGATCAAGTGCTTTGAAAAGTATCTTTGAAAGCTAAAAACATAATTAAAGTTTATAGAAAAAAATGTTTTATTAAAAAATCATTGTTCACATATTTTAAAAAAGTTAAATTTTTAAATTGTTCAATAAAAGTAAAAAATATGTTTTAAAGAAAAATGATGAAAAAGATTTGTTATGAACATTGAAAATCAATAAATTAATAAACAAAAAAATCAATATCTTTTTAAACTTTTTGAACTTAAGAATAGCTTTGAGCTAAGAAAATTCTTCTTTTTTAGTAAGCTATTTAAATTTTTGTATATAAGTACCCAAAGAATCATAATCAAATAAAATAGTTTAATAAAATGATTGTGCTGAGTTTTGCTTAAGCTTACAAATAGATGAGTTTTCAAGATGTTTTGAATTAAAATTGCATCTTTAAATAAATTTTTTTTTTAGAAACTGCTTAAACATTATTGCTTAATGATGAAAATATGGAATAAAAATAACAAGCTGACAAAGCGGCTTAAAAGGTTTCTAATGATGCAAAAAAAGCAATTTACACAAATAAAGATATTTGAATGAAAAAAATAAGCCAAGTTTACAAAAATAAAGAAACAAATTTAAAATTATAATCAATAGGTTTAGAATTACAAGATATGAAAAAAATTAATTGGAACACTAAAAAAGAAAAAGAATTTTTTAGCTAACTTTAAGTCACGTAGAATGTTTAAAAAAAAAGTAATTAAAAAAAGTTATACATCGTTTGTCCAACTAATTTTTTTGATTCAATTTTTAAAATTAAATAAAATCTGTTTCTTTTAAAAGTTGATAAAAAATTTTTTCTCTAATCATAGATTAGCATATAAAAAGTAATGAGAGCAGTAAATTTTTAAATCAAATTTTTTCATGTCAAAAGTAGTTTAAAGATTGAATTTAAATAAAAATAATTAAAATAATTAAAACAAACAAAAACTTTACCAAAACTTAATGAAATTAGTTTACTTGAGTAAGTAAAATGTCAATGATGACTAAAATTTAGTCAAATTTTTTCAACCATTTACCAAGTCATACCTTGTAAATTTAGGTTAAAAATATTGGTAAAAATTAACAGTTTAGAACTAATTTCAAACAGTTTTACTCAATTTAATTACTGTAAAAAAAAAATTAAAACTTTAATTATGAATCACGCTGGTGAACTCATTATTTAATAAAGCATTGTGATCTGTTTTTTGTCTTTTTTTTTTCAAAAAAAAAACTTTAAACTGATTAGTAATGGTCAATTTTTTAAACCAAAAATTTTACAGTTTTTGCATCTGGTTAAAACTTATCTAAATGCAAAAGATAAATTTTTTAATTTTTTTTATGGAAAAATTTAATTTAATTAAGAAATACTTTTCAGAACTTTGAATTTTAATTTAACTAATTTTTAGATCTTAAATTAGCTAAAAAGGTCTAATTTGTTAAAAAACTATAAAGAAGAATATTGAATGTGTAGGAACGTTTAAAGTTTAAATAGTTTTTAATAAAAATAATCGTGATAAAGTTATATTCAATTGAATTGACAATTTGAGGACTTGCTAATGATTCTTAATAATTGTCCTTAGTATTGTAATTACTTATGAAAATAAATGTGAAAAAAAGTAAGACACTAATCACGATTATAATTTGATGAGCCTTTAACTAAAAATTGTGCTTTTTAATAAATTTTTTAAAAATGAACACCAAAGAGTTTATATTAGTTCAAAAGATAAATAATTTAACACTTTTTATCAAGAAGAAGATTAAAATAGCCTTTGGCTATCAAGCATCCGTGTTTTGTTTATATAATACAAAATTTTTTAGGGAAAAATTTTATTTGAACTTTAAAAAAACGCATGCGTTAAGTAAAACAAGTTAGCATCTGGCAGACGTTTTCATAAAAATGAATATCAAACTTGAAAAAATAAATAAAAGTAATTTTAAAGTCTAAATTTAAAATTCTAATTTTAAGTTTAAAGCTATGCAACAAATGGTAATATAATTCATCTTGAAAATAATCTTCTTCTTAAAATTAAGTTGCTATCAATTTAAGAAAAAAAAAGAGAGAAAAGTTTTCAAGTTTGACTGTTTACATAAATTAATTTTGAAGGGCAAAATTGTTTTTCCTAAAATTATGCATTAATTAGTGGCTAGATAATTTAGTTAAAATGCACACCTTAAAAGGTGATACAATAAGTGTTAAGTAGCTAAAACTCACAATTATAATTAGTTTAAAATATGTGTTTTAAAAAGACAAAAAAGAAGAAAGATATTATATTATCAAAGGATTATATTTTTATTGAAAAGATTTTCTCACTTAATTTTACTGTGAAAAAATACACCTGGTTATAGTTGATAAGTTAATTATATGTAAAAACATCAAAAGTAAAATTGACAAAAATTCTTTAATAAGTGTGAATCTATTTTTAAAAAGCTGTTAAAATGTATTTAAATTAGATTTGGTGACGGGCACAATTAAAGGACTATTCATTAGTTGTTTAACAAAAGAATAGTTTAATAATCATCGTTTAGCACTTTTTTTTTTTTTAAATAAAAGCAATTTGAATTGGTTAAAAATTATAATAGACCATTATTTGCTATTTAATTTTATACTTTTATTTGATTAGTTTTTTGACTTCCAAATTACTATTATTCATAGGTATTATTTTATTTAGTAACTAGGTGTGAAGAAAAATGACCTTCTTTGTAGTAAAAAAAAAAATTTTAAGAAATAAGTTTAAGGCGGGGTATTATTGACCAAATAAACAAAAATTCATTCAAAAAACACATTAAAAAGACAAACCTCAAATTTAAAATGCAGAGTGAAAAAATTTTTCAATAGTTTAATCTAGTTTTTTTTTATCACAAAAACCAGAAAATCAATCATTGCTATTAAGGGACAAAATTTTTAAAGAATATTTTGTAGTCAAACTAGTTGAGAAATATTTTTTTCATAAAAAGGTATAATAAAGTCTAAAACGGATAAAAAGTCTCTTTTAACAAAATAATTAAAAGATTGTTATGTTTTCAAATTAATAAATATTTAAAGATATAAAAGCATTAATTATTTGTTTATAAAAATAATTAGCCATAAAAGAGCTCTTAATTTATCTATAAAAACTTTTATTTTGTTCTAATTAAATTTTTTAAAGAAGAAAAATAATAAAAATTTTAAAATAGCTTTTTAACAATACAAAGAAAAGTTTAAGTGTTCTTAAGAAAATGACAACTTTTGATTTTTAACAAGGCTTGGCTAAACTTTTATTATACTTGAAAAATAATTCTCAAAGTTCTGTTAGTTTTTATTCAAAAAAATAGAACTAAATCTCTGTTAAAAAAAAAGTGTTTCAAGTTAAGTAGTTAAGCAAAAGTAACAAAAAAATTTTTTAGTTGAAATTTCTTTTTTATGAATTTTTCTTATCAAATTTCTCATTCTTAAAAATTTTTCTTAAAACTTAAACATTTTAAACTTATAGTCAATCACTATTCTACAACCACAACACGACAAAAAATGTCATAATAAGATCACTGTCGTAGATTGTCGACCACCCAATGATTATCATCAGTATTGTTAAATAAACTTTAAAAATAAAAAAAAACAAAAGAATGTCTTCTTTTATCTAATCTAATTACATATTTACTAAATTTGAAATTAATCTTAAAATTTTTTCTTTTTTTAGGTATTTTGAAAAAATATTTTGCTATTTAATAACTAATTTTTTATAAAGTATTTAGTTACATTAAATTCTTTCTACTAAAAAATAACAGATTTTGCTCAAAAGAATTTTTTTAGAACTTAATAACATTATTTTGAGTAAAAAAAATAAGCAACAAGGTGCGAAACAATTTAGTGAAGGTAGAGTTTAAAGATTTTTTAGTACAAAAAAAAACAAGAGATTGCAAATTTATGTGCATAGTAATTATTATCTATAGATTATAAAAAATAACTTTAAAAATACGTCAGTTGGTTAGTATGGACTGACGCTGAGTAATAAGGCTAACCTTTAAAACAAAAGTAATAATCAATATTTTAAAGGGCAGTGATTTTTAAGAGAATTTTTCTTTTTATAGATTATATTTTAATCATAGAGTAACGCCACACACTTATTTAAAAAGAATTTTTCTTTCTTATAAAATTATGGTAAATAACCGTAATGAGAATGTTTTTTTTAAATTTTCTTTATTTTAAAGATGTTTTATGAACCATATGCTAAGTGTTAAATCCTCAAGTTGGCAATTTTTTTGTGTAAATTTTTTTATTAGTTGTAATTATTTATATGAAAAACAATTAACTGGACATTTTGTTCAAAAAATTCAAGCCTGTAATTAATAAGGTAGAGGGCGATTTAAAAATTTTTTTTTTTGTTTTTTTTAAAGGCTTATCAGCTAGATGGGTTAATTACAGGTCTAATGATAATAATTGAATTTAACAAACGATTTAACTTCATTTGAAGATAATTTCATTAAATTTTTTTTTAAATCTGCTTCAAATAATCCATAGAAATATGTAAAGCTTTTTTTATGAATTTTTATACTATTAAATTCTAATAGCGTAATCAATGTTAATGTCATTGAATTAAAGTTTATAAATAAACAGCGCCCTCAATATCTGCAGTTTACAATTTAATAAATTATGAAAAAAGCTTGTTACATGAAAATAAAGAATTTAATTTCATTTGCATTTAGATTGAAAACATAGTTCCCATAACAGCAGGATTCAGTTTATTAACTTTTCTAGTAAATTGAAAAAAAAAAAGATAAAAAATCAAGGATGAATATGATGACCAGGTATTTTAATAAAAAAAAAATTACTGGCTAAAAATGATGAAAAGGCATGTGCCAAGTATTTTAAAAAATAATCATTATCGGGTTCTTCTAAAATTCCCCTTTTACTTTTTCATTCAAAACTATAATTTGAAAAAAAATTAATTCTTAAAACTTTTAAATCAACCTAATTAATTGGTTCAATTTTATTTTGTTTTCTAAAAACTTTCTAATATATTATTAAGCTATTTACTAAAAATAAGTGCTTCCAATTTGAAAAAGAATAATTATTCAACTGACTAGAGAATTTTGATTGGTTTAGAAATTAATTTCTTTTTTTCTAATTTTGATTTTATTATTTTGGGAAATATAAAAACTTTTTCACAAATATTAACATTGAAACTAAATTATAAGTAAAAATACAAACATTAAGTTGTTATAAAAGAAAATTCTAATAAAATACAGGTATAAATTAAAGAAGCACGTGCAAACGTTTTAAATTTTGACATAAAAAAGACATGAAATTTTTTTAAGATTAACGTGTTTAAATAGCTTTTTTTTAATGTGAACTGTAAAATGTAAAGTACACAAGTTTTAGACTATTATTTGATATAAAAAAAAAATCTGCTCTAAAAGTAAATAAAATACAGGAAAATCAATTAAAGAAAATAAATTGAATAAAAAAAAAAATAAGTTAACTTCTAATAAGTAAAGTTGAACCACCAACAACGTAAAAAAATGATAAAAATGGACAATGAGTTTGCCTCTAGGGAATTTTTTTGTTACATAGAACTGAAGATTGTCACATTGAATTTAAAGTAAAATTGACAAAAATAAAGAATTTTTTTTTTAAAAATGACAAGTCCAGTTTGAAAATTTTGTAAAAGTAAAAATCAAAATTTTTGACAGTAATGAATAGAAGATTGGAAAAATTAAAGGGTGACGGTATATTCAAATGTATCAAGGGATGTTAAAAAGTATTCATTTATCTATATGTAAATTTTGTTACTAAGTGATAGTTTTTTCTAGGGAATTATAATTTGAATTATCTTTTTGTCCTTTTTCTCTATGGAAACAAATTTTGACCTTTAAAATCTCTTTTTTATTTCAACAAATAAATTAAAAGACCCAAAAAATAAAATGGACTTTTGAATATGATAAAATATTGATCTGGCATTGTTCATAAGCTTATAACTAAAAGGATTATAGAGAATATTTTCGCTAGATAAAGCAAACAAACCATAAAAACAATACACTCAATTTATGACATTACTCTAAAATAAAAAATAAAGAAAACAATAATAATAAAAATGCTTCATATTCTCTTCATCGTTTTATTTTTTTTGATTACAATTTACGACGCTGTAACCAGTTAAGCTTTAGAAACAATTCAATTTTTAAAATCAATTTTTTAATATTGCGTTTTGTACTATAGATGTTATATGTAGACTATTTATAAACTACGCTCATTCACAGTTTTAATTTTATTTTATAAACGTACTGGACATTTGGACGGAAATAAACTTTAATCATGAAAGAACGCGTTTTCTAAAGTTGAATCGATAAATTTTAAAATTAATAAAAAAGCAAAACAAAAAATTTTTCTAATTTTAATTTAGAATCCATTTTGTGTAGCAGGAAGTTGCAAGACAAAAATTTATTTCAAGAAAAAAAATTTTTGTTAAAAAATTGTAAATAACGGAAGTTCATCTATTTAATATAAAAAAAAATAAAATACAATTGAAAGGTATGCTTAAAGCTTAATGTAAATGAAAATTTCTTTTGATAAAAGATGACCTTTTTAAATTACTTGTCCAATATTGTTCTTATTTTTTAACCACTTGAAAATTGAGGAAATCATTAAAAGAAAAAAAAATTTTATTATCAACCTCTTTGTATTTAAAAAGTATTTGGAAGATAAAATTAAGAAATCTATAAGAATTGAAATTGTATAATAATCTAGATGAAAACTAAAGCTATAGTTATGAAAAGACACAAATAAATACAAAGAAAAAAATTAGATTTAGCCTTGTAGCTAACAAATGCGATTCTCATGGTAATTCTTACCGAAAAAAAAGAATAGAAAATTTTTTTTAAAAAAGATAAAAAAAATTTTTAACTATTAAGTTTTTTAACATAACAAAGATATGTATTGACCATCTTTTAAAAATGTAACCATTGATACAAAAAATGATAGAGAAAAAAGGTTGATGAACGAAAAAACTAAAAAAAAAAAACTCGACTACTAGAGCATGCGTATTCAAAATATCTAAATAACATTTAGTAATTTAAAAGCAATAATTTTGTTGTAAAAACTATTTTAATGTTAAAGCTACAATGAGAACGCGTTATTTTAATCTAAACAAAAACTTAAATTGGTGAACAAAAAAAAAAAAGCAAAAAGATGATTGAAAACAGCAAGGTTCCAAAATAAGAACCCCCATTAAGACTGTATACCAATTTTATTTTAACGGTAAAAACTGATGCTTTGAAAAATTATTTTTAAGTAAAGGCTATACGGTCAAGCAAACAAGGTATTTCAAAAAACAATGAAGCAACATTCCTCTGGTCATTTGAGCATTCAATAGTTTCTTTTTTTTAAGTTAAAAACTTTTTATGAGTTTGTGCTTAGAATTTTATTAGAAAAATTCAAAAAACAATTGTCGGAAGTGACTTTGATTTGAATCATCTTACTTTCAAAAGAATTAAATGAAAAATCTAATAAAAAGTAACTAGTTTTTTTTAACTAATTAAACAAGGACAAATTAAAAAGAAAATAATGGTTAAACGTATATTTTATAAGTGAAAAAGCTTTTGAGAATTCTAATCGCATTTCGTAGTTTGAATTTAAAAGTTTTTTTTTTAAGAAATCAAATTGTAGCAGCATTTCAATAAATATTATATTATCTAAGTTTAAAAATATATTTCAAGTTAACAAAGATGGAAATTTTAAATTAAAGTTTTAGTATAAAAATTACGTAAAAAACAAATTTTGACAAAAGAACCATTTATATCAAGAAAAAACATTTTAAAAATAAACTTTTTAAATTTAGAAAAAACAAAAATTAAACATCAAAATTGACTTTTTAAAATAGATCTGAATGTGTCAAAAAATCGCATAGTATTCAAAACAGTAAGTCATTATGGAATAAAAAAAAGCTGTAAATTTTTATTTAATGATAAACACCATAACCCCTTACCTAAAAAAAAACTCAATACAACTTCGTAATTCGATAAACTTTTAAAATCAAAAAAACAAAAAAGAATTAAAGGGAAGAAAAAAAAATTAAAAGAAAACAGATTAAGCATAAAGAGAGAAAAGAAAAAATTGAAAAAAAACAAACAAAAACTTTGTGCAGTGTATTAGATAATTGTACCACAGAGCTAAAAACAAACTGACATCACATCTCTAGAGCTATTCAATCGATTGCTAATTATTTAAAAAGTGGACCGTACTTTTGATTCTCTAGAGTAGAAAATGAAAAACCTGATGCCTAGTCTAAATTTTAAATACAAAAGTGCAAATCTCGACGCTTGAATTAATTGTTAGTTCAAAACTAAAAGGTGATGAACAGCGAAAAGTAAAATCGAATAAATCCCAAGGTATTGTTGAGCAAGCGCAATAAATTTTTTTTTTTTTAGAGATGTATTTCATTAGCTGAATTATGGTCACAAGGGATAAGAAGCAAAGAAAAAATAAATATTACAAGCCGTTCAATCAGAATAAACTTTTATCTTTTTTAATTTTTGTATCTTTTTATTTTTTTACTTTTACTTAAAATAATATTGTTTTGTTCGAAAGTTAATTGTTGGTAAACATCGTTTAAGCAAATTTCTAAAAATTAACATTTAAAGCAATTTATAAAAAGATAAAATACTATTACAAAGAACTTTTTTAAAGAGTTTTTTTACATAAAACAAAAAAAAATCATTTTATATTTGAAGGTTTTAATTTTAAAAATGTAAGAAAAATATTTAATTGAGCAAGTAAAGTCATTAATTTCTTGTTTGAATAAATGAATAAAAAATCATTCTTAAAACTAATCCTTAAAAGAATTACTTTCATAAAAAATTATTTTATGAATAAGAGAAGCAGAAAAAAAATTGTCAATTTATGTTTTAAGTGAAATTGTCAACTAATATCATTCAGAGAGTTACCATAGAAATTTTCTTTTTTAAAAGCAATTGAATAGCTTTAAGCTATTTTTGGTCAACTATTGTCAAAATTTAGCATTAGAAAATTGAAAAAATCTAATTGCATCTTGCGAATTTAAAGAAACTTTTTTTTTTTAATAAAGATTAGCCTGAAGATAGTAAAAGCCACTACCCAAATGAAACAAAAGATATCACCAAAAATGATCAAATAAAAATTTTGAGCCAAGGGCTTTAAATTCTTTTTTAGAATAAAAATATTTTTATAACAGGTAAAATATGTATCAAATTTTCATTGATTTTTGTTGCTATAAGCATAAATTAATAATTTTAAGTACAAATAAAAACAGAAGTTTTAAGCATATTCTACTTATAAAATCAAAAATCATCTTTTTTCTAGAAAATATTTTAGATTTCTATCATCCTTATACTTATGAAATGTTATCAATAAAAAATAAGAGAAAAGTGGATTAAAACCACTTGTCGACCAGCTGGTACGATTTTTTTATTAAAAGTATACAAAAATTAATTTATGTAAAAAAAAATTAATAAATAATAAGATTGAGCTAGTTTTTAATATTTTGCGTACCCAAACTAATCATAACTTAAATAAGGAAAATTTGACAGAATTCAGTGGCGCCACTAATGCGATTATTGAATTAAAATTAAAAAAAAAAACTAATTTTCCTAGTATACAAACATAGTAAAAAAGAAAAGTTTAATAAAAATACGATAAGCACTGGTAAAAAAACACGCGACAAAAAAAAGAGAGAAGACTAAATAATAACAAAGGAATTGAATTTGAATTACCACCATCATCACATTAATGGTCTTAAAAAAAAAAAAATAACATCATGAGTTGGTGGATTAAAAAAAGAATGTTGAAATAAAAATGCATCAAATAATAAGAATTAGCTAGGGCTGAATTTTTTAAATTTAATTTATGTTAAAAAAAAGGACATAAAGTAACTAAATTCTTTCAAAATTGACCTACGGCATATTGGGAAAAATTTTTTTTTTCTTCCAGAAGAAAAATTTTCATCTTTTAAAAATAGAGATTTTTATTTTAAGTTTATATTAAGAACATGTTTTACATGATGGTTGAAAGTGATACTTAATTTGAAACATAAACGATAAAGTTTTTTTTCTCTAGTTCATTTAGAAATTCAAATCGTGTTCAGGCATCAAGTGTCGAATTTCGCAGATTATGCAAACTATGTTATGGCTTTCGTATATTATACCAAAACTTTTTTTCTATCCTATTTTTAAAAGTTAAAAACACAAGGGAATCCAAAAAAAAAGAAGAATAATTCTCATTTTTAAATGACCATAGTTGTTTTTGAAAATATGTAAGAGCTTTTAAAATTCCATAGAGAAAAAATTATAAATATTAATATTGAGAATGAAAAAAAAATGAAAAAAAAGATGAATAGAGGTGTATAAAAAAATGAGTTATAAAACCAAAATAAACAAATAGCTAAAATCATCAATTTGAAAATTCCAAAAGCTAAATGACCAAAAACTAATTTTTCATTAGTTCTCAAAATGATAAAAAATTTTTTTTTTTTCTAAATTTTTTTTTTTAAAATAGTTGTCCCTCTAATAATTAAAAATCAAATTCTAGTAAAAACGAAGGTTTTTATTGAGAAAAAAATTTTTCTAAAAAAAACTATCTAAAACAGTTTATTCAATTCTTAATTGCCAAAAAGAAGAATTGAACAATAAATTAAATTTATTATTTTAATTAATTAAATTTTTAATTGGTCATTGCATTCAGACAATTAAGAAAGGGGCGAAAATAATAAAAAAAAATTTATCTATAAATTAAAACATTGAAAAACAAAAGGATAAAAAAAGCATTTAAAACAAAAAATGTTCATTATGATAGAAAAAGGCAGATGGTAAATAAATAAAAATCAAATTAACGTGCAAAAGGTATGAAAATAGATGAAGAGGATGTGGATTTTTACTTTGATGCTGTTGGCAATCATAGTGGTAAGGTGGTGGTTATAATGATGGTACTAATATAAATGATCATATAAATTGCAATATAAATGGTTTTAACTTTTGCAACTGTTTATATATCTTAAAATTTTGGGCTACATTTATAAATGCAGGTGAATTAACATTAGATTTATTGCATAACACCTTAAATTTTTTTCACTAAAAAAAACTGCTGGATATAAATAACCAGTTATTTAAGTTTTATAAAAAAAACTGCCCATTTCAAATTTTTCTTTTCAAATTTTAATTACAATTAAGAAAAAAGACATCTGAATAAAACAATTAAAACAAAAATAATGCCTAATCAAAAATAAAAAACAGCAAAAGATGAAAAAAATGATAAAATTGGCAAAATAAATTGTATTTTGTAATGCGATTTTAAAACAAAAAAAAATAAAAGGTAAAAAGTGAATTATAATCTGGTGTTGAAGTTAAAAATAAAGAAGTGAATGTTAAAAGGTGTTTAATAAATAAATTGAATGATGAGAAAAATTTTACTGATAAAAATATTTAAAGAAAGCAAATTAAAAAAAATTAAGCAACACTTAAAGAATAATAGAAATTTATAAAAAATAAAACTTTTTGATCTTAATCTAGGCAACAAGTAAAAAAATTAATTTTTATTTTAAGCGAAAGAGTTGAGGGTCATTTCCGGAAGACAAAACACGAAAAGAAAAATGATCACAATAAAAAAAAATTATTTTATAGAATAAAAAGATGTCTGTAGATAATCATTGATGTGAACTCTGTTAGAAAACTTTCTAAAGTGGACAAAAAATATAGCTTGCCATTCACAGAAAAAAAAAAGTTTTTCAACCTTTTTTCTTTTAATGTAAATTGAAAAGTTTTTTTTATGAAACAATTAATTTAAAAGTTAATCAACTAAAATTGGATTGTTTGATGTAAAATTGAAATTCGTAAGAAAAAATTTTATAAACAAGAATATTCATTATCTATAAAAATTTGAGACTTGTTTTAAATTAAAGTTCAATGTTAAAGTATGTAGTCTTTAAAAAAAAACTAAATAATTGAAAAATAACCAAATGTAAAACCAAATTTAAAAAAATAACTCAAAAAACAATTACAATTGAAATTTAAGCAGGTGCGAAAAAAGAGAAAATAATTACAGAAAAAGCTCAAAAATTTAATGAAGGTTCTGAATTAAAAAAAACTAGTAAAATGGAAATTTTAATTTCATCAGTTTTAACACCACATCCTTCATTTTATTAATTTTAAAACCTAAAAAAATAATTAACAACACTAAAGTTACAATTTTAATTAAACAATTAAAACAATGTTTTTTCATCCATTATCAAGCTTTTTTTTACATTATGCATTAAAATTTAAATCATCATTTTTAAATTTTAGATCAAAAAAAAGAAAGATAATTAGGTGCAAGTGGCCAAATGTAGAATCAAATAGCGAATAAAATTGAAAAATTAAATTACTTTATGTGCTTAATGATCTGCTGGTTTTAACTACATCCCATTTGGTTACTTTGCTACTGTTTTTTTTTTTTTTAGTGTTTTAACCTTTAAAAAAAATCTCAAAATGATGAAAGAAAAAACAAAAATTTTCATTTAAAATTAAATTTTGAAGTCAATTTAAGAATCTTGAAAATATAATTAAAGAAATCATAAAATATAGGAAGACTTTAAAAAAGAATAAAAAAACAATTTAAGAAAAAAAGCGCGAAATTGATGCTTTATGTTTCCAATTTTCAAAAAGATAAATTGCAAAAAAGGTTATTAGTTGCTCTTATTAAATGAAGAGAAAAACAAAATTTAAAAGATTTTACTTTTTTTATGGTAAAATTGTCTGTTTTTATTTAAGAAAAAGAAAATTTTATTATTCAAAATGATCTATTTGCAAAAAAATCAAACAATATTCAGTATTATAAAAGGTCCTAAAAGTGAATTTCAAGAATTATTATTTAATATTCTTCAATTTAATGGAAATTATTTTTATGAAAAAGAAATTTACTAAAATAACAAAAATTAAGTGAAATCTACTTTAAAAAATGAAATTACTTTAGAATAAAAAATTGGGAATTATTTTATTAAAAAAAAGAAGAATAATGATAATGACAAAGAAAGTGAAATTAAATTTTAGGGATGCCAACTGTTGGCTACTAGCTGTGAACACATCATTTAAAGTCCACCATAGGTGGTTTTTTGTTTGAATACAAACATAGTTTAAGATAGGAAAAATATTTTTCTATTTTGAAAAAAAAAAAACTACAACACTTAAAAACCAAAACAAAAACAAGATGAATAAAAGTTAAAAAAAAAACATACCTTTTACTGCCCACCAGCTTAGGCTACGTCATACTGAGAGCGTAATTTAGTTAGTCAACTACATCACCAATTTATTTTTATAATTGACAACACTAAAAGGTAATTGTATAAAATAAATGTTATTCATTTAATTTTTTTTCACTAAGAAATGCACTGAATACAGGTGTAATAAGATTTAGAATTTTTTTTAGAACTTTGAAAAGTTGATAATAAAAAGTGAAAATATTTTAACATCAAATTGATATAAATTGCTAAAATTAGTCTAAAATTTGAGAAACATAAATTTAAAAAAAAAGAAACTAATTGAAACTCCTTAAAATGATTATAAAGTGAAAAAATTGGCTGTGATTAACTAATGTAATTGTTGAATTCCTTTAAAATGAATAAAGTTTAAAAAATGACTAAGAAAAAAATTAATTTTGAAATTCAAAATGATTAAAAATTAATTTCAAATTAATTCTAAAGTAAATGTTTAGTGTAAGTAGTAGTGTCTAAGAGAATTTAATAAAAAGTTTTTATCAAACTGTGTTTGAAATAAATTATTAAGATTAAGTAAAAGATCAATTAGAGTTTTTTACTAAAAAAAATAGTAAAACAATATACCATACAATTCCAAAGTTGTTTTTTTTTAAAAAAAAAGTCAATTATTCGAAATAATTAAAATTGGCGGTAGACATTAAAAGCTAATAATGATGTGAGTTTTCAAACATCCGCAGGGTTTTATAAATAATTTTAATTATTTTTAACGCATAACAGTGATAAAGTATTAGCAGATTACACACACCTTTTTTAAAAAAAAATAATCTCAACTATTTTTATAAGTTCGACAGCATATTATTAAACAAACCTTTACTAATACAAAAAAATTACACAATTACACAACTTTAATGTAAAGATAAAAATATTTAATTATACAATAGATATAGAAATTTTTTAGAAGAAATTTTTTAAAATTCATTCAATGAGAAATAGTATGCACTGGTGAACAGGATTGCTTCAGGTGTCATATTCATACCGACAAAGAATTCGATACGCCTTTTAATTATAACAATAGAAAACAAGTAAAGTTCACAACTTATTAACAAAGAAATCACAAGTTTTAAAAAAAGAGATCAAAAATATCAATGAGACTATAAATCGATGTTATGAAAAAATTTTTAACCGCCCCTACTTAACACCTTTCATTTGTTAAATTAAAAAGTTAAGCACGCGAACTAGTTCATTTGGAAAATTTTTTTCTTTTTTAAATCAAAAAAGATTTTTTAAAATAAAATAATTGAATTATTTTAGTTCTAAGCAGATGTTTGGTGTAAACTTAAATCTAAATTGACATTTTCTATTGAAATGTTTGAAATATTTCAAATACTTTATAACAATGAAAATTGTGGTCAAAATTTAGAGACAACACCTGTAAATAAAGATAAAATTGATGGATAGAAAATTTAATTTAGAAAAGAACTTAAGAAAAAAATAGATGAAAAAAAAGCAAATAAAGCGGTCTTAATCCAATAGAAAAAAAAAATAAAAGCAAATTTGTTGCCTGTCAAATATTTGAATCAAATTGTTGACAGAACCGTCTTTCTTCACAACTTTTAAATAGCTCAATTTGCAATGTAAAATTGACTTTTTGCATGCCAATTTAATTATTAAATAAAATATAAAAAGTAGAAATGTAACATTTGCAATTGACAAGCCAATCATTGTGGTCAATAGTAATGATGGACTTGTGAAAAGATGTTAAAGTTTTAAACTTTGGGTGTTTTCTGAAATTAAAAAAAAGGCGCCCTCAAACATCAATCAATGTATTTTTTGTACTTTAAGAATTTTGTTTAAATCACATAAAATTTAATTTGTTTTAAATGACAAATTTCTAAAAAAAAAAATGGAAAAGATTTTAAGATACTTAAATTTATTTTTTTCTATAAAAAAATCAACAGTATAAAGATAAATTAGAAGATTAATTGATCCAAAATTTAAAACAAAAATAACTAAAAATAAACAAATGAAAAAAGTCAAAATCATCTTAACCATCATAAATCATTAATCGAGTAATTTAATCTTTTAACTTTGAAAAAAAAACTTAAATTTTAATCTGAAATATAATCAAAAAAGTTTGAAGATAATTTTCAAGCAAAATGTATTTGAAGTTTGTTTTTATGAATAAATTCTTAAATATAATCATAAAGTTAAAAAATTAAAACTTCAATTTATATTCATGTTGAAAACGAAGGAAAATTTTTTTTAATTTAAGAAACTTGAAATCAACTGGTTAAAGAGATAATAAAAATTATATTTATAAAATAAAAAACTATAAAAACTGATAATTTTATTGTCACATACATCTTTTTTTAAAACAAATAGGAAAAACAAAATTTAAATACTAAAAATCTGTTTAAAACCACAGTTTAGTTTTTTTTCTAAATTTAATAGTTTTTTAAATTTATTGTAAATAAAAAATTTGTTTGAAAAGATGAGAACAGAAGTTTGAACAGTTTCAAATCTAAAATTAGCCAGGTATAAGAATTTAAAAGATTTACGTCAATTTATTGCCAAATCATAAATCAAATTAGTTTTGACTTTCTTATCTTATACTTTGCAACTGAAGGTGCTTGTCATCAACAACTCATCAAAACACTCTGGTCACTACATATATAAAATTTTTTTTTTTTTTTTTAAAAAATCAAGTTAATTGACAAACTGACCATTTTAAGTACTTTAAAAAACAAATAGAGACTTGATAAACCTTTTTTTTTTTTCAAAATAGAAAATTTTTATTAGTTTTTTACAAGTTTTACAATTTCGTTAATTTTATAGATTTTTTTATGATTTTGTTTTTTATAAATTCTTTTACCTTTTTTTATTTGATCTTTTGTTTTAACTTTCATTAAAAAAAAAAATGAATTGCTCTAATGTTTTATAAAAAACTTTTTTTTGTTCAAGCTAACTACAAAATAACAAAATAGACTTAATTTTATTATCATCATTTTACACAATTACACCTTTTAAACACCTTTAAAAAAATAATAAAACATCATAAAGTAAATAAAGATTGAATAGATTTTTTTATTCTGAAATAGTTTTTAACAAAAACCAGTAAAAAAAGTGACAAAAATAACTTTAACTTAATTTTATAAAATTAATTTTTGAAGATTTTTTTTTTATCATTAAAATCTATAGTTATTAAAACTATTTTATTGAATCACTTTTCTTTTGACAGAACATCGACCCTTAAGATTAATAAATAAGATTTAAGTGAATATCGATTTGCTTAAACTAATAAAATTTCGATTTAGACACCTGTCACTCAAAAAGTTAAATATTTTAACTTGATTTTGTTGATTAATTAGCTTTTTGTTTATAAATTTATGTTAAAGTTAATTGAAAATTTTTTGTTTTTAAAAAAAATTAAAAGAAAAACATTTTAATCATCAATATTAATCTATTAGTTATGAAAGCTATTTTCATAAAAAAATCCCCACACTAGTTCTAAATTATTAAACTTTTCTTTAAAATATTAAAATCATGAAAGTCAAGTAGATAGCAAAAATTGAAATATTTTAATGGAAAAATGTCATAAGATCATATTACAAGAATGAAAAAAATTCAAAAAATTTTATTTATAGATGAATAGTTACTAAAGTTTACCTGTTTTTATTCTTAAAGCTTAAAGTTGCAAAATGTATAACAATAAAAATATTCAAATGAAAAAGATATAAAAAGATGAAAATTTTCTGATAAAAAATTAGCTCAAAAATTTAAAAAGATGTAAAAAATTTATTTATGAAAAAAGAAGCTAAACAAAAAAGCTTTTTTTTTTTATAGAATATTCTCACAAACATGCATAAACAAAGAATCAACAAAATACTACATCTTTTTTAATACAATTCTACAATTATAAAGTTATTTTATTTACGAGTCTATAGAATATGTTTTTTAAAATGTGAAATTGGATAAAAAGTTTATATCTAAGAATAAAATGCAAATAAAGATTAAGTAAATATTAGGTAAACTAGCTTAAAGCTTAAAAAAAAAAACTAATCAAGTCATAAAAAAAAAGATGTATAAACGGAAATAGTTATAAAAAAAAACCATTGGACTAAATTAAAATTCTAACAAATATCAATTATTTTAATGAATTGACAATATCAAAGCTTTATTTTATTCAAAATTTAACCTTTATTAATATTGTTTATGAATTTTTTGTTGAGAAAATTCTGAAAGTATCAAATAAATTAATACATAATAAAATAATGCGTTGTATAATGATTTTATATATTATAAAATAATTTTCAATATTAGTCTCGAATTTTCAAGTGCACCCTCTGTATGTAGTCGGCAATTAGAATATAAAGCAATTTTAAAAAAAAAATCGTTACCAAGAGAGCAAAAATGGTCATAATTCATCTTGAAACATAAGAGAGAAAAAAAAATACTTTGTTCCTTGCAAACTTATACGCTTTACCACATTAATTATGTGAAAATACGAACTAGCTTATTAGTTACTACTAGGTGCAACAAAAAAACAATAAAAAAAAGTTCAAAAAATTCGAACCTTAAACTATTAATTTTTTTTTTGTAAAAATTGAAACTTGCGAAAACAGAAATTTTAAGTTTTTTAAATTTCAAAAAAAAGGCTTCTTAAAATAAATTTTCTCTAATTAACTTGAAAATTTTAAGCAAAAAATTTTAACTTTTTATAAAAAAAAGATGCCATTTGTATTAATCAAACTAAAATATAATTAAAACAAAAAAAATAAACAAGTAAAAAGCATTAATTAATTCATTAATTAAAGGTAGAAATACATCATTTTTATTTAAAAAAAAACAAGTTTTTTAAAACACATTAAAATGAAAGTTAATTTTATGTCACAAGAAAAATTGAACTGATGGATTGTAGATTTTGGGCGTACCTAACTGACATTGACAATTGAATTTTGACCAACACAACTTTCATTTTAAGATAAATAATTCTTAATTTAATTAGGTGAAACAAAAAAAAAATCTTAAAAAGTTCTGATGTAAAAGAGGGTGGAATAAATTGATAGGTTTTGTTAATTTTTTTCATTTTTGTCAAAATATGTTTTTGTCTTTTAAAATTCTTTTCTGTAAAATATATTCTAAATGTCAAGATAAATTGAAGATTAGTTCTGTTAGCATTATGAAGCTTTTTTTTGACTAAAATATTTTTTATCTTTTTTAATTCTAAAATTCAATTTTATTTTGAATTTCATTTTAGGTTCCGTTTTATTATTAAAAAAAATATAACGTGACTAATTGTTTTCTTTATTCTTTTTCCGTTTCCTTTAAAAAAAAAAGTTAAAAAAATTTTTGTTAAAAGTTTATTTGTTTAGAAATAGTTTCCATTTATTAAATTAAATCTACGAAAAGAAATCAAATACTTTTACTTTAAAAGTATTTGATAAGTAGAAACATTTTTAAAAGGAACTATTTTCAATAAATTAATGATTAGCTAGAAACAAAGATGATGTAAGTAAAAAGTTAATAAAATTTTCATAAAACCTATTGAAAAGTAAAATTCTTAATAAGTAAAACAATTTAAACAAAAGAAACTATTCAAAAACTGTAAATCTTAATGTAAAATAAGTTAAAAAAATAAATTTTCTAAAAAAACTTGAAAAAAAAAAAATTTAAAAAAACTTCAGAAAAAAGTTTAAAAAAAACTATTTAAAACCTATTTTGAACTCATAAATTACAGAAGGATTGTTTTAACTATACAAATGTATTCAAAATTAAAAAACTCAACAACCTAAAGTTTGTTTGCATTTTTCTTACTTTGTTTGTAACAAAATTTGAAAATACTTTTAAATAATTAAATGATTTTAAAACTTTTCTCAAAAAAAGTTTTTCAAGTATTTTTTTAAATAAAAATTTAAACATTTCAGCACAAGAAAATGTCAGAAAATTCAAATCAAAAATCATAAAACGATTGAATGATGAAACTATTTCGTTTTGAAAAAAAAATCAAATCTCTAAAGAGAAAGGTTAAATTTTTGATGAATAAATTTTTAAAGAAAGATTAGAAAAAAGGACATTTGAAAAAGAACATTGTAAAAGTATATTGATAAAAAAGTTTTATAAAAATATTTTTTATTTGAACTTAAATAAAACGAAAAAAAAGAATTAAATTAGATAAAACTTTTTTAAAAAAATAAATATGAAGAACTTGAAAGCGCCACTTGACGATAATCAAAAAAACTAAATTAAAAATAACTAATTAGACTTTATCTGTATTTTTAATTAAAAGTGACAATTTGTTAAAGAAAGTTTGTGTGTCAAAAAAAAAAATATATATTTTGACTCTAATTTATCTCAATTAAACAATTTGATGTCTGAGATTCTAAAAAAAAAAAAACTTCAACAAATTAAATAAAGAAATTATTTTAAAAATCATTGACAGAAGTTTTCTTTTAAAAAAAAAACTTTGAAAAAATCATATCAATAATTGAATAGATTTGAAAAGTTTTTCTTAAAAACATTTTTCAATTGATGACATTTTTTTATTAAACAAAATTGAGTTCAAGATTATTAATTTTTAGCTCAAATCACAAGTCATTTTGAAGAATAAAAATTAAAAAAAAAACCCCAAACTTTTCATCTAATTAAAATTTTGTTCACTATCAAACTAAATTAATTAAAAAAGAATTTCCTTTGTGAAATGAATTATTAAAGAGTTTGCTTTTCAAATTGAATCAAATAAAAAATTAATTTGAAGAAACTTTTTTCAAAAAGATTAAAAATTTTACAAATTTTTTAATTTGAATAGAAAATCTCTTTGGATAATTATAAGTAAAAAAATAGAGTTTTTAGAAAAGATTATTTTACAATACTTAAGCTTAATACATAATTAATTAGAATAAAACTATTTATTAATAAAATTACATCTAATAAGATTATCATCTTAGAATTTTTATATCTTTATTTTACTAATTAAATATTTCCATCTTATTTTAAATATCCTCTCAATAAAAATTATCTTTTTAATAAAAAATCATTTTAAATGTAAATGAAAAAATCTTGTTTTAATTGTTAATGTAAAATCATTCCAATTGTTAATGTAAAATCGTTTTAATTGTTGTTATAAAATTGTTTTTTTATAATCAAATCATCATATTTAATGAAAACTCATCTCATTTTTATATAGTTAAATCATCTTCTTTTTTATAAAAAAAATCATCTTTTTCATGATAAAATCATCTTTTTTTTTTAATGAAATCATCTTAATATTTTGTCATTCTAATGAAAAATATTTTCTTTTGAAAAACAATAGTTCAAAAAAATTTCTAATTAATTTATAAAAAAAGATCAAAAACTTAGATAAAACTATGAATTCAATTTTGAATAGCTTTCAGTATTCTCTTTTTTTTAAAATCTAATTAAGTTTGAAAAAAGTTAAACTTTTCAAAAGTTTAAAAGTAAAGAAATCATTAGTTTAAAACAAAGACACATGAAAAGTTTAAAAAACAAATTAATACACCTGACAAAACTTATACCTAGAGTTAGAAGATTAATGACGTGTTTCAATAGCTTAACAGAAAATCAAAAAAGAAAAGTTTAAAAAAAAACAGTAACAAAAAAAAACAGGCTAAACCTGATCAAAAAACTATTTTCACACTTAATTGATTATATTAGTTCTTAATAAAAATTCTTTTCAAAAAAAAAAAAGATGAAAAACAATGCACCTAGCTTTTTATATGAAAATTTTTATATAAATAGCTGTAGGTCATCTAATTGTTAAAAATTTTAACATCATTTTTGCTAATTTTTTATTATATTAAGCAAACGTATTTAAAAATATAAAACAAAATTATTCTAACAAATAAGTAAAGTGAAAAGAATCAATTTAGCAAAGCATTCATCTTTTTATTAATTTTTTGAGCTATACACACTTTAAGGAAAAATACATTAATCTTTCTTTAAAACAAAAAAATTAAAATAATTTGTCTTATCATTTGAAAGATAAATTTTTATATGAAACAATTATATTTAGAAATAAAAGAACAACTGTCAAATATTTAAAAAAGAAAATTTTAATTGAAAAAGTTTATAGTTTCAAAGTTTTTCTAATTAAAACACAGTTTATGAATGTTGATTAAAAAATATTTTAATAAAAATCAGTAAAAAAAAAGCGTAATTTAAAAGATAATTTTTGAAAAGAAGTTTTCAAAATAAAAAATCTTCAAAAATAAAAGGCTTTAATTTGATGTAAAATTTTGATGAAAAAAGAGAAAAATTTTAACCAAAAAAAATCTATTTACAAAAAAAAAAGAGAAAAAAAACCTTTAGAATAGTCTGGTTTTTTTAAAACTATTTGAATATTTAGATTTAAAGTTTAATGAGTTTAAAATGTTAAAAAGATAAAAAGGGTTTTAAGTGAAAATAAACATCCGCCTACATAAAGATCATAGAAAAATCATTAAAACTTAAATAAATAGTCTTAGAAAAAAGACTTTTGAAATGCAAATTAGTTTAAATAGTTTCAATGACCATTCAAAATAAAGTCACTCTCATAAAAGAATATCTAAATATAAAATAAGGCACGAACTTAATCGGCCTAGAAGATTATTTTTTGGTTTGAAATTATCTTCTATTAATAAAGTTAAAAATTCATATAGAGCTAAGTTTTGATAAAAGGTTATGAAAGTTTTCTCAAGAAAATAATTAACATTTTTTTTGGCAAAAAAACTTCAAAATTTGTATTAAAAAGGTTCTTAATTTAGAGAAAAAAATTAAAATTTTGAATAAAAAAGTTGTTGAAATATTTGAATAACTGAAAAATAAAGAAATTCTTTAGAAAAGTAACTTTATAAAACTTAATATTTTCAAAAAAGCTACTTTAAAAATGAACCCAACCTAGCAACACAAAAAAAAAAAATAATCTTTTCATTATGAACTTTATTTTAAACAGAAGGTAGCTTATGGTCAGTTTTAAGGACTTTTTTTTCAAATTTATAAACTTTAATAAATTTTATTTAAATTTCTAGGAAATTAATTAGCTTAAAATTAATTAGATGAAAGAAAGTAATAAAGTTCGAAAAAACGTTTTAAAATAAATTAAATGTTTTATAATTAGAAAACGAAAAGTTTCAATTGTTTATTACTGAAATTTTATTTCTATTTGAAATAAGAAATAATTTAAAATAAAAAAATATAGTAAAAAGTAAACATAGGCTATTGTTATTATAATTGGCGTGTTATTGTGATTTAAATGTGACTCAACATTTATTTTTACCTTTTAACTTTAAAAAATTTTTTACTGTTTGGCCACACAGTGAATTGTCGTTTAAAAAATTACCATTTTAAAATAAAACGAGCAGTGTAATGTATTTGTTTTTAAAAAAAAAAGAAAGAAATTTTTCAACTCCATCTCAAACAAGAAAGAAAATTTTTTTTTAAAAGGGTACTAGATGAGAAATTCTTTAAGAAATAAATGAAAAATTGTTTTGACTAAAAACATATAAGTTAAAAACGTAAAAAAATACAGTGGCTGGTCAAGTTAAAAAAAAGACCTCACACAAAGCGTAAAACCAGTGTAAAAAAAAAAAAAATTCTTTATTCTTTTTTTTTATTTTACAAAACTATTAACATATGGCCAAAACTCTTTAACAAACAAATTTTGAGGTTATTTTCACTCAACCTAACATGCCTTTGATCTTGACCCTTAATTTAGGAAATAATTATTATTTAAACATAAAGAAGTCATTGTGACATAAATAATGTCTAGTAAATACAAAAAAAACCATAATATAATTAAATAATCATTTAAGTTTATTGAGTTCAAGTTGAAAAATTACTGAATAAATGATTTAAAGAAAAGTTTCGATATTTCAAAGAACATAATTAGTATGAAAACTTTTAAAGATTGAAATATTAAGAAAAACTCTAAATAAAAAAAAACTTTTTTATGAGTTTAATTAAAAGATTATTTTTTCTTTTAAAAAATGAAATTAATTTAAAACTTTTTTTTTAATAAGATAAACAAGACATGGGTAAGAATAAAATTTCGTTGATCCAGAAAAGTATTTTTCAAACAAAGAATAATTTAAAATCAGATTTAAGACAATATTTTTTTTAATTAAATAAGATAAAAATGATTTGTAGTTAAAAATATTTTCTATAAAAACTCATTAATAAAATTAATACTATAATTGATGATCAGAATAAATCAAGATATATTAAAACCATTTATCTTTGATTTTGATGTTACACATTGATCTCCTAAAAGCTATTATATCTTGTGCAAACAAAAATAGTTTTTTTAAATTTTATAAGGCCAATTTAATAAAAACAAACATTGCTAAAGAGTTGTAGAAAAAAAATTTTTATCATAAAAATGACAAATTACCAATAGGTGCATTTTCCTAAAAATACAATACAATCAATTATTATGATATTTGAATTTAATTATAAAATTGAAAAGAATTATTTTTTTCCTACAAGTGTAACAGACTGACCAAAAAAAAAATCAAATAAGATTATAATAAGTGACAGATTGAAATTCACAAGAGATACATTACCAAGCACGTGCTTTAAAAAAAAAATTGAGGTTTGATTTTTAGATTGAACACTAATTTTCTAGTTAATTTAAAAAAACCACAAAAAAAAAACATCCATTTATCAATAAAAAGCATTTACATTGAATAGTAAAATAATCATTGAATTAAACAAGTGGAACAAGTTTTTTTTTTTGAAAAAATGAAAAAAAAAGTGCAGAACAAGTGATAAATAGAAAAAGACTCATATTAGTGGTCAGTGATCGATTGATCAACCGAGCTTATAAAAAAATCGCATAAAAATTCATAGGAAAAAGCACTGACCTCTTATTTTTCAACATTCTAATGTCATTGGCTTTACATGGTTGACTTAGTAATTTTGAAAAAAAAACTAATTTTAATAAATAATTCTAATCTAATTTGAAAAAGATAATTTAAAATAAAATTTAAATAGAAAGTTCAATAATCTGATGAAAAATAATTAGATACAATTCATGAATAGTTGAATTGACATCAAAATAAAGAATATTTGTTTATCTTTTACTCATTTAATTAGTCTGGTTAGTTTTAATATTTCTATTAATTTAATCTATAAACTTTTTTTTTACAGTTTCATTCAATTATATTGAATAAAATTTTGAAAAAATTGCCTGCAATAAAGTTTATAAGCCAAAAAATTAAATTGATACTTAATCCACCTGAGCTTAAATTTTTTTTTTCTATTTTAGCTTCATAAAATAATATTTTTACAGCTCAACACACAAACTATCACTATCTTTAAACAAACACTCGTGTTTTTGACAAGGTTAAAATATTTTTTTTTTTAAAAAAATAACAGTAAGTCGTTTTAAAGTTTTGTTAAATTTTAAAGTATCAAAAAAGTTCTGAAAAATTCTGAAAAATTTTGTTAAAGCATGACATACATCTATTGAAAAAAACAGGGATTTAGTAAAAATGAAATTAATAATTTTTAAAGTTAGTCGTTCAATTAACTATTTATTCATAAAAAAAATATATATAGGAACAATGAAATTTTTTCCTTTATAGAAAATTCATTTGGGATCATAAATTTTATAAAATTAAAAACTTTTTTATTAATACTTTTTTTAGATTAAAAACTCTAAAAAGTGAATGTCAAATAAAATAATATGATGAATTGGTACTTAAAATGGTCAAATGTATAAAACTAAAATTCTCTTTTTATAAAGTTAATTAGGAAGTGTAGGATTGCTAATTAGTAAAACAATTATACAGTCATTTAATTAGCATTTAATTGATTATTGTACGTGTATCTAATAATTTTATTTTAAAAGTAAAAATAATTTTTATATTTAAAAGTTTTTATATGACATAACACAATTAGCCAAAAATTAATTTGACCTAAATTTTAGTGATTTGAGTTGTTAATAAAATTTTTATAGACACAAATTTTTAAGAAATTTAACTTTAATAAAATTTTATTACAAAATAAAAAAATTTCTAATAAAATTTTATAATCAAATTAACAGACGATCTAATTCAACTAAATAACTGATTTTTATTAATATGAACTCTGTTTTTAAATTTAATTAAAATTTTTTTTTTTACAAAAAATTCAATTTACAAAATTTATTAGTTCAAACTCAATTAATAGTTTTTAAAATTTTTTTTTGTCCTAAAATTTATTTTTCAAAAAAAGATTGTAAGTTATTAATAAATAAAAAGAAAATAAAAGAAAAAACTTTATGAGAAAATTATTTGAATTTAAAGAGGATCAATGATAAAAATTAGATTAAAATTTGACCAAAAACAAATTCTTTTCAAATACTCTATGAGAAAACAGTTTATAAATTCAAAGATAAAAAATAAAAAAAAACTATTTACATATTAAACTCATTAATTAACTTTAGAAAACAATGCGTTGACCAGTTTTAGTCATCACACACTTTTCAAATCTTTAAATTACGACAAATGTAAGTGAGAAATAGAACACGAGCAAAGTATGCGCGCGATTGCCCTGAACAAGTAGTATTCATTAATCAACTAGCTTTATTCCTGGTTTTTTTTTTTTTATTTTAAAAAAAAAAAGAAGATAAGCAGTTTGGTGGCTGATGTTTATCTTCCGGCGACGTGACCGAAAATAAGACACGTGTCGGATAGTAGCACACATTCAAATAAATTATACATATACATTCAAAAGAATACAGTAAATTTAGTTCGATTTAAATTTTCCTTTATGAAACACTAGTAAAAACTTCTTTACTTTCAAACACGTACAAACAAAGCACGTGCAAAAAAAAACGTCACTTTTGAAACCTATTACAACTGTGATTAGAGTTTACGAATTCTTCAAATGCCATTCAAAAACACTATTATTGAGAATTTTGAATTACTGACAATCGTAAATTATATAGTTCCGTAAAATTTAAATGATCATTAAGACACACACTTGTTTATGATTAAAATTTTTTTTCATTTTAAAACTAAATACTAATATTATGATGTAATATTTAAATATAAAAAAAAGTTTTATCTAAAAAACTTAGAGCTAATAACCATGAGTAAATTTAAAAGCTACCACGTACAAACACGTGCAGAAAATTTAGGGTTGAAAATGTTTAATTAGAACTTTTTTTAACTTCATTGATAATTAATTTTGCTAAAATAAATGTAGAAAAAAAGCAAATAAATCAAGAGAATTTTAAATTAAGGATTAATAAAGAAGTTTTTGAAAATTTATAGTTAAACGTAATAAAAACAGAATGTTCTAATCTTTTGGATTAACAATTGTTTGATCGTAAATCAACAAAACGACAATAGCCGTCAATAATTGATTATTGCTCTGTTTTTCTTTTTTAGTTTTTTTTTTTTTTTTGTTAAAATTAACTGAGCTATTTGACCTAAAGCTTAATCTTTTAGCTTTTTACCCATGTATTCTGTAAATCTAAACATAAACAATTTAAGCAAATTTCATAGAGTTGTCCTTGTCCTTTTATGTTTATTTAATTTTTTAAAGTGAACGAATAAAAATTAGCTGTCACAACTATGTTGAAAAGATGATCTAAATAAAAGATGGTGAGAATGTTCAAAGTAACGTGAAAACTTAGTGAAAATAATAACTCAAACAAATAAAAATTTAAATAAAAAAATTTCCCTAAAATTAGAAATTTTTTTAAACAAAAAGAAATTTTTCAAACTTGAATTTCAAAATATTTTATCGTGTGACCTATGGCCCCTTTTTTTAGGAACTGTAAATATAAAAATTAAACTTTTATTTTTTAAAATTAATGAAAAAAAAATTGAATAAAATTAAAAAAAATACAAAAATAGCCCAAAAATGTACACGTGTAGATTATCAATTGATAAAGAATTTAAAAACTAATTAATTCAAAAGGAGACAAATTTTTAGAGAACAGTTAAATATTAGCTTTTTGAATGAAAAAGAATTTTAAGTTGAAAATCTATTTGTTTAAATAAATATAAAATGACGACCACCAAGAGTGGATCAACGCTTTAAACGATACGTATAATCAAATTTATGAGTTTATTTAGCTTTAGAAAAATCATTGTAAAAAAAAGATGACTGTATTTTGTTATTAAATGTGGAAATGAACAGTAAAAATAAATTAAAAATAATAAAACAGAATTTTAGCAAGAAAAATACTTTTGAAAATAAATTAAAAGCAACTTTAATAATGGTATCAAGAATTTGTGACAGTTACAATTTATGTGACACATAGCTTAATTTTAAGTTATTTTAACTGTTTTTAGATTAAGAAAAACTAATGATGAAGATTGTGTAGATAATCAACTAGTTATTAGTCATTTGAAATAGTCATGTTCCTAAATTTACTTAGGGAATTTCAATGTTTATAAAACTTTTTTATTTAACTTAAAAACATGTTTTTAATATACATTAAAGAAAGATGTATTATAAAAATACATCTTTAGATACAACTTTAGATACATCTATTAGATACATTTTTTTAAATTTATATTTAATGATTTTTTTTTGAAAAGATACATTTAAAGTTTTCAAAAACAAATTAGAAACTTAGAGTATCTAAAAATATATTGAAAGTTACATTCATGAATTATTAAGAGTTTTATTTTTAAATAAAAATTAACAACGAATTAGTCAAAATTTGAAAATCATTTGAAATCATAATTAAAGCAAAAATGGTAGAATTATTCTTAATTTAGGAATTATGAATAGTGTTTGTTTTAAATGAATTACAAAGCTTGTTAATAAAAATCTAATTAAACCATAAAAGAATCATTTATTAAGTTGAATAAATATTATTTTTGACTTAATGAAACAAAAATGTTTAAACTTAGTTTAATTTGAATCTTAATGTTAAAACCACATCTAAATTTATGAAAAAAGAAACCACAAATAATTTAAAATGAAAAAAATTGCAAATATTAATGGTAGAATCTTAATTACTAATAAAAGAATCACAAGTACTAATAAAAGAATTAAAAGAGAGAATCACAAGTCTAAATTAATGAATCACAAGTTAATGAAAGAATAGTAGTTACTAATAAAAGAATTTTAAATTCTAATAAAAGAGTCTTAAGAATCTTTTAAGAAATTTAAGTCCTAAAAAACTTTAGTTCTAAAACAAAAAAATTTTCAGTCCTAATACAAGAATCTCAAGTCCTAATGAAAAAAAAACCATATCCAAAACTTAATGAATAATTTTTTTAAAAGCTTAATAATGTTCTAATTAGAAACCTAATTTTTGTTTTTCTCAGATAATCTTAAAGATATAGCTTAAACTAAAACAATAAATTTTTGTTTCAAAGCTAATAAACAAAGTTTTCAAAGATCATATTTATTTTAAATTATAGCTTGATTTACAGTTAAAGATTTATTTGAGAATTTAGCTTAAGGATCATTAAAAAATTTTTAAGATTAAGTTTTATATATTTTATAAGTATCATGTTAGATTTTTAAAAATAAAAATTAATTTGTAAATAAAATTTGATGTCAATTTAGAAAAATTTATTTAACTGATTTAGTTTTTTTAAAATAAATTTTTATATAAATTGGTGTAAATAATTTTGAGTAAATAATTTTGAGTAAATAATTTGAAGAAAATAATTTGAAGAAAATAATTTGAAGAAAATAATTTGAAGAAAAATTTAGAAAAAAAAAGTTTAGAAAAATAATTTAGAAAAAAAATTTAGAAAAAAAAATTTGAAATTAATTTTTAGAAAATGATTTTTAGAAAAAAAATTTTAAAAGCTAATTTCAGAAATCAATTAACAAAATAAAACGAGAAAAAGATTTTAAAATCAAAAAACATTTCAAAAAAAAAAAAATTTACATAAAAAATTAATAATAAAATTAAATCAAAAGACTAATAATGAAGTTTTAATAATCTTTTAAAAATTAATTTTAATGTTAAAATAGCTTAGTTTTAAATTAAGTTTAAATTTTTTTTCTATTTAAATATTTTACATAACTTTAATAAAAACCAATTAAATCTTTTTAATTTAAAATTACAATTTACATCATTTTATTTACTTTATTTATAGGGAAGAAATTTTTTTTTAAAACTAATTGAAAAAGTAGTTTTTGCTAAATTGACAAAATCTACATTTAAATATAAAAATCAATAATTTTTTTTAAATTAACTCAAATTTTAAGTTTATTTTTAAAGTTTATTTGTTTTTAATGAAAAATTTTAATTAGTTTATTTTAAACTTTTTTCTATTAGACTTTATTTTCTACTAAACATTACTAAACCTATTTTCTATTAAACCTTGTTTTCTATTAAACCTATTTTTTAATAAACCTTGTTTTCTATTAAAATTTGGTTTTTATCAAATTTAATTTCTATTAGACTTAGTTTTCTATTTAACTTTGTTTCCTATTTAACTTTGTTTTCTATTAGACTTTGTTTTCTATTTAACTTTGTTTTCTATTTAACTTTATTTTCTATTTAACTTTGTTTACCATAAAATTTTGTTTACTATAAAATTTTTTTAGCTAATAAACAATTTTTTTGATTAAAATTTTTTATCAAACTCAAATTTAAAAAGTGTTTATAAATGAAAATTTAAAAAAATTTAAAAACTTACATAAACAAAGCATTAAAAAGATTTAGTAAACAAAACCACACGAAGATACCATAAACAAAACCTTACGAAAGTATGATACACAAAGCTTTAAAAAGATATATTGAACCTTATGAAAATATGAAGAATAAAAGTTTTAAAAAAATTTGCAAAACAAAACCATCACAAAATTTTAAACATCACAAAAATTTTCAAAAAATTACAATGCTTTCATAAACAAATTTTCAAAAAAAGTTTCATAATCAAAAAGTTAATAAACAAAAGATTTTAGACAAAAAGAAGTTTTGATAAATTAAAAAAAATTTAAACTAAAAATTTTCACTGACAAAAAAATTTATGAAAAAATTTAATAAACAAAATCTTTAAACAAATAAAAACTTAATAGACAAAAATTTTAGATAAATAAAAATTTATTTAAAATGCAACAATTTTGATTTATTACAAAACAATTTTAATTTCTTTTTAATCATAAATATTTACTTAGAGTTTGAATAATTCTATTTTTTGTCATTTACATTAGATTATTAACATTTCTTAGCATTCTATTATACTTAGTAATTTATTTTTAAAGTATCTGTATAACTATAATTCATTTATTAGATTTTGAAATAGTTTTTAAACAAAAAAATTATTAAGAAATATGTAGCAGTTGTTTAATAATTCAAAAATCTTCTGTTTAATGTTCGAAATATTTACATTATTTGAAGTAGTTTAATAACTAAATTTTAAATACAAAAAAATTAATACAAAAACTATGATTTAGAAATAGTCTAAAGATTAAAATAAATTGAAAAATAGTTTAATAGATTTTAAAGTTTAACATCTAAAAAATTGATCATAAAATTAACATTTAAAATCTTTCTTTTTAATCTTTTTATCAAAACAACTAAAATTTGGATAAATAAAATCAGGATTATGTTGATATTTATAAAGATATTAAGTTAAAAACTGGATAAATATTAACTTTAATCTGAATAGATATTAACATTAAACTAAATAGATATTAACTTTAATCTGAATAGGAATGAATGTATATTATGATTAGATAAACTAAATATTTTGATCTAAAAAAATTTATAGACTTAAAAAATTTGTAATACTGAACTAATAGTATGAGTAATTATGGATTATTAAAATAGATGAAAAGGTGAAAACTAAGAATTTGAAAAAAATTAAACAGATTTATAAAAAAAGGTAAATAGATATAAAAATAATAGTTTTATTAGATGAGATTTGAATAGGTGAAATAAAAGACTAAAGATAAAAAATAGGTATAAATCATAAAAATGATGAAAATTAAAAAGATAAAAACTATCATATAACAATAAAAAAAAGAATAATAAAAAAATGATTAAAAAGATGTTTAATCGAAAAAAAGAAAAGTGAAATAAAAAATCATAATTAAAACTTAGTAGCTAAAAATATGAATAAAAATAATTAAATATTCATTTAAAAAGTAAAATTAATTAAAAAGTAAAATTTATCAAAAAGTAAAATTAATCAAAAAGTAAAATTAATCAAAACTAATCAAAATACTGAAATTAATCAAAAATTAAAATTAATCAAAAAACTCAGTTTAAATCAAAATTTCAAATACTAAAATTAACTAAAAAAAGAGAATCTTTTAAATGTAATTTAGTATAAAAGAAACCAATAAGTTAAGTAGCTAAAATTAAAAGTGGTCTATTTCAAATTTAGCTTAAAATAGTCAAATTATACTAAAGACAAAATTGGTCTAAAATTATTAAAAGCTAAAATTAAGAGTAAAGAAAACCAAAAATAACAGAAATTAAATATAAAGTTGAGTAAAATAAGAAAAAATTTTTAAATCAAATTTAGTTAAATTAAACGTAATTAAAGAATTAAAATAAAATGAAATTAAAAATTATTTAAAAGTGACTAAAATTCAAAAAATATTTAAAAGTGATCAAAACTCAATGTATTTAAAAATGTTTAAAACTTAATGTATTCAAAAGTGATCAAAATTTTAAGTATTCAAAACTAAGAGAATTGAAAAGTAATTAATAATGAAAGATATTAAAATAGGTTACATAAACCAATCAAAATAATCTAAATTTATGAAAATAATTAAAACCAAATAAACCATATTTAAACGGTAATTTAAATAATTCTGAATAGGAACAATAAAATATAATCGTTTTATAAATTTAAGAAAAATTTAAATAGTAGATTAATTCAAAATAAGTTTCAAAAGTTTATTAGTTAAAAATTGAAGTTTTTTAAAAATTTATTAGCTAAAATTATCAAAAAGAAATTTGATGTATGATTGTATAATTGATTATTGAGAAAAAGAAGATAAAAAAAATCATTTTTTTTTGAAACATTAAAAATCATTTAAACTAAAATGCTTTTTTTCTAAATAGAGTATCATTAATTAGTTTGAAATCAATAAATAAAATTTATTATTTTTTTCCTAAAAAAAGCAAGTAATTTAAGCCAATTAAAATTTCGAAATTAATAATTTAAAAATTATCAACTTTTAAAAATTGTGTAAACTGCTTTATAAATTAAATTTAATTTCAAATATTGAAATTTGAAAAAAAATTTTAAACTTCATTTTAAAAAGTAAAGTTTTATCAATTTTTATCAATTTTTATCAATTTTTCAACAATTTTTAACAATAATCTCAAGTAATCATTTTTTAAGTGAAAAATAAAAGTATCGATTTATAATTTAAAACTTAATCATTTATAACAAAAAGCTTTTTAAAAAAGAAAATTTTTTCTTAAAAACTTTTTTTCAAACTTTTTTAGTTGAAATTTATTATCTTTAAAAACGATATTTAATAAATTTAGATAAAACAAAATTTAAATAAGAGGAAAATTAATTGATTGAAATAAGATTAAATTGAATGAAATAAGCTTTGATCGATTTAGAAAAAAAAAACCTTATCTTTTTAATGCAACATATTTTCATCAAATTTATCTAAATGAAAGTTGTTTATAGTTTTATTAAACAAATGGAATAAAATTAATATTTTAATAAAACTTTGAGTTTAATTAAAAAAAATTTACATAAAACTCATTTAATTAATGTTATTCAAACAAGAAAGTTGTGTTTTTTTATGATAAGCAACGGCTGGCTATAAAAAAAAATCATCTAGAATAGGTCAGTTTTAATCTAAAAAAAAAGAAAAAATTTAGAAAAAAATTTTGAAAGAAAAACTTTTTTAACAATGAGCTATAAATTTAAGGATGTGGTTATTGCAATTTTTATTTGAAAAATTTGAAATTAAATATTCATAATTAAAAGTATTAAAAAAGATTAAAAGAGATAAGTTTCTTGTTTTAACAAAAAAAAATAAATTGATCGATTTTAATAATTAATTTAAGAAGATGCTGAATTACTTTTGCGTGATTATCTATTTAAAAAAAATTCAATTAAAAATTTTTCAGTTTTGTTAATTTAATTATTTTTAAGTAGCTAGTATTTTAACCCAAAAAATGATTTGTTCAAATTTATCGTTTAGTTTAATGATTTTTTTTCGTTAAACATAAATCTTATTAAAATTAGTTAATTCAAATTTTGACAAAATTAACTGGAAAGTATTTTAAGTAGTTAATAAATCTGGTCTAAATAATAGCTAATTATGTATAAAGGTTTGTGATTTAATTATAATTAACTAAGATTATCTAAATTAAAAAACTAAGATAAATAAGTAATTTAAAAATAAAATTTTTTTTCAAATGATTAGTATTTAACCAATCAATAAAAGAAAAACATTTAAATAGAGATTTTCTTGAAATTCTTTATAAATCACCTTGATTTAAATAGTTTATGATATAAAACTTGAAATAGGTTTTTTCAAAAAAATCTAATTAAACTAAACAAAAAGTTCAATTGAATTTTCAATAAGATGCTGAATTGACCATCATTATTTTAATTGTTAATAAAGTAACATTTTTTTTTTTGAAAAGTCTTAGAAAAGCAAATAAAATTTTATTTACTTTCTTTTTTACAATCAGTTAAACAACCGTTTAAAGTAATTCAAAATAAGATGTCTTTATAGTTTTTATTAAAATTGTAAAATAAGTTTTGATAAAATTTAGCTATAAATTCTAGTTAATAGTATCAAAACTAGTTGAGTTTAGTCGATAAATTTTTGAAAAATAATTAATTAGTTATTAGAATCTTATTTTAGACTAGACTTTAATGATAATTAAATATAAATCTTATTGATTAAAGATTTACAAGTTTATTTACAATTATTTATAGCTATTTACAATAGTAATTTTTGTATATTTAAAAAGTCTTTATAAATATTATAGAAGCATTTAAATTTTTAAAGGTATTATTATAAGCATAATTTAAGTTTATGAAGGTTTAATTAAAAAATATATTTCAGTTAAAAAAGGTTTAACTGTAGTTAAGTTGATAATTTTATTTAAGGAAATTTATAAATTTACAAGTTCGAAAATTTAGCTTAAAATTATATTCAGTTAATAGTTTTAATTAAAATGATACTTAAAATGAAAATTTTTTAAGTTACCTAATAATCATTATAAAAAAATTCGTGTTATTTCAACTAATTATAAGATTTACTTATCTATTCTTAAACACTTACAGCTTAAAGTATTTTAAAAAAAAAAAAAGATAATTTATTAACTTAATTTACAATGAAATTTCATAATTTTTTCTTAAAACTCTTTTATAATTTTAACTTAAAACTCTTTTATAATTTTAACTTAAAACTTTTCATTATTTTAACTTAAAACTCTATTATCTCTTTATTATCTTAAGCTAATCAATAACTTATGGTAAATATATTAACTAATATAAACATTAAAATATTTTAAATTAAAATAAGTCTATAATTTTAGATTAAAATCATTAATTCATACTTCTAAAAATGAATAATAAAATTTTAATCAAAAGATTGTTTAAAAGTTTGATTTAATTTTTTAAAGATTTTGATAAAAGATTAACTAAAGTTAATTAAAGTTAACAAAATTCAAAGCAATAAATTAAGAACAAAAGAATCAAAACAGTAAATTAAGTAAAATTAATTAAACAAAAACCACTTTTTTAAATTTAAAAAAATGATATTAAGAAGAAAATTACCGAAAAATGACCAAAACAATCTGTTGCAAGTTAGTTGCTTAGTGAAATGTAACAGTTGGCGTTAAAATAAAAAGTTCTTTTGTTATAACCAATGTAAATAAAAAGTTATAAAAAAAAGTACTAAAATAAACTAAAAAGAAAAAAATGATTTTTTTTATTTGACATTTTTAGATGTAATAAAGGGGAAAATTTTTTTTTTTTTTGGTGAATGGGTTAGTAAGTGTGTTAAAGAGTGCGTTAAATCAGAAGATTTAAACAAGATGATAACTTAAAGTTTAAATAAAGTTCAAAGCATTAAAAACATTTTTCTGAAAAATTTTAAACTCAATAATTTTGAGAAAATATTTTTTGAATAAAAGGTTTCAAAATAAGAAAATTTTTCTAATTTAAACTAAGAAAAAGTCTAAATGAAAATAATTTAAAAGTATAAAAACATTGAAAAAATATACTTAAACTATGAAAAAATATACTTAAACTTAAAGGAATATACTGAAACTTAGAAGATAATACTGAAACTTAAAAAAAGCAGGATGTTAAAAAGATGAAATTTCATTTTATGTGATGAAAAAAATAAAGAAAAGTTTTGAAAAAACGATTATAAAAATTATTTTAGTGTTTAATGTGTTTTAAATAATTCAAGAATGAAGAAAAAAGTTTAAATGATCAAAATTCTTTATACAAAGCAATTCATTATAAACTTTAAATGAATTACTTTAAAAAAGAAAAAATTATCTTCACACATTTATCTAAAAAAACAGGCAGCATTTTTATCAATAAACAAAATCTCTGACCACAAATTTGTTAGAGTCATTTACATTGTTTTTTTTTAAGTATTGTAAGTATTACTTTATGCAGGTACCTAAACATTAATACTTTTCATTTTAACTAAAATTATTATAAAGAAGAGCATTAAACAGTGTTGAATTTGAAAACAGCTTTGAATTTTAACAAACCTGAAAAGATTTTTTTTTTTAATAATTTCTTTTTAAACTGTTGAAACTTTTTTTATAAGATTATTTTTTATATAAACTTTACAAATACTTTAAAATTAAATCTGATAATAAAATTTTCTATATTTAAAAATACTTTCATTTCACAAAACTGATTAAATCAATTTTAGATAATTAACAAGTTAGACACGAAATAAAAAAAATAAATAAAAAATTAATTTAATATAAATGAAACGAAAATGAATAGAATAAAAAAACTATAAAAAAGAAAATACATAAAACTCAAAAATAGAAAATAGAAAATAGAAAATAGAAAATAGAAAATAGAAAATAGAAAATAGAAAATAGAAAATAGAAAATAGAAAATAGAAAATAGAAAATAGAAAATAGAAAATAGAAAATAGAAAATAGAAAATAGAAAATAGAAAATAGAAAATAGAAAATAGAAAATAGAAAATAGAAAATAGAAAAACTAATTTTTAGAAAAATAAACTTGGTAATCTTGTTTTAGTTTAGAAATGTAAACGTTTAAAGAAAATATTTTTGTATTGAAACTGCATCTAAAATTTTCTTAAAATTATGTTTTAACCGAATAATTTATTTTTAAATTCTTCTTTTATAATAATTGTTAAACTAAAACAAGATTAATTAACTTAGTAATATTTGAAACAAATGAACTATATAAATTTATTTGAACTTGTATATTCAGATTGACTATTAAAAAATAATTAATTTTATTATTCCCTAGACAAAGAAATTTTTTTTGAAGTCAATAAATTAATTTAAATGAATAAGAAGTTTTCAAAAATTAAGTTAAGTAATTGTGTTTTTTTTTTGAAACAAAGGCTGAATAATTTTGAGATGAATAAAATATTAAGAAAATACAAACATTTAAAAATTACTAAGATTGTTGCTAGTTACTATGCTCTTTTTTAAAATAAAGAGCTGTCAATAGATAACTGATTATATGATTTAATTAAGATTGGGTAGTTTCGTTTTAAAGAAAATAAAATTGATTGAACAAAAAAATTAAATAGTGAATTATTAAGTGTTTCAACATACCCTTAAATAAAAATATATTTTTTTAAAATACCCTCATGTTTACACACCTGATTAAAATATATTTAAAAAAATGGAATTTTTGGATAATAGCTCAAACTATTAGATATTTTGATTTGATAAAAACATATGACCTGTTGATTTTTAAAAATAAACGTTTATAACATATACGTTTAAAATAGAATATTTCAGTTTTTACAAACGATGAAAATATCAAAATTAACAAATTGATAATGGTTAAGCTAATTTAAAAGTTTAAAGATAAATTTGTTTTTGAATTAAGTATTTATTTAAAACTAAAATAATAAAATTTAGTAAAACAGATATTAAATCAACAAGATACATAATAATTTAAGTTTATTTAATTTATGAGTCTGAAAATAAATTATTTTTTCAATTAATTTGAGCTTAAAATTTAAATCAAGAAAAGCTAAAATATCAATCAAAGTTTTATGATCATTTCAAAAATTTTGTTTATAAGGTTTTATTATGTACTAAAAATTTTCATAAGGATATGCATATATTTTTGATTAATTCTTATATGCTTGAATCTTTCAAAACTAAATAATATTAAATTATCAGATAAATGTTAGTACATTATTTGGTTTTTTATATTTTAAGTATAAAGGTTTTATTAAAAAAAAAGGTTAAGAAAAATGTAATGTAGGTAAAATGTGAACATTTAATTTTGAATTTAGTTAAAGTGTTTTATGAGAAATATAAGGATAAAGAAAAACAAAATTTTTATTTTTTTTTTTTTGTTTTTTTTAAATAACTCACAAGATTTTTAAAAAAGATTTTTTCCCTTCAAACAGAAAATCTCAAATTATTTTTAATAAGAATTGAAATGAAAAAACAAAATTATAAGAAAAAGACCTGTTGAGTATGAAGAAAAAATTTAGAAAATATCTGATTTTGAATACATGACCTTTGATTCCAACTGAATAATTTAACAAAATAAATAAATTGCATCATAATTAGATTATTTATAAAGTTTTTCCTTTTAAGAATTTCATGAAAAGTTCAAATGCTTATTTTTGATTTGAAAATGTTTATTCTTATAATTGCGATTATAGTTATGAATAATTTTTTCAAAAATGTATCAACAGAAAATTATTGTCAGTGCATAGTTCCTTCAATAAAAAATTCAAAAAATCATCATGATAGTTTTGTAAAAGGAGAAGAATTCAGTTGGGTAGTTGCTTTCTATTCCATAAGTAAGATAAAATATAATCTTAGTAATTTATATTAATTTTATCAAATAGGATATAATATAGTTGTTTGCTCTGGTAATTTAATTAATGAATACACTATTTTAACAACAGCACGTTGTTTTGATTATGTAGATATAACTGACTTTTTGATTTTAGCTGGATTTTCAACAAATATAAAAACTTTAATTAACTCAGTTTGGGGTTCAAGAAGAATATATAAATTAGCTAAACATCCTGATTATGTTAAAAATGATAAATGGAGTGAATACAATTTAGCAATAGTTGAAATTGAAGAAAAATTTAATTTAGGTTTAAACAAAACAATTGATTTTGCATGCATATTTAACAAAGAAATTAAAAATCCAGAAATTTTTGATTTTTATTTTGCAGGTTATGGTTTGATAAGCAAAAGTAGTTTTTTACATATAAATGATACTTTTTATGATTATCAGAAAAGTGACAAACTTAATGCTATAAGTTTAAAGTATGATTCAGAATGTTCAAAAAAATTTCCAAAGCCTTTTTTGTGCTTAAAAAATGAAAAAAGTTCGTTGTGCTTAGGTGATGTTGGAGGAGGGTCATATGTATCTTTAAAGAAAAATAAATTAGTTCTTGTTGGTTTTTTTGAAAATTTTCCAGTATTATCTTATAATAAAACTATGAATATAACGTGCTATAAAAATATTCCAAATTTGTTTTTGCAATCTTTTAAACACTTAGAATTTATTAAACAGATAGGCAAACCAAAATGTTTAATTAATGATTTTGATGAATAAACTTAAATATATCTACCCAAAAGAGATGAAAAAAATTGACTATCAATGTTTAATTGTTCATAATTATTTTAAAAAGAGTCTAAAAAATTGATTCCTTAAGATGAAAAATAGACATCAATTAAACATTTTAATTAAAAACAGTATTGTAAAAAGAATAAAATGATGATTATAAAACTCTATAAAGCAGTAGCAAAAAAGAAATATTTTTAATTTCCTTATCTAATTTTAAATTAAAACTTTACTTTAAAAATTTATTTTCTTTTTTCGAAAATGCTTATAAAAATTATAATCTTTTGTTTTGTTATTAAATTAAGTCTAAGTTCTCCAAAATTTAAAAACTTAAATAGACAATTTTTTGATGGCAATGAAGATTTATGTGAATGTTCACCTCATTCTCTTAAATCAAGAATTGTCAATGGAACAGCAGTTAAAAAAACTGATTTTAGATGGGTTGTTGCTATAACTAATATGAGTGAGTTAGGCTAAAATTTTTTTTTTAATTTTAAAAACTTTTTTTAAGTTGTTGGCCGTCCGGTATGCACTGGTATTATTTTGAGCCATAAAGCTGTTTTAACAGCAGCTCATTGTTTTCGTGAAAATTTTGATGTAGATGATTATGAAATTACTGTTGGTTTGAGAACTGAAGATGAGTTTATGAAAAATCCAAAAGAATATAATAAAACAATAAAGCATATTATCTATTATCCACATTATAATCGACAAGATAAAAAAAGTCCTAATCCGTATGACGTTGTTATTTTAACATTATGGGAAAAATTTGAATTAGGTAAAGAACATAATATCTTTCCTGCTTGTATTTTTGAAGATGAAGTTAAAGATCCTGAAATGGAAAGTTATATTTTTGCAGGTTATGGTTTAACAAAACCTTTTAAAGGTAATTTATCACAAGTAAACTTAAATGATTTATCTTTTGCTAAAAGTTTAAATCAAATAGAACTTGAATATGATAAAAAAATATGTGATGCAGATAAATCTTTTAATTATATTTGCTTAAAAAATTGGCGTGGATCATTATGTAATTCAGATTCTGGAGGTGGTACATATATTTATTTAAGCGATGCAAAAAAATTAGTTCTTGTTAGTACTTTAGCATCAGGAAAATTAAAGCAATTAGAAACAGGAGATATTGGACGTTGTATAGAAGGTAGTACAGCTTATACTATTAAAATTTCGAACATTTTACCTTGGATTAAAGAATATGGAAATCCAATTTGTTTAATTAGTCGTAATTTATACCACATAGGTAAAGACTATGATTATTAAAAATATAAAAACTTATTTATTGAGTTAATTTATTTAAAAGTTTGAAACCGAAAAAAATTAACGGTTTTTTTTCAAGAATCAAGTCTATTTTTAATTTGAATAAGAAAATAACGTTAAATTTATTAAACATAAAATAAAAATATTCAATCGTTTTAAAACAAAAAATTTAAAATAAAACTCATTTATTTTTTTAATTTCCTCATAAAAATTAAAAATCAATTTACTTTAACTTAATTTCATTTTCTTATTTGAGAAAGATGAACAAAATTTTTTTTCTTCTTTTGGTTATGAACATTTTTTCATTAATTTTGTCTAAGCCTGCAAAATACCGTAATAAAGTAATTGCTAATGCACATCCAGATTTTTGTGTCTGCGGACTTCCAGTGACAACTCCAAAACCAGATGCAAGAGTTTTTAATGGAACAAGAGTTATTGGTTATGATTGGGAATGGACAGTTGGAATATACCATAAAAGTAACTTAAATTTTGTTTTAGTCTACTTATTATAATATTTTTTTTAATAGAAAAAGATGACCTTATATGTACTGGTAGTTTAATAAGTGATAAAACAGTTTTAACTGCTGCCCATTGTGTTGATAATGAAGATAAAAATGATTTGTTTGTTTTAGCTGGTTTTGTTTATAATTGGGAGCTTATGAAAAATACTACTTGGGGTGAAAGAAATGTATCTAATTATATTAAACATCCTTTGTATGATCATCATAAAATTTCTGTTGGATTTTTATATGATATAGCAATAATAGAACTTGATCAAAGCTTTGAGTTAGGTTTTAATAACAGTATATCTCTTGCATGTCTATTTAATAATACTCTTCCAGAACCATCTACAAGAGACTATTTTTTTGCTGGTTACGGATTAACTTTACCTTACTTGACTGACACAAGAACAAACGAAACTACTACTCCAATATTTAATACTGAAGGTTTAAGACAAATAAGATTGAATTATGATTATTCATACTGTAGAACTATGCAAATAAGTGAAACTAATTTTTGCTTACAAAATGACCAAGGTTCATTATGTGACGGAGATTCTGGTGGTGGTGTATTTGCTCATGATTCAGATAAAAGATTAGCTCTTGTAGGCGTCCACGCAATGTTACAATCAATGGACTTTGGTAAAAAATACAATTATGCTTGTTATGAATCTGCTGAAAGTGTAAGTGTTATGCTTTCTCACCACTTAGACTTTATTACACAAAATGGTAATCCGTCATGTATATTAAATAATTTATAAAATTAATCAGCTGAAAAATTTCAATCTTATAAATTGAATGATATAAATGATTTTTAATTAAATTAATGTAGTTGGAGTTTTCTTTTATGAAACTCAAAAAACTCTTGTCATTTAAAAAAATATTTAACCTTTTTTTTAAATTATTGTAAACGTATTTTTTTCCTTAAAAATACTTATAAAAGTGAATCATTTTTTAAAATTAAAAAAACTTGCAAACTTATTTTTTGTAAGTATTTTAACAAACAGAAATTAAATGAGATAAGTTTTTAAAATACTCAAAATTATGAATGAAAAATTAATGTTAGTAACAATTTTTAATTTCTATGCAAAAACTAAGAATTTTTAAAAAAACTGTTGAAGAATTCAAAATGGTTTATGTTTAAGGAAATTATTTTAGTCTAAAGTTGTTTTCTCAATTTTGAAATAAGGTTCTAAAATTTATTGACCATAAAAAAAAACTTTTAATTAAAAAAAATTTAAATATTTTCAAATTAAATCTTGATTTGTATCTAATTTTACATTTTTTTTTAAATTAATTTCCTCATGAAATTCAAGTGGATTTTAAACAAACTTTATTTAAATTTTCAAAATGCTAATTAATTTTTTTTTATTTTTGTTAGCAATTCAAAACAATATTTTAAAAAGTAATTCAAGGATTTTATTTAGACAAAACAAAAATGATGAAAGTTCATTATGCAATTGTAAAGCAAGTTTATTACAATCAAGAATCGTTAATGGTAGTCAATATTTTACAAAAGATTTTCCTTGGGTTGTAACAATTTATAGTACAGGTAAATACATGTACAAAAAAATTTTCTTATTTATTTATATTTCAAATAGATTTAAGTGCTCCTGTTTGCACTGGTAGTATATTAAATAAAAATACAGTTTTGACAGCAGCTCATTGTTTTGATTTTGTTTTTAGTTTTAATACTTTAGTTATATTAGCTGGGTATGTCAATGATACAAATTTGATGTTAAATTTTAATCATACTCAAAGAAAAATAAAGAAAACTTATATTCATCCAAGTTTCAGATTAAGAAAAAATGAACTTCATTCTAAGCATGATGTAGCCTTAGTTATTCTTGAAAGGGATTTTGAATTTAGTCTTCAAAACAATATCTTACCAGTTTGTATTTCTGAAAAAGAATTTGTAAATTATTCTGTTTTCAATTTTTATTTCTCAGGTTTTGGATTAATAAAACCTTATGAAGAAAATTTATTAACTGGGGATCAAACTCAATTGTATTATTCTAAATCAATAAAATATTTGAAGCTTACGTATAGCGATTGCAGTTTAACAAGATTTGCTGAAAATTATTTTTGTTTAACGAGTTTTTCAGGTGCAATTTGCACTGGAGATTCTGGAGGACCACTTTTTGTTTATGAAAATAATGAGTTAAAACAAGTTGGAACTTTAATCAGCTCAAAAGTTAAAAATGATAAATCCTTATGGGTAAAGCATTGTGTTCCAAAAACACGGACTGTTTTTACTAAATTTAGTGAATATTTTTGTTGGCTAAAAACTATTGGTAAACCTCTTTGTTTAAATGAAAGTTAGACTATTTCTGTATGAATAAGAAGAAAAAGTTATCATAATTTTATTTAATAAATTTTTTTATGAATTTTTCATGTTTTTTTATCGTATCTTACTTTTACATAATTTTTTTAGAGATATTTTTTATAAATTTAGATATAGGCTTACATCAAACTAGAGAAAACTTTTCAAAAAATTTTATGAGGTTTAAAGCTAGAAACTTTTAATAAAAATTTTGTGTACTAAATTTAGCTTATATAACCTGTTGATATAAAGTCTGATAACAAAATTTACATTTTCTTAGGTCTTTAATAATTAAAGTTTAAAAACCAAAAATGGTTGGTTATTTTTTTGAAATAAATTTAATTGATTTAAATACTAAAGAGATCAGTTTATCAACCAAAGATTTATCAGTTATTATGCAAATCTTTTTCAAGTTATTATAACTTCACAAGATTTAACGGTTAATCAAAACTAATTTTTTCAAAGTCTAAAAGTTAGTCTTATTAAAATTAAAAATTTTAGTTATACTTAAACTTTAATTTCCTTGTAAAGCTCATTGAAAATTATTTATTAGAATGTTACTTAAATATTTTTTTTTTTTTTTTATATTTAACTACGATGCTTTGAAATGTTTTTCAGAATTTTCTTATAACTATAGACAATCAGATTTTGGTGAGGATGACTTTTGTAAATGCAAAGCAAGTTTAATAAAATCAAGAGTTGTGAATGGGACTAAAATTTTTAGTGAAGATTTTTCGTGGGTTGCCTCAATTTTTAATAGAGGTAGTTAAAATTTAAAAATTAATATATTAATTATCATTTATTAAAATAGAAACAAATTCTTCTGGTTGCACTGGTAGTATTTTGAATAGAAATACAATTTTAACTGCAGCTCATTGTTTTAATTCAGTTTTTAGTTTTGAAAACTTGATTGTTCTTATTGGATTTGTTAATGATATAAATTATATGGCAAGAATTAATCATACTCAAAAAAGTATTAAAAAAGTTTTTATTCATCCAAATTATAGATTAAGGGATAATTTATTAATTAGTAAATACGACATAGCATTAGTTATCATTGAAGGAAGAATTGATTTTGGTAGAAAAAGTAATATTTATCCTGTTTGCATTTATGAAAAAGAGATTATGGAAATTCCTAGTTTGAATTTTTATTTTTCAGGTTTTGGAACAACCAAGCTTTATATCAAACATGTTATCACTGAAACTGCTAAAAATTTAACTTATTCAAATACAATAAAATATTTACAATTCAATTTTAACGAAATAGAATGTAATGATACAAAATATACTGAAGATTTTTTTTGTCTGACTAATCCAGCAGGTTCATCTTGTGATGGAGATTCTGGAGGACCTCTTTTTTTACATAAAGAAAATAAAGTTTTACAAGTTGGAATTTTGATAGAATCCCGATTTATTTTTAAATTTTCTGTTTGGGCTCAGAATTGTTTACCAAATTTACGTAATAGTTTTATTAAAATTTATAACTTGTTTTGCTGGATCAAAACTGTGGGCCAACCTATGTGCACAGTTAGTGATTAAAAAATAAAAAATTTTCGTTTTTAATTAACTTTATTAAAAACTTACTAAAACTAAACTTGAATATAGGAAGTGACTAAAGTACCTTTAGTTTAATATTTTTTCCAAATATTTTTCTCTTAAATTATCAATTTGACTATAATTTCTAATTTTTATTTTGTTTTTTTTGTTTCAAATTACTACCAAATCTAAATATGAGTTAAAATCTCATTTTATTACACCCTTCTTAATCTTTAACAAAGATCGAAATTCACATAGAAAATTAACACCAGCTTTAAAACAAAAAATAGGTCTATTTTACAGAAAAGAGTACTGAAAAGGAACCAGAAAATCATTTGAGTAGAGGATGCCAAATCATAAACGGACACAGTTAATTTCTATAATTGTAATAACTTAATTTTCTTGTTTTTTTAAAATTAAATAAGTGAAAAAAAATTTTGGAACAAAGTTTTATAAGAAAAAAAAATTTATTTTCACTTTTTATTGTAACATGAAAAAGTAAATTGACAAAATTTTAATTATGAAAACAAATGAAAATAGTCAAGATTTAATTATGCTAAATAAGTAATCAATAAATCCTTCTTTAAAATATTTTATTTTGCTGAGAAATAATTGAATCCATTAAAAAAGTTTTTATTTTTGAAGACTGTTTTTAATGTTTTAAAATGAATGCAATTCTCATCTTTTAATTACACCATATAATAAGCCTTATTCCATTTTTACGCAAAAAGTTTATTCAAATTATTTTTCATCAACACTTGAATAGTATTTGAAACTAAAATAATATAAACTTTTTATTGGTTACATAATATTAAAGGTTGAAATTTAAAATATTTTTTTTCTAAATAAGCTTCTAAGAAGTTGTCTTTGAAATTATAAGAAAACTTTATTAATTGTCAACTATTTATAAACAACTGTTGAATGTAAATATATTTTAGCCAAGTTTGTTTCCTCATAAGTTTTTCATGAGAAAAATTTTAAAACTTTTTTATGTATAGTTTTTCTAGCCATGATTAGTTTGTCTCAATTATTAGGCAAAAAATTCAATTTTAATTTTGTTAAATAATTTTTTAATTTTATAAGTTTTTTTAATTGCCTACTATACATAAAGGATTAGCAACAGTTTTTATCCAACAATAAAAGTCTTTAATTTTAGAAAAAAGAGAAGATGAATCTTTCAAACAATTTAAATATAAATTATTTCCTAAATTTTCACTAAAATACATTTGTAATAGACCAAATTGTACAATTTTTCTTTCTGTAATTAAAAAAATACCTCCTCCAATATCTGAATTACATACTGAACCTGTATGACTTGCTAAGCAAAAAAAATCTTTTTCAAAGTTCGCAACTACACAATGTTTTGCGTACATTTCTAAAAAATTCAATGATTTTGCAACTTGTGTTGCATTATTAAACCCTGTATAAAAGTTTGAATGAAAAACATCTGTGATTCCATAACCTAAAAAATAATAATCAACCTTGGTTTTTATCTGAACTTCTTTCGCAAAAATACAAGCAGGATAAATTTTATATTTAGACCCTAATTCAAAATTTCCTTCTAAAATTACTATTGCTACATCATTTTTATATGGAGGTAAAAAACTACGTTTAAATCTATAAGCTGGATGAATATGAACTTTTTTTATAAACCTTTGGGTATAATTAAATTTTAGCATAAGATTTGTATCATTTGGGTATCCAGCTAAAACAACTAGAGTTTCGAAGCTTAAAATTGTATCAAAACAACTAGCTGACGTTAAAATTGTATGACCATTCAATAAACTACCAGTGCAATGAGGCATTTTTGTTTCTAATTTAATATTTATTAATTAGCAAAATTTTTTTTAATTAAAATTACCTTTATCATAAATTGCGACAACCCAAGAAAATTCTTGTGTAAAAATACGTTTACCACCTGTAACTCTTGGGTCTAAAAATTTTGTTCTACATTTACATAATTTATTTGGTTCTTTTTCAGATTGTCTAGAATTAATTGATGAACTCGAAATTCTTTTAAAATTGTAAAATTCAGAAATGAGTAAAAAAAAAAATAAATTCAATTTCATTTCAAAATTAAAATAATTTTTCTAAAATTTCCTTTTACTAACAGAGTTAAAAATTTTGTTTAGATTACAACTTTCATTAATTAAAATTTTGTATTTTGAAGATAAATAAAACATAGAAAGTTAAAACTTTAAGCTAAATTTTGTTTGAATTATCCAGTCAAAAAGTTTATCAATGAAACAAGCAAAAATAGATGTTCATTAAAACAAAATTGTTAAATAAATAATTAGAAGAGTTTTAGCCAAAAAAAATATTTTTTTCTTTTAACAAAACTATTTACAAGTTTACTTAATACTTTAAAAACATAAGTTTTTTTATTTTGGGAATAACGTTAAAACTTTAAAATTTGTTATACTTAATTTTAGTTAATTTTTTTTTCATAGCACGCAATCATCTTTTTCCATAACACCTACTTGCTTCACTGAATAGCATACCTTGTTTTTATTACTTTGAAATTGTTTTGGTAAACAGATTTTTTTTTACTAAGTATTTTATTCTGCTTGGTCAATTTTATTCTTTATAATTTTTTTTTGTTTGCTATTTGACACCTTTGTGTTTAAAGCCTTATTTCTCTTCACTTAACTTGAATATAAAAATTTAATTAATATAAATTTTATTTTTTAAGAAAAGTTCTAAAGATTACCTGCTGACACCTTTAAATTAAACTTTATACACGGATAAACTTTGTTTATTTTTAATTTTGTGGTTGTGATTTAAAAATACTTTCTACGCTTTTTTGGACAATTTTTTCTTTATTTAATCTATCTAATAAGAATTTCAAAAATATTTTGGTTCATTTTGTAAAAAATTTTTCATTCCTTTCAATTTTAGTTAATAGATCTGAAAATTGTGAAATTTTTTTCTTTATTAAAATTACTTCTTAACATTAATTTGTCTATTTCTTTAGGTCTTTTTTTATAATTGTTGTAAACTTGTGAATAAACTATTTTTATTGTAATATTTACACACCTTTAAATACCTAGCCTAATTGACAAATTTTTTTTTACATAAGCTAATTTTTATACAAAATCTTTAATTAAGTAGAAAGATTTTATTGTAAGCATATAATGTTTTTTTTTTTGAATTAGTTTCATCAAAATCAAAATTTCATGGCTTATTAGTTTGAAAAGTTTTAATATTTTGAAACTTTTTTCTAAATTTATTTATTTTCTTTTTTATATAATGATGATTGTTATCTACTGCTGTTTAAATGTGTAGTTTCAACACGTGATTGAAAATGAGCAATTCGTGTTTTTTGGTTGATTTTTAAAATTAATTGAATAAAGGTGCTTCAAATTGATGGTGTTATACACACGCTAGTCATGTAAAGCTAAATTTATTTCAAGTTAGCAGCATAAACAATTTATCTACAGCATTTAATTTGATAATCAAAAGTTTTTTTTTTCTTACTTATCAAGCTATTTATAAAATAAGAAAAATAGCGTAATGATTTGCCCCGTGACTTTTAATAAAAAATAATAATTAAATAAACGTTTATCAATACTTTATTTTCACCCTTAAAACATGGTAAAAATAATTTATATAATTTTAGAAATTGGTCAAGAATATAAAAAAATTTAATTGAATGCTCCATCTTTTTAATAAAAATTAATCAATAAATTTTAAAATTAACTTTATAAATCTACTCCTTGTTAAAAGCTTATTTTTTTAAATTTAATTTGCTACTTCATATACTAAAAAATAGTTTTCAAAGAGGCTTGAAATTGATTCAATCAGTGTAACATGAAATTTTGAAATTTATTTTTGATTTTACAAATTTATCAAAAAATGAAAAAAAATGTTTTTTTAGTTCATAATTCAAATTTATATACAAAATAATTTGAATAGATGATTAGTTTATATCAAACTAAATACTATTGGTATTTTTTTAAAAACTTTCAAATAATTATAAGAAATAATCAGCCTATTAACTTGAAATTAAATTTTTTTTAAATCAATCTAAATTATCTTAACTAATGAAAAATTTCTTTAATTTTAGATTTTTTTTATGCTGAAAATTAAAATTTAGTATCTTACAACTAATAATAGTTTTAATCTTCCAATAAACAAAGAGGTTCTCCTATTGACTTTATCCAACATAATGCATTCATAACTTTAAGGAAAACAGATGGAAAACCATAATTGCAATTTAAAGTCCATTCATCATCATATTTTTGTACAAATCCTTGACTTAATATACTAACTTGATACAGTTTACCATGAAAAAAAATATGTAAGGGTCCACCAGAATCTACAAAACAAGATGCACCTTTAGGGTTGTTTACGCATAAAAAATAAGCTTTAAAACTTTCTGGACAAAACTTTTCATTATAATTAAAACTTATATAGTTTAAGTTTTTACTATTATTTAGCTTGTTTACGGCTTTACCATTAAAATCTGAAAAAATTGGGTTAGTTATCCCAAAACCTGCATAATGATACGTATATTCACTAGGTTGTATAATTTCTCTACCATAAAAACAAACTGGATAAATATTGTACTTTGGACCCAAAATAAATTTGTCTTCAATAATAACAATTGCTATGTCATATTTATTAGGATCATTTTCACTTAAAAGGCCATAAGATGGATGTATGTAAACTTTTTTTATTTTTTTTTTTGTGTTTTCAGTTTTTAGCATTAAATCTGTGTCATTTGAAATTCCAGCTAGAATTACCAAGTTACTAATACTAGTAAATGAATCAAAACAATGTGCTGCAGTTAAAATAGTAATTTTATTTAACAAACTACCTGTACAAATAGATTCATTTTTTTCTAAATTATAAAGAGTTAAATTAAATTTTTTTTTTAACTTCAACTTACCAATATCATAAAAAGCTACAACCCATCTAAATTCGTTTATTGCAACTTTTGATCCATTAACGACTCTTGATTTTATAAATTCTGTTTTACATTCACATAGAGGATTTAAATCAATTGATGATTTTCTAAACTTAGATGATGAGATCGAAATACTTTTTGCAAAAGCGTATTTAAATGACAAAAAAAGTAAAAAAAACTCAATTAACATTTTTAAAATATTAGATCATTATTTAATGAGGAAATTTAAAAAAAAAATTTTTTTTGCAAATAAATGAAAAAAATGTATTTAATTTAACTCAGTTTTTTAAACGATCAATTTTTATAGCTGAAAGATTAATTAATTTTAGCATCTTTGATAATTAAGAGAAATAATCAAAAAAGTCTTAATTAATAATTAAGATAAGTTTTTATTTTAGTTGTATACACATACTGGATTGCCTACTGTTTTAATCCAGCAAAATAAATTTGTAATTTTGATCACAAAAGTTACTGATCCTGGTAAACAACTGTATAACAATTTTTCTGGAAAACGAATTTTACTTTTCATATTTACAACAATACCAACTTGAAGTATTCTTCCTTGAAGAAATAAATGAACTGGTCCTCCAGAATCAGCATTACATACTGCAGCATGAGAGTTTTTTAAACATAAAAAAAAATCAGCAAGTTTTTGACAAGATTCACTTGTATAATCTAGTTCTAAATAATTTGACTGATTGGCAAAAATTTTTTGAGTAAAATTTCTATTTTTAAGATCAGTTATAAAAGATTTCATCATTCCAAAACCTGCAAAATGATAAATCAGTCCTTCAGGTACTAAAATTTCTCTATTAAAAACACAAGCGGGATAAATATTGTGTTTAGGTCCAAAAACAAATGCTTCTCTAAGAATCAAAATTGCTATATCATATTTGCTAGGGTTATCTGATGATCTATAAGATGGATGAATGTAAACTTTTTTAATCTTTTTTTTATTAGATTCTAGATTTAGCATTAAATTTGTATCATTGATAAAACCTGCAAGCACAACCAAGTCATTTAAATCAATATCGAAATCAAAACAATGAGCAGCCAATAAAACTGAAGCTTCATTTATAATACTACCAGTGCAAAAAGTTTTTTCTTCACCTAATAAAAAAAGTTTTTAAAGAATTCTTTTTTTTTAATTTACATACTTAAACTATAAAGTGATATTAGCCATCGAAAATTATCTGCAGAAATCGCAGTTCCATTTACAACTCTTGGTTTTATTATTTCTGACGTACAAGCACATAATGTTTCTAAATCAATTGCTGATTTTCTATATTTAGATAGCGAGATTGAAATACTTTTTGTAAAGGTGTATTCAATTGACAATAAAAATAAAAAACATTCAGTTATCATTTCACTAATTAAGACTTATTTATTTTATTAAAATAAGGAAATAAAAAAAAAAATTTTGTAGAAAAATCAAACAAATGTTCTGTAAATTTTTATTAAAGTTTAATTTTCGATTAGTAATATTTACCAAAATTATAATTTAATTTGAGTTATAAATGATATTTGTACAACTAAGTTTTTAAATTTATTTCTTATTTTAACCGTAAACACATAATGGATCTCCTACCGCTCTAACCCAACAAATTAAATCTGTGATTTTAATTGCAATAGCTTCTGATCCAGGAAAACAATTATTTACCCAGCTTTCAGATACCTTATTCTTTAAATCAACAACAAGACCAACTTGTAGAATTTTATTTCCAAAGTAATAATGAACTGGTCCACCAGAATCACCATTGCAAATTGATGAATTAGCATTTCTTAGACATAAAAAAGCTTCCCCAAATGGAAGACATAATCTTCTTTCATATTTAACTTTTAAATAATGAGATCTTGTAGCATATACTTTTGGAGTGATATGTCCAGTTTTAACTTCAGTTTGAAAAGGAAAGGTTAATCCAAAACCTACAATATGATAAAATCTTTGATCAGGGTCGTGATTTTCTCTATCAAAAAGACAAGTAGGGTAAATATTATGTTTAGGACCTAATTCAAATGGTTTTTCAAGAAATATAATTGCTGTATCATAACGGTTTGGATTTTTTGGTATTTTTCTATAGGATGGATGGATGGCAACTTTTTTAATTTTTCTTCTATTAGGTATTGATTTGAACATTAAGTTTGTATCATTAGTATAACCTGCAAGAACAATTAGATCTTCAAAGTTAGTATCAAAATCAAAACAATGAGCTGCTGTCAAAACTGTAGTTTCATTTAAAATACTACCTGTGCAGATAGATTTTTCTGCTTCTAAATAAAATAAAAAATAAATGAAAATTTTATTATTAATAACTTACTTACGGAAGTTATAAATTGATACAACCCATCGAAATAAATCTGGAGAAAATATATTTCCATTAACAATTCTTGATTTTATTACATCCAAGGTACAATTACACAATTTTTCTATACCAGGCATCATTTGTCTATATTTTAATGAAAAACTTGGAATGTTTTTTAGATTAATATATTTTATAATCAAAAAAAAAAACAGTAATTTATAAAGCATTACAAATGAAATTTTTAAAAAATCTTTTCAATAAGAAAAAACTTTTAATTTTTTTTTAATTTAAATTTGTTGATTAAACGATTATTGATTTCAAATTTGATTAATATTTAATAGAACAGGTTTTCTATAAACATTTTTATTTAGTTCTTTGAATCTGTCTAATATTTTTGTATAGCTTAAGATAAATTTAATTTTTTTATAAAACCATAATTATAACAAAATGTAATCATTTGGTATTATCAACAATTGGCTAAAAGTTGAATTAACTTTTTTTCTGATTCTTCCTCTTTTTGAAAATATTTCCTTAAAAAATTTGCATAATAAACATTATTGAGTTTTACTTGAAAATTCCCAGCATTATAATATTTTACTTTTAATTTACATTGAAATCATTTTAAAATTCAAGGTTTTGTCATTGATAAGTCTATTTAATTCAATCAAAATTTAAATATAAAAGTCCTATTGTTTGATTATGTATGAAAGTTAGTAGCTATGATTTAAGTATTAAAAACTTTTATTTTTGTAATCATAAAGTTTATTTGTAGATTAATACATCATAATCTTTTTTGAAGTAAATACAAATTCATCATTTAAAAAAAATAATAAATTTCGGCTTAAAAGCATGATTATACCTAATTAATAATATTTTTTAATGTATTTTTTATCCTTTTCTGTATAGACAAAGCTTCTTTAAATACTTCATCTATTGAAAGTCTTTTTGAGTAGTAAAGAAACTTATTTTAAAAACCAATAAAAGTTTTTGTCACAAAATTCTAATTCCAACCATCCGTTTGAAGCTAAATTTAAAGGAAACGGATACTAAAAAAATGTAAATTCTTTGAAATAAATAGTATAGTGATCACTTATTTTGTGATTAAACTAAAATTATAGAAAGATTTTCAAAACTTTTTATTTAAGTTTAAACTATGATCCAGATTATTTATTTTAATTTTATTTTTTTATTGTACACTTTTTAAAAAATAAAAAACTGAAAGTTTAATTCAAATATTTAAGAAAATAAATCAATAAATAATTTTCCTCTTAATTATTTTTGATGTTTTTGAAAATTTTTTTTTTTGCATTTCTTGTTCAAATTTGTCTTTTAAAAAAAGCTTATAAATTCAAAAATGAATTAAGACAAATATCAAACCAAAATGAAGATTACTGTCATTGTTCAAGCTCTTTAGCAAAAAAAAATAATTCTTTTGCTAAAGTACAAGATTATAAATGGATAGTAGGAATTTATAATAAAAGTAAGTGAAAATCTTTATTGATACTTTTTTTAATAAATATTTTAAAGACAATGGTGAACTTCTTTGTACTGGTAGTTTATTAAGTGATAGAACTGTTTTAACTGCTGCACATTGTTTTGATAAATTAAAAGAAGATGATATAAGTGTTATAACAGGTTTCATATATGAATGGAAAAATATGAAAGATACAGATTGGGGTTCAAGAGGAGTATCTAAAATAGTTAAATTCCCTAAATATAATAAAGCAATTAAAAAATTTCCTTTAAAAGATGATATAGCAATATTAAAGCTTGATAAAAGATTTGATTTAGGATCTAAAACTAATATTTATCTATCATGTATATTAAATAGAAAAATTCGAGAACCAGAAAAGTTTGTTTATTACTATGGAGGATACGGTTTTACTCATCCAGTTATTATTGATGGTCCTAAAAAAACTAATTCTTTAGTACATACTACACGTATAAATCACATGAGTTTAGAATATGATTTACCAGCTTGTTCTTCAAATAATTTATCTAGTTTTAGTATTTGCTTAGAAAATGATGAAAACGAAATATGTGGTATAGATTTTGGTGGAAGTATACATATTTTTGTTGGAATAAAACTAGTTGTTGTAGGTGTTCATTCAATTTATTCTAAAAACATAGAGAATGATTTATACGGAGGTGATTCTTGTTTTGAAGAAGAAGTAAATTACAACTTGAAAATTTCAAACTATTTAGATTTTATTAAAACTGAGGGGAAACCAAAATGTCTAATAAATGATTTCAATGGTTAATTTAAATTTTAATTGAAAAAATGTCTTTAAATTTTGTCTAATTAAGAATGTAAAAAAGTTTAATAAAATAATTTTTGTAGTTAAATTATCATAGATAATTTTTAAACAGTTTTAATAGCATTTTAACAGACAATATTTATTCACAGTTTCCTTATGTTTTATTCAAAAATAGATTAGATTTTTTGAACTTAAAATGTTTAAAAAATTAATTTTTATTCTTTTGATTTAATATCTTTATTCAACAAGTATTTATATAAACCAAGATAATTACAAAAAAACTTCTGGTGTTAGTGAAGACTTTTTTAGATGTTCAGGTCCTTTATTGAAATCAAGAATTTATAATGGTGTACCAGTAATTGGATTTGATTTTGATTGGGTAGTTGCACTTTATTCAAAAAGTAAATATTTTTCTAAAATTTTCTACTTTCACTAATAATGTCAATTAGGTGAAGATACTGTTTTATGTACTGGAAGTTTATTAAGCGAATCAACAGTTTTAATTGCAGTCCATTGTCTTGATGATGAACTTTTAGACAATTTATATGTATTAGCAGGTTTTGTTTATAATTGGGGATTAATGAAAAATACTACTTGGGGTTACAAAAAAGTGTCTAAAATTATTTTACATCCTAGTTATGATACTAAACATAACGTTTATCCTGTAATTAATGATATAGCAATATTAGAATTAAAAGACAATTTTGTTTTAGGTTTTAATAATAGTATTACTTTAGCATGTATTTTAAATAATGAAATTAAAAAGCCAGAAACTTTAGATTATTATTTTGCAGGTTATGGATTAGTTCATCCATATTTGCTTTTTAATAATCAATCACATACTCCATATTTTGAATCTAAAGGTTTAAATCATATAAAATTAAATTTTGCTCCAAGAGCTTGTATCAAAGCTACTTTAAAAGAAATTTTTTTATGTACTAAAAATGACGAAGGTTCATTATGCAATGTAGATTCTGGTGGAGGATTACATATTTTTGTTGATAAAAAATTAGTTTTAGTAAGTGTACAATCAAGTATAAGAACAAAAAAAATTCATAATAATAAAGTATCATATAGATGTAACAAAGGTACTGTAAGTTTAAGTATAAAAATATCTAACTATTTAGATTTCATTATAAAAGAAGGTAAGCCAAAATGTTTAATTAATAGTTAGGAATAAATAAATCTTAAATTGATAAACTTTAATATTTTTGAGTATTTTTGGTTAAAAATTATAATTTTGTAGCATTTTCAATAAGGATATGAAGTTTATTTAAAAAATCTTGTAGTTTAAAAAGTATATATTTTTCAATAAATAATTTACTTAAACATTTTAAAAACTTTTAATTTTTAATTCCATAATTAATAAATCTTTAAATTAGGGTGTCAAATAGCAAAAAGAAAAAAGTTTTAAACAATGAAATTGACCAAGAATACTAAACTTAGTAAAAAAACTGTTAAAAAAAGCAATTTTATAAAAACAAGGAATGTTTTGCTGTGAAGTAAATAGGTGTTATAAAAAAAAAAAAAGAAGGTGATTGCGTGCTAAGAAAAAAAGCCAATAGTAAAAAATTAGCTAAAAAAAAAAAATCTTCGGATAACCGCGTGTCTCAGGTGTGAATTAATTATAGAGAAAATTTTTAGCTTATCAATGATTACAAAATAAAAAAAAAATTTACACGAAAACTAAGATACCATAAATTCTATCACCCCCTCCTTTTTTTTATAAATTTAATTAAAAATTTCAACAAACTTAAATTTTCTCGTGTTTTATCTTTTAAAAAAATCAATTTTTTATAAACTATTTTATTGAGAATTTTAAATTTTATTAAGCAAGTTTAAAAAAATATTTTTTATACGAATTCTTTAAAGAACAATTTTTCAAAAATTGAAAGGTATGAACAGGTAATTAAAATGATAAATTTTTTTATAAAATTTAGTTCATTATATACGATAAGCTTATTGTTTTCTTAAATAAAAAAAAAAAAATTTCGTTTAAAAAGCATTCAAATGATGAAAATATTCAATAAATTTTATTCAAATTTTCATTCAAAATAAAATAGGTCATAGTATTTAAGAAAGAACCTTTAATTTAGTGAAAGTGGTAAATTATATTTTTTTTATTGTTGGACACTTATTAATTTGAAATACAGTTAAGTTTCAAAAAGATAAAATGATGTATACAAATAACAACAATAAAAAAATAATTTTTTTTGAAAAGATATTTTATAAAGTCATTGAAGTTTAAACAATAAGTTAAAATTTTCCCTTAAATTTTTGTTTAGAAACTTTTTTTTTGTCAAATTTTCTTTTAAATTTTATTTTTAATTTATTTTTGAACATTTAAACTAATTTAAAAATTTACTTTTAAATTTCACTTTCGTATTCAAGTTTTATTCTCTCTTTAACAAAACTTATAATATTAGCTTATAAAGTTATTCCAAACTAATTATGTTTATGAAAAGTTTTCTTTTTTAAATAAAAAAATTTAAATATAAATTAATCTTTAAATATACATTGAAATTTTTTTTAATAAACATTGAATCTTTTTTTCATGAAAAAACATACATTCAAAGTTATTTTTTTGATATACATTGAAACTTATTTTTAAAACTACATTGAAACTTATTTATGAATAATTATTAAAATTTGTTTTTTAATAAACTTTAAATTTTTTCATCTTTTTCAAAATTTTAAAAGATACATCAAAATATACCATCTTAAAGGATAACATTTGAAAATTTATTTTTGAGGTTATATTTAAATTTTCATTTTTGTTGATACATTCAAATTTTTGTGGTTTTATTTAAACTTTTATGGATAGATTCAAATTTTCATCTTTTAATACAAATTCAAATTTTCATCTTTTAATATACATTCAAATCTTTAAGGATACATTCAATTTTTTATAAATACATTCAAATTACTAAGAATGTATTCAAATTTAAATTTAAAATTTTCAAAAATATTCATCCGAAAGTTTAAATACAATAAAAAGTTCATTTTTCTTAATAAAACTAAATTAAAAAATTCATCTTTTGATATAAATTTGTTTGAGAACATTCTTTTCTAAATTGAACATTATTAAAATCAATTTTTAATTAAAAAAATTCTTTAAATAAAAATCTAAAAAATTTTTAGTCTTCATATTCATACTAATAATTTAAAATTTATATTCTTTCAAAATTTAATTTAAAAAAAACTTTTTTTTAGATAAATTGTTTTACATTAAAAATTTTATAACTTTTCATTAATTCAAAACATTTAATTAACTAAATTTGAAACTTTTTTCTTAGAAAAATTTCTTGTAAAATATATTTTTAGTATAAGAATTACCTATTAAACATAAAAATACTCTTTTGAATATTAATCTTCAAATTAAAATCATTTAAATTTTTAAAAGAAAAATTGAATAAAAAGCAAGGTGAAATTTTGAGATAATTTGGCTAAAAAAAATTAATTTATTTTCATTAGTTTACATCATAAAGCTTTTATTAAATTTAAAAAAAAATAGCCATTAAAAAACTAATCAAAAGTTAATAACAACAAGAAACTTGTGGTTCAAATTATTGTAAAGTGTTTTTTATTTTCAAAAAAAAAAAGTTTATTGAAGCAAGAAATTGACAAAATAATATTTTAAGTAAATGCATTATAAGGACAAAAAAAACCATTAAACTTTTCTTTTAAATTTAGGTGACAATTAATCAAAAAAAGAAGAAATTTTTATAGGATAAAATAAATCATCAATCACATAAAACATTATTCAATTTTAATGTATCAAAGCTATCTTTTTGTTTAAAAAAAAATTTCTTTTAATAAATATCAATAGTGTTTTTTTTACATCAATTTTAAGTTATTGAGAACAAAAAATATTTGAATATAATTAATCTAAGATATAATCAGTTTTAAGCTAACAAATTAAAAAAAAATTTAATAGCATTGAGTTTTTTTTAAAAAAAATTCTCTAAATTAAACGTTAAATGAACTTTTGTTTTTTTTTTTGTGTAAAAAAAATGAATTAAAATTATCAAAAACTTAATTTTGACACATTTTTTAAAGTAAATCACCTTCTGGTAGTACTAAAGTTGATTAAATTTTCTTTAATTAACATTTAGTAAAACTAATTTTTTAAAATCTAATTTAAATTTATCTTCATTAACAAATCTAAATTAGCTTTAATTTAAAAATCACCTAAAAAAAAAAAAAAAATTTTTTTTTGAAATGTTTAGCCTAAAAAAAAATACTTTAGAAGATAACTTTGAAAAGAAAAAAAAGAAGTTTACATGGTTTAATAAAAGCGTTTAATTTACAAACTTGTTCAATGAAAACGCGTCCATCATTTTGAACAAAAAGATTTATAAAAAAAAAAATTAAAACTTTTTAGAATAACAAAAACTTTTATAAATAATATTTACAAAGAGAGGGAAAAAGAGCAACGACTAAAAAATGAATAAAAACGAAAATTTTCGAGGGGCTAAAACCTAATTAGTTTAAAAAAATTGTTGCATTAGATCAAATTTAAAAAAGGCTGAAATATAAAAACAAAAATGTGTCAAAAAGTGTTTCAGGAAAATTTCAATAATTATCTTGAAATTATTTTATAGATGTTGTAAATGATTTCTACTATTTATAAAAAAATTCAACTACTTTTATATTTTGTTTTAATTCAATTTAAAGATTGAAAAAAAAATTTTGAATAAATTATTTAAAGAATAAAAGTACCAAAATCGACATCTGTTAAAGCTGTGGTTTTAACGTTTATTCAAAATGGTTATATAAATAAAAAATTACCATGTATAATTAAATAAAGATGAATAAGCTTTTTAAATACAAGAGGGTCAATGAAAAGAGAGGTCATCGTAAAAAAATCAAACCAACTGTTAAAAACTACTTAAGATAAATATTTACTTAAAATAAAAATTAGCATAAACTTTAAAAATCCACGCACATTACTTAAATTATAAATTGGAAAAATAAAAAAAAGATAATTTGAAGTCAGCTATTTTAAAATAATTTTATAAGCAGGTAATGGTATACAAAAAAGGCTAAGATTGAAAATAAGTAATTAATCAGTCGACAATCAAGATTGGTTGAAGGTTAAAAACGATCTACAATTATGAAAAAAAGAATTGCACTTTTCAACCAGGCTAGTTTCTTAAACAGTAAAATTCTTAAAAAAAAAAACCAGCAGCTAAGTTTTAAATGAAAAAGTATTCAACAGCAGGTAGACAAGGTAGGTAAATCATAAAATGTAAGCAGAAAAGTTTTCGTTTAAAAAAAACAATAAAAATAATTTCAATTTAAACAAGGTTTTAACAAGATGCTTAAATTAAATAGTGCTAAATTAACATCAATGTATTTTAGTTTTTATTTTAATAGCTTAAAATAAAGATAAGCATTAATTAGAAAATGATGTCTAGAAACAAAAAAATTTAAACAGCCATTGATTGAAATCATTAATTAATTATCAGTTGTTGTTTTTTCAAATTTAAATTACCAGTAAAATAGATTTTAAAAATTTAAAACAATTAAAAATAAAGTGAATCTAACAAGTAATTTTTAATCAGCTTAAAAAATTCAATTTACATAAAATTATCAATAAAAGAACTTACTGTTTAAATTTTTTTTCAAAAATATGAGAGCTAACTGAAAAAAATTTTTGGTATGAAAGACACGCCACCTATGAGAATTAAATTACTAAATTTTTTTTCTTCTTAAAAATAGAAAAAGTTTCTGTTTTAAATACAATTTAATTTGAATAAAAATAAACTAGGAAAGTTTTTTGAAGTGTTTTTATTGAAAAAAAGTTTAATAAAATAACTATTTTAGTTAAGTAAATAAAAATAGCTAATTATAATGGCTTAATAAAAAAGTTTAATGAATTATCTAAATAAATTAGCAAAATGAAATAGTAAAATGAAATAGTAAAATGAAATAGTAAAATGAAATAGTAAAATGAAATAGTAAAATGAAATAGCAAAATGAAATAGCAAAATAAAATAGTAAAATGAATATACAAAATAAAATAGTAAAGTGAATATACAAAATGAAATAACTTAATAATTAAGTAAAATGAGTTAAAATTTAATAAGAAGTTAATTAAAATATGATTAAATCTGTTAAGTATAATAAGAAATGAGTTGAATAAAAAATCAGTTAATTATAAAGACAAAGAGAGAAAAAATTTAAGCTGAGTTTAAATATCAATTGAATGTATTAAACAAACATAATGAAAATACTTTTATTGTTAAAAATTGTTAAATTAGACTTTAAATTTTTGAAATTTCTTTTTAATAAAACTTTCACAAAACTAATGGTTAATTTTTCTTAGAAAGAATTTTAAAAAAAAACTTTTACTTTAAGATTAAGTTATTTTATTACAAATCTGTAAAATCCTGACAAAAACATAAACAAGTTTTTAAAATAGTTTTCACCAAATATTTGATTTTACATTGGAACCGTGACACTAGTATCATGACTAAAAAATAAAATTTTTTTTTTTAATTGTATTTTCACTTTATTGACTAATATCATAAGTCATTAAAGTACATCGTTTTCTTTTTATAAAAAAAAAAATTAAAAGAAACAAAAAAATTTCAACCACAATTTTTAAAAAGTATCTTTAATCAGCATCTTTGTTTGAACTATATAAACAAAATCATTATTAAAATTATAGACAAAACAGACATAAATACTTAAAAATATTTTATGAAATGATCATCATTATAATAATCATTCAAAATATTTTTAAATCATTAAAATTTTTAGTTCAACTATTTTTTTATAAAAAAAAATTTGAGCAAAATATTTTTTTTTTTAGTAGCCACACATTAGCAATTATATGGTCGATTGAACAACATTGTTCTAATTAATGTTTAAATAAACTTTTTTTTATTGTCCACTACTCAATTTTTTAGAAAAATAAATTTGCATAATCTTTAGTTTTTAAAAAAATTCAAATCTAATTTAATATATTTTAATAACCTAAACGATTTAACGATCTATTAAGTTTTATGAAAAAAGATTATTGAAAAAAAAAAATACTCAAATAGGCTACAAGCTGTGTTTTTGTTATCAAATCAAAAATTTTTCAACTTAAATACAACAAATATTCTATGCAATAAAGGTATTTTAATAAGTAGTTTTTCAAAAATATGAAATTAAGAAAACAAAAATTTTTAAATTAAAAACATTAAATTTAGAAATTCTTTAAAATAAAGCTAAAAAAAATGATAAGAAATATTCAAAAAAAAAACAGAATTTGAAAAGAAAAAATTTTAAAAAGAAAAAAATTTAAAAAGAAAAAAAATTTAGAAAACTAAAAAATTAAGAAAACTAAAAAATAGGAAATTAGAAAAGTTTAATAATAGAGTTTAGAAAAATTAAAGAAAATAAATTTTTAGAAAAACAAAAGTTTAGTGTTTTTTTAAAAAAGAAAAGTTGAGTTTCTTTTCAAAATAAAAAAAATAGAAAATTTTTGTTTAAAAAACAAAAAGAAAAAAATTTAGAAAAAGATAAAAAATAAGGTTTAAATAAAAATTATTAACAAGAGATTTTTAAAAATAAAAATATTGATAAACTTAATGAATAAAGAGTTGAAATAAAAGTGATAAAAAAGTAATTTGAAAATAACTTAAAAAATAATCTAAGATAAAATATTTTAAGTCTTTAAAACTATTATAATGGGCATTTTAATTAAAAATCACCAAAACAAAAAAATGTTACAATTAAATGAATTAGAAAAGAATTCAAGATTTTAATTATAGATAAAAAAATTTTAAAAAATGATAAGTTTCATCGATAATTTTTTCATTAAGAATTTTTTTAAATGGTCAGTTATTAAAAAATTGTCACTTAAAAACAAGTTAAAAATTAGATTTAAAAAAACTAAAAATTTTAATAAAAAAAAATGTTTAACTAAAAAAAAAATTACGAATTCAGTAAGCGTTGAATCATAAAAATTAATCGTTTAAATGATGAAAGGTGGTAATATCTTTCTAATTATTTAAAAATCATAAAAAAAGCATTAAATGTCAAAATAAAAATTTTGTAACTTGGGTTCTCTTAAAAAAAAGTTAAATAAATTAAAAGATTTTAATAATCAAGTGAAAAAATTTGAAAAAAAAATTAAACTATTGATAAAATAAAGAAAAAAAAACATCTTTTAAAGATGACAGAAAAAAAGGAAGGTAAGCATAGATAACTAATATAATAAAAGTTTGAAATAAACCAAATATGCGTGTTTAAAATAGAATTTGTTATTCATAAAAAATAGATCTTAAAAAATGTTTGAGACATTTTAAACTTTATCATTAAAAATATTTGATAAAAATATTTAACTTAAAGATTTAAGAAATTTTTAAAGTTGATACTTAATTTCAAATTTAAAAGAAAAAATCATTTAAAATGTCAACAAAAAAGTTTAACAAACTATTTAAATGAGTTTCAAAAAACTTAAGACAATAAATTAAACAAATTTTTTTGGTTAATATCGAAATAAAAAAAAACAATTAAGTTATTAAAGTCTACTATTAAACTAGTAAACAATAAATTCTTTTGAAACTGTAAATCATTTTAATGTTTCATTATATTTTGTATTAAGCTTATTGATATTAAAGTCTCAAGAGGAATAATAGTGTTAAGATTATTAAATTAAAATTTTTTTTTTGTTAAAATAAATTTAAATCGATATATTGTACCTAGTAAAAGTTAAATTAAAAATATTTTAAAAAGGAAAAACTTTTTAAACATCTATTAAAATAAAAACAGCAAGAGATTTTAGCGCACCTCAAAATATTAGCGTGGTATTGTTAAGGTTCGGCGACTCCAACCTGTTTTAAAACGTCAGTTTGATAGTCTTTCATCATGTCTAAAATTAATATTGGTCAACGTAAAAACTGGTGATAGACTTTTTAATTTAAAATAAGTTTAGCATTATGTATTTTTTAATTTTGTTATAAAAAAAAAAAAAAACCTGCCCATTGCACGAACCCACAAAAAAATATATAAATAAAGTATTGACCTAATAAATACATTGTTTTTTATTCACAAAATATCATAGCGAAACTCTTAAAAAAGGCATAAAATTTATCATATTCACATGATTCATTAAAATTCCTAAATAAATAAAATGAATTTGAATTCTTGAAACACAGTATAATTAATAAACTTGTTATAAAGTTTTACATAAGTTTTTTTATTTTTTAAATTCACGACATGAATCGATCATTAAACAGTTTCATCGTGATATTAATTGTTCACCAAAAAAAAAACTATATTACAAATGATGGATGAGTATGATGAATAAAAAAATTTTTAAATGAGATTCAATTAAAAACTTTATTCAATTAAAAAAATTAATTTCAAATTGTTAATTAAATCTGTGGTTTCAATAATATAGTTTTGATAAAAAGTTGAAGGCTATTCAAATATGAATAAATTTCAAATAACCAAAAATTGATTTCTGTAAAATTTAATTAAACTGTTACAAAAGCCTCTTTTTCCTTAATATAAAAAAACCAATTTTAAAACTAAAAAAAACTTAACCAAATCTTAAGCTATCTTAAAGCTTTCAATCAACAAAAAATCTAGGAATGGTCAATGGTGCAAATCATGCAGAGCAGTTAAAAAAATGTAGAAGCGAAATAAAACAGAACAATAAATTTGAATGCAAGGAGTGCGAAAGATTGACCAGCTCCCGCTGACTACCTGCCATCATCTCTTTACTTTACTTTTTTTTTCTTTCAACCTGTCAAAGACTATCAAAGAACTTTAAGGTTAACTTTATCCAGAATTAAGAGATTGAAAAATCACAACCAGAATTACTTCATTCAACTATCAAAATTAAAAACTCCTCATCATCTTCAATTGATACGACATTATTGAAAATATTTAACAACCATCTATCTTTTATTCTTTTTTCTTAAAAAAAAAAAACTTCCTTCTACATCTTTTTATTAACTATTGATTTTAATCAAACAGCATGTGCTAGAAGTGCATCAAAATTCTCAGCAAGATACAGAGCACAAGTAAATAATAAAATATATTTATTCAAAAGATGACTTCTTAACAAAACTATCAATTAAAAAAAAATTAATTGAAATTTCAAAAACTTAATTAGATTTCTTTTTAAATTAATTAATTTTAAAAAGTTTAATTGAAATAAAATAATTAAAACATATTTTATGAATGATTTGACTTGATAAAATATTATTTAAGTTTTCAAAATTTTAAATTAGAAATATTTTTCCAATTGATATCAAAAAATCACAAAAAAATCAAAAAAAAATTTCATCAAAATAAAACTAAAAAATTTTTATTTTAAAATATCATTAAAACAGTGATAAGATCTAAAAATGATTTTTCAGTAAAATAAACAAAAATATTATTTTTTATATCAAAAAATAAAATTTCAACAAATTATTTAGTTATCTTTTAAAAAAATCAATGTATCAATCTATAAATTAAAAGACATAAGATGCCTAGTAATTGAAAAAACAAAAGTCACGAATTCTAAAGATTTTAAACAATGCGTCTAGTTTTGTAAATAAGAAATGAATGCAATAAGCAAAAAATTTTTCTTTTAAATAGAAAATAATTATAAAACATGATGATTTAATTATGTGATAAGAACTACCGAGCATTTACAAAAAAAAACTATTTCTTTATACTTAAATTTTTTAATTCAAAAAAGTGAAGAAATTTATATAAATAATACCCTATTAAAAACGATTGAAACTCACTTAATGTAAAAATATAAAAAAAAATTATTCAATTGTGTAAAAATTTTAAAAAACAAAACTTTTATACAACTGCTGCCGTCTTTAAGAAAAAAAAAGAAAATAAATTTATTTTAAAATTTTGATTTTTTAAATCAAAAAAACCTTAGAAAATTTTTAATTTTTAGAATTTAAAAACTTTAATCTTTTTTTGTTAAGAACCAAAAATTAAATCAACTGTTTAAAAACATCTTATTCAGATTTAAAACAAGAAAGGCGATTAACATAAATTCAAAGATTGCAAAATCGAGGGAATTTTTTAGAAAATGTGTAAAGACTACAAAAAGCATTTATCTATTGTTTACATTATTCATACAAATATCTTAACATAGCAAAAATACATCTCTTTAAAAAAACTATTCAACTCTCTGATAAAACAAAATAAAAAAGAAAAATTAATTAGCAATTTTATTTTTTAATTAAAAAAAAAAAAGCTTTAGAATCATTTTTTAACATCTTCAATTAAAAGAACTAGTTTTTCTAATACAAACAAAAAAAAAATAATAAAAATAAATCAAAAGCTATAAATTGTTAAATTTTTTAATATTCTTCGCCTTCTCCATCTTCACCAGCGGCATCGTTAGAATCAGTTCCAACCTTTTTAAAAATAAAAATATTAATAATTTTAAAAAAATAAAAACAAAAAAATTTAACTTACTTCTTCATAATCACGTTCAAGAGCTGCTAAATCTTCTCTTGCTTCAGAGAATTCTCCTTCTTCCATTCCTTCTCCTACATACCAATGGACGAAAGCACGTTTTGCGTACATAAGATCAAACTTGTGATCTAAGCGAGCCCAAGCTTCAGCAATTGCAGTTGTGTTACTAAGCATACAAACAGCACGTTGTACTTTGGCTAAATCTCCTCCTGGAACTACTGTTGGTGGTTGGTAATTGATACCGACCTTTAAAAAAAATAAACATTAGTATTATGATAAAAATTAAATTATAAAATTAATTACTTTGAAACCAGTTGGACACCAATCGACAAATTGGATGCTTCTTTTAGTCTTAATAGCAGCAATTGCAGCATTGACATCTTTAGGAACTACATCACCTCTGTAAAGTAAACAACAGGCCATGTATTTACCATGTCTTGGGTCACATTTTACCATTTGATTGGTTGGCTCGAAACAAGAATTAGTTATTTCTGATACAGTTAATTGTTCGTGATAAGCTTTTTCAGCTGAAATAACTGGAGCATAAGTTACCAATGGGAAATGAATACGTGGGTATGGCACTAAGTTAGTTTGAAATTCTGTTAAATCAACATTAAGTGCACCATCAAATCTTAATGAAGCAGTTATAGAAGAAACAATTTGACCGATAAGTCTATTTAAGTTAGTATAAGTTGGTCTTTCAATGTCGAGTTTACGGCGACAAATATCGTAAATAGCTTCATTATCTACCATAAATGCACAATCACTGTGTTCTAAAGTAGTATGTGTTGTTAAAATACTGTTGTAAGGTTCAACAACTGCTGTTGAAACGCGTGGGGCTGGATAAATTGCGAACTCTAATTTTGATTTTTTACCATAATCAACAGATAAACGTTCCATAAGTAATGAAGTGAAACCAGATCCAGTACCTCCTCCAAAACTGTGGAAAATCAAAAAACCTTGTAAGCCAGTACACTGGTCTGCAAGCTTGCGAATGCGGTCTAAGACAAGATCAACGATTTCTTTACCAATTGTATAATGTCCTCGAGCGTAATTATTAGCAGCATCTTCTTTTCCTGTAATTAATTGCTCAGGGTGGAATAGTTGTCTGTAGATTCCAGTACGAACTTCGTCTACAACAGTTGGTTCTAAATCAACATAGACTGCACGTGGCACATGCTTGCCAGCTCCAGTTTCTGAGAAGAAAGTGTTAAATGAGTCATCTGATCCTCCAATTGTGGCATCAGAAGGCATTTGTCCATCAGGCTGAATTCCATGCTCAAGACAATATAATTCCCAACAGGCATTACCCATTTGGACACCAGCTTGACCGACATGGATTGAGATACATTCACGCATGATTATTGATTTATTAAAGAGTTCCTTTTAAAACAAAAATAACTGTAACAAAAAAAATAAAATTTAAGAAATCTGTTTTCAAAAAAAATTTTTTAATTTTTAAAAAACTAATTACATAAACTAGGTGTGCTTCACTAGCAACCAAAAAAGACACAAAATAAAAACTATATAAAGAAATAAAAAAAACTGAAAGTTATAATTGAAGTTTATATTGGTCAAACAAACTTTTAAAACTAATTAATTATAGGAATGAGTTGCAAATTCAAGAAGAAAGTAATTAAATAAGCTTAAACAGCCGAATTTGGTTAACTGAAACAAAGAAATGTTTAAAGCCGACGGAAATTATTTGCTTTTAAAAAGTCTAGCCGAACGGCTCTCTAAAATCTCGCTTTAGTTTGGGTGTATTAATTTTTAAAAAACCAGCAACAGACCATGTTTTTTTTTCTTTAAGAATGTAAAAAAAATTTCTTTGTGAACAACTTTAAAATGATAATGGACTTGAAAATATTTTTTTCTCTTTAAAAATAATTTAAAAAACATTTAAAATATTTATCATTTTATGTCAAATGACACAACTAAAAAAAAGCTAGTGATTAAGCAAATTCAATAGCTGACATTGAAAATTACAAGCATATTTATTTTATATTTTTTTTATTGAATAACTGATTTTTGTTTTGATAAAGAAAACTTCATTTAAAAAACTTAAAAATTCTTTCAAATTTTAAACAAAAAACTTCTACTAAATTAAATATAATTTTTAAATTTAAATAATTTTTTCTAAAAAAAAAATTAGTTTTAATTATGGAAATTGATAACATTAATAACTAACTATTGCTTACATAGAAAATTTATCGTTTAAATTTTTTAAAATTCACACAACAAAAAATTAAAATGTCATTCAGTAAATTTTAAATTAAATTAAAAAATGAATTTTTGTTGATTTAAAACTAATTTTAATTGAATAACTGTATCAACTCAGAAAAATGAAATATTGAACAATCTAACTGTAAACAAACTATTATATAAGAAATTTTTCATCTTAAACTATTCTCTTATAAATCAAGTTTTACGACAAAGTATCGAACATTTAAATTTACATACCAATTTATTAATATTCCTTAAGAATTTCAAATGTTTAAAATAGATTCAAAATTAATTGTTAACTAATAAAAAAATAATTATAATCGGTGTGTAAAAGACAAAAGATCTTTACGAACTAAATGCTTTGTTTGAATTAACTGAGTAGTTAAAAAAAAAAAGAAAAAAAAAGAAACGAGAGAGAGCGCAGCTGACTGGCTTCGTTTAAATTTAAACAAAAAATTTAAATCGGGTTCTTTAACATCTTCTCCGCCATTTTAATGTAATTTCTTTATTTTTTAAATAAGGCTTGAAGTGGTTAGATAATTAATTTATTTTATCAAAATTAAATCTATTAATGATAATGTTCAAAATAAATTCTAAATATGTTTTTATTTATTGAAATTTAACTTGTATGCTTTTATAATTTTAATTTTTAATATTATTTCAAATAGGATAATTTAAGAGACTGTATGTTTAGTGAAAATAAAATTATTCGGTTTTTAACCGATTAATGTTTTAACGGATTTTTTGAATTATTACTTAAAGAATCCACTAACTTTATTTATTTTAAAATAAAATTTAATAAAAATAGTAAAATCGTTAGTTTCTTTATAATGTAATTTAAATTTTTATTCTTTTCATAAAACATAAGGTTATTTCAAAGATTTTAAAATATTTTCTCTTCAACATGTTTAGATTATTTTTATAATACATCTAATACTTTGTTTTAAAACACTTATTTTCGAAATTTTTTTTTCAATTTTACAGAAATTTAAATTTTTAAAAATTCACGTGATAAAGTTTGATAAAATTAAAAAACATAGATGTCATTTAAGTCGGCTTTAGAAATCTTAATTAATAGAAAATTAAATTTAGAAAGAATTTTTTAATTAAAATTTATTTTTTTTAAAATAAAAACTTTTTTTTTTCTAATTTCCACTAACTAAAAGCATTTAAATATCAATAGAAAATAATTCATTTAGAAAAATTTTTTAAAAAAAGAAAATTCTAATACAAAAAAAAGAAAAATGTTGAAAGAAAATTCTAAGCACTTTCTAATAAATAGAAAATTATTCAATAAGAGTTTCAAATATAAAAAGGTGTTAATTAGACAACTTAAATAATTAAAAATTAAAGCAAAATATGAATTTTAAAGAGAAAATTTTATCTTTTATAAATCATCTTGATAAAAAAAAAGAAAATAATGATCAATTAAAGAAAGAAATAATTTTAATAAAAAAGAAATATAATAATGTAAATTTGAATTACCATCAAAAAATTAAACTAAAGGCTGATTTTACTTTAAAATTGAAAAAAATTGATATTTTGAATAATTTTTTAAACTCAAATTTTATCTTATTACCAAAAATTATTGATAATTGTCAAAAACATCTTGATTTCTATAAACAAGCTTATAATGGTTCTTCAAAATATTTTGATCACAAAACATTTGCTCTTAATTTTGATAATTTTAGTAAAAAGCTTAACTTTTTAATTGACAAAAAAATTGCAGAAATGAAAGAAAAAGAAATTATTTTATCAGAAAAAATTAAAATTTTTGATCCTGAATATAACAAAAAATTGAATAATTTAGAGAAATTACTTGAAGTTATACATGAAAAAGATGAAGAGCTAGAGAAAGTTAAAAATGAAATTGAAGAATGTAAAAAAGAGATTTTAATTTATCAAGAAAAAATCAATGCTAATCATGAAGAAATGGATAAAATTAATGAAGACATAATTGACTTAGATAATCAAATTATTGAAATAAAAGATAAAATTGAGTTTGATAATTTAGAAATAGAAAAAATTATAGAAGAAAAAAATGTATTAAAAGCTAAAACAGAAGTACAAAAAAATCTATCAGAAGGTACAAAAAAAATGATAGTTGATTTATTAAATAATGACTCAAACTGTGAAGAATCATTAAAAAATATTAGCATAAAAATTGAGGAAACCAAACAAGAACTTTCTAAAATAAACGAAGAAATAGATAATTTGAATCAACAAGTAGAAACAAAAAGTGTTCTTTCAAAAGAAAAAAATAAACAGTTTTATGAACTTGAAAAAATTTCTAAAGAAATTGATTTTTGTTTAAACATTGATTCTAACTCTGAGAATTATAATAATTTAATAGAAAACCAAATTCAGTTGGTTATAGATGAAATTCAAAATAATGTCAAATCACTTGTAGAAAAGATAGCAGTTTTAGAACCAAATTTCTTTGAAAATGAATCAGACAAAAATTTTCTTGAAAAAATTGATTTTGCAGATGAAGAAAAATTCAAGAATTTGAAAACTTTTTTTGATTCAGATGATGATAACAGTTCTGAAAATTCAAATGACGATGATTTTGTAACAGCAAATACTTCTGATAATGAAAAGAGTAATGAAAGTTTTTCATTAAATAGAAATGAAAAGGATGAAGACTTGAATAATTTTGATGAAGATTTGGTTATAGAAAAAAGTTACAATTCTGATGACGAAAATACAGGAAACAATTCGTTTCTACCTTTAAATAAAATAAATTCGGCTCAAGAAAACAATTTAGTTGATAATAATTTTGAAAGAAATTCTTCTAGTTGCGAAATCAAGAAAACTAATTCTGAAGTTTTTTCTGAAAATAACTTAAACTCGAAATTTACTTTATTCAGTCAAGATAAATTGTTCAACTCTGATACAGAAACAAATTCAACAAGTAGTAGTTGTGATCTTGAAAATTCTGTTATTGATAAATCTGAAAATGAATTAGAAAATTCTCAAGATGAAAAAATTATAAAAGACCATCAAAATAATTTATCACCAAAAAAGATCCAAAAAGAGGTTAAAAAAAGAGGTAGACCATCTAAAACTCAAAAAACTAAAAATACTATTACTAAAAAAAGAAAAAATAATTAGAACAAAAAGGAATAAATTTTTATTAACTTTCAAACTGTAAAAAATATTAACTTTAATTTAACTTAATTAAAAAAACTGTAAAAAAAATTATTGATTACTTTATATTTAATTTAAACAATGCAAAACCATGAATTTCAAAATTCTTAACTAGAATGAGCAACTTGAAATAAATTTCAGTAAATAAAATTTGTGTAAAATATTTTTCATAAAATTGGTTATTTATTTAATTCTTTTTTATAATTGTCTACTCTTTGAAATTAAAAAATATACTATTTAGTTTTAATTACTTCATATAAGTGGAAACTTTTACTTAAAAGTTTTAAAAAACAAAATTTGGTCTAAAAAATATATTTATTTTATTGAATAAACTGAAAAAAAAATACATTTATAAAAATCAAGTTTCATTGCTCACAAGTTTTGTTAAAATAAAAGAAAATATCAGATCTTAAATGAATAATAAATAAAGAATTGGAATTATTCAGTTAAAATTTATTTTAAAATTTTTTTGAGATTATGTCAAGTTTTTTATTATATAATTTTTTAATAGTTTTTCAATAAATAACAAATTAAGATTTAAATAATTTAAAAAATTCCAATGTACATTATGCAAAATAATTTTGAGTATGTTCAAAAAAGTTTGAAAATGAAAATTGATGCGTTTTACAGTTTGAATAATCTTTAAAAATGTTTATGACTTGCATTATTTAAATAAGAATTTAAATAAAAAAAATAATAAGTAGATTTCTTTTATAATTATTTACAATAAAAAAATTAAGATTTTAATAAACCAATACTCAATTTTTTGTTTTAGAAAAACATAATTTGAATTTGATTTATACAAAAAGTTTGTACACTGAAATAGGTTGTTTACTCAAAACAGCATTTGATTTTTCATTACCACCAAAAACCAACATGCATAATTGATAGTCAGTTTTTTTTTTCTTTTTATCTTTTTTTTTCGATTTTATTAAAAAGTTAAAATCTAAAGAATTTACTTTACGAGACAAATTGTTAAAACCAATATAATGATTACTTTGTTTTTTTTTATTAGCTGCTTGATTTGAATAAGTTTCTTTACTAATAAAATTATTTGTTGAAAAAGTCTTAATCATCAATTTTTTTTCCCATGATTCGATTCTTGGAAATTCGTTTATCATTGACAATTTTTTACTTGTTTCACCTATTTCTAAATTACTTGAAGAACTTGGTATTTTTTTAGTATCTTGATTCGATATATTTTTACTTTTAATATTTTGATTATCTTCATTTACTTTTGCATGATTTGAGTTATAATCATTAAAACTTGTTATATTACAAGAGTATCTTTTGTTTGGACTTAAAATATTTTTGTTGAGCATTTTATTACTTTGAGTTTCATTATTATCTTTTTTGTTTTTTTCAATTATCTCTTTATTTTCATAATTATTTTCAGAATTCGTGTTTAAACCAAGAATAACTGAACTTTCTTCTATTATTGAATTATTGTTTATACTGGATATGGAGTTTTCTGTTATTGTATCTTCATTCAGTAATGAATTAGCATAATTTGAATTCAAATTTGTTGAATTAGAATTTTCTAATAAACTATCTTCCATAAAAGATTGGTAACCAGAACTTTGTGATAAAGATTTAGAAATACTACAGCCTAATGCTGAACTTGTAGAAACAGGAGAACAAATTGTTGTGTTATTAGTTGGACTTGATTTAATTGTATTGGATTTATTTTCAATTTTTGTATTTTTATTATTTTCTTCTTTATTACAAGATTCTCTAAAACTATTTTCATTAATATCACTTAAATCTTTGAGTAAATCATTGTTAATAGATTTATTTGAATCTTCATTAGAAATATGGTTAAATTTCTTAATTAACTCTTCATTTATTTCTGAGCTAGATTCTTTATAAATTTCTTTTTTAACTGTTTTATTTTTATCATTATTAGTATTAGAATCTACAAAAACCATTTCTTCTTCTAAAAATAAATCATCATTTAAATTTGGGATTTCATTAATTTCATTTAAACCAGAATTTAAAAAACTTTTTAATAATCTATTTTCTTTTGTATCATAATAAGTTGAATGTTGATGATAAGTTTTTGGACGGGCTTTTCTTAAAGCTGTTGAGCGATTACGAATTTTAACAGCAGGGTAAAAATTATTAGTATATGAAGATGATTTTAAATTAAAATTATTTGTGCAATCTGTTTGAAAATTTGTTGAATTATTGGTCATAGTCTGTGGTGAGTAATGCGGACTTGGAAAACATAAAGAGTAGTAAGACATCGATTCGTGCACAGAATGTCGTTTTAAATCAATACCATCCCACGAATCATTAATGTCTTCATCAAGATTTGCTAATTCAGCAATAAGCTCAGATTTTGGTCTAGGTTTTTTTTTATTCGATAATTCGATATTATTTTTAAATGTTTGGCTATTTAATTCTTCTTGTAATTGATTTATTTTATTGAAAATATCTAAATCTTCAGTTTCTGGTTCTGGTGAATCTAAGCATGACAATTGACCATTACCTATATCATATTTTCTAATTTCAGAATTAAGTTTCATATTTTTATTATAAATGTTGTTTGATTTTTTTTCTTGAGTGAATGATTCCTTTTCATTAAAATTTTTTTCATCAATTAAATCTTTACATTTGATTTTAGCTTTAAAGTTCTCTACAGTATTTGAATTCATTAAACAATTAGAATCCTTAATATTTTTTCTATTTATTGGCTCTTCAAAACATGTATTAGATTTTTTTATAGTATTTATTTTATTGATTTTTCTTTCACAATTACTTGAATTCATCAAGTTATTGCAAAAAAAATTACAATTTTCATTGTGCGATATATTATAAGAATTTGTGGATGAACTACGAACAAGTTTATTTTTGCTAATTTTAATACGGAAAAAATTTCTAAATAAAACAAACAAAAATTGTAAGAAATTAAATTTTGAAAAAAAAAAATTAAACTCACTTAATAGATCCTTCATTTGACTTTAAGCAATTACATTTGTTTTCTTTATTTTTATCATTTTTTACTTGATCTTTAAAACTATTTTTTTTGACAATTTTTTTATCGTTTTTATTTAAATTATCAGGTTTCAAGTCAAATTTATCAATACTTTCATTTTTATCAGATGAATTAGATGAAGATGAAAGACTTGAATCTAAATTAGATTGATTAGAATTATTACTACTTATACTACTTGATACATCCCAATGTTTTTGCATTTCAATATATAAATTAGAAACGGCTGTGTGCATTGATCTAGGACTAGGCAACATTCCCAATGTTTGTAACTTATTCCAAGATTCAGTATCTAAAGAAGAGAAAAAAATGTTAAACCATATAAGTTAAAAGAAAAAAAGATTAAAACACTATTAAAAAATCTTTTCATAAAAATTAATTTAAATGAAAAATGACTTAAAAATTGTCTAAGGTTCAAAAATTGTTAAACCATGAAAAAGATAAAACTATATTATAGTAAGCATTTATCAAAAACTGTTTCTTGATAATTTATTTTTAACTTTGTAGTTGACTTTTCTTTTAAAATTAATAAATTAAAAAAATATTTGTCTTAGCTGTCATTGACAGATAAAAAATAAAAACTTAAAAAGTATTGAGTAAATTAAAAAAAATGTTAAAAATTTAAATATTTTAAAACTATATAAACTGGTTTATTAAATTAATGAAAGAAAATTTTTTTCTACTTTTTAATGTTAATAATAAAAGAGAATACACCTAAAAAAGTAAATAAAATGTTTTTAATTAAAAATGTTCAAGAAATGAAAAATCTCATAAATTTTTTAAAAAAAATTCATATAAACTAGTTAAAAGTTAATCGTTTCAATAAACATAAGAAAAAATTAATAATTTAAATACTAACCAAAGTTAAATCTCCAGAGTTCTTTTAAATAAGAACCATCTCGCTCACCTCCAAAAATGAACATGCAATTGAATGCTTTGATAGCACTATGACCGTGCAATTCGCCAGGTCCTCTATTACTTTTTATTTTGGTCCAAGTTTTAGTATCTAAAAAAGAAATTTAATTGTTTTTATTTTTAATGTTTAAACAGTTAAATATTTTTATTTAATATATAAACCATTTAATAATCTAAGCTAAAAAAACTTTCATTTTTATAAACCTTTATGTTAATTTAAAAAAAAAGAGTTTTTATTTGTTAAATGAACATTTATGTAATTTTTAAAAACCAAAAAAAAAAGTGTTTCCGGTTTAAACTAAATAATTATCTAGTATAGGATTTTATAAATTAGCTGAATAAAGTTTAAAAATTAAAGACTAAAAAAATCTATTTTTCATAATAAAAATAAAGCTAAAATTGAAGAAAACTAAAAAATAAAAAAAAAAAAGTTAAAAGACTCACGAAAATTCCATTTCCAAAAATCAGATTTTGGTTCGAGATTATTCATTCCACCATAAATATACATCTCATTATCATGAATTGCTGCTGAATGTGAATGTCTAGCTGGAGGTTGTACTGTTGTAATACAAGGCCCTGTTACTAAAGACCATTGTTCTGTACCTAGTAAGATTAAAAAAAAATTTAATTAAGAATTTATAATTCAACTATAAAAAAAGAAGAAAAGCTTTTTAGTAAATGTGATTGAACAGTTTAAAAAAAATTTAAAATTCACTTTAAAATTTGGTAAAAAGATAAAAATTTCAATTTACCTATTCAAAATAAATGATTTGAATAATTTAAACCACCAAGTAAAATAAGTTTTTTTTTTTATCTTAAAAATTTATTTAGAGCCATTTATATACTCAAATTTAAATTTAATCAAAAAAAAATTGAACATAAAAGTTGAACAAAAAAAAAAAATTTTTCAAATGAGAAGAGAAAATGAGTTAATTAAAAAAGATAAAACTCTAAATAAATTTATAATTATAAGCTCAATAAATACACAAAACCATTTATTAAAATTTTACCAGAAAAAATTTTGAATAATTTTTGAGAGCATAAAGTGTGTTAAAAGAATTTTTTCAAATAGATTAGCTTCTATACTAATAAAATTTTGTTAAACATTAATCAAATGTCTAATTTGAAACTTTAATAAATAATTTTATTCAGATGTAAAATGATGAAAACCATAAACTATCAATAAATGGCTGTTATTTACAGAATATTTTCACAAAATTTTTTAAATCTCTTAATAAAAGAACAATTTTTTATTTTCTGTAAATTACTTTTAGCAACATTAAAGCTAAAAAAAAATGAAACATAAGTTTCGTTTAAATGTAAAAATTTTATCTTATCATGATAAACAATGAGCCTATCAAAACTAAAAATATTTGAAGTTTCAATATTTGAAAAAAAATATTTTTTTCTAAACTGTTATGTTTTTTGACTAATGTATTCAAGAAAACGTGAGAGCAATCAGTCTTCATTTAAAGACTAAAAAAAAAAAAAAAATAATCTTGTATACTTACATAGGTCAAATGACCATAGTTCTGTTAAGCTTCCTCTTAATTCTTGATAACCTCCATAAATATACATAAAGTTTTCATAAAGTACAGCAGTATGACCAGAACGACCAGTTGGTTGTGTTGATGAAATACCAGGTGAATTTAAATTCGCTGATCCAAATTTATACCATTGCCAAGTATTTATATCTAATTGCCATAATGGTGTGTCTTGTGAACTATATCCAATCTCACCTCCAAAAATATAAAGCTTGTTCTAAAAAAAAATACCAACACATTTTAGTTAAAAAATAAAGATTAAATTTTATATAGAAAATCAATTTAATTTAAAAAAGTAGAAAAATTTTCAAAAATAATTGAAATTAACTATCAAAACTATTATTTTAAGAAAAAAAAATTTAAAAAAAATTAATCTATAAAAATGAAAACTTACATTCCATGAAATCATTGTATGTTCTTGTAAAGAAGGTGGATGATCACCTGAGCATTTAATTTCTTCCCAGTAATCATTTTCTGTATCAAATCTCCATAAGTCTTTTAATGACATGTTACCTGATTTACCACCATATAAATAAATGTAACCATCATAGTTAGCACAAGTTGCATGTTTAATTCTTGCTGTTGGAGAAACACAATTATAATCTGCGTTTTCTCCATTAGCTTGTACTAACTGCCACATTTTGTAAATTATTTAACTTAATTTTTAAAAAATATTCATTTATTTAAAAAAATAAAAACAAATTAAATGTAATTGATACATTTAGATGAAAAAAAAGTTTTAAAATTTTAATAAATATAATTGCATCGATTATAGTTTTGTAAAACACTTAAAAGTATCTAAATTAAATAAGTTAATAACCATTTTCAAACAGCTTATAGAAAAAATAAGTATTTTTATAGGAAAAATTTATAAACTTTTAATTTATATACAATTGATAAGATGTTTAAGATAAATTGATATGAAACAAAATTTTTCACTTTATAAACACAATAATTTTGATATTTTTTTTTTATTAATTTTTATGTTGATTATCTAGTTATTGATATTTTCATTAATTTTTTCATTTATATTGTTCCACAGTAAATTGATTAAAAAAACTTTTGATTTTTGCATAACTTGTGAAAATTTGAGAAAAATTTAAAAAATTTTTTTTAAAGTTTTTTAAAAATAGTTTTTTAAAAGGAGAAAGTTAAATGATATATAACTTAATAAAAAAAAGAGTCTAAAATCAATGTTGACCTATTTGTATATAATAATAAATTAAAGTTTCCACCTTTTACCATAGTGATATGTTTATTTATATAATCAAATACTAAAAAAAAAGTTATTTTTAATATTCCTTTTTTTTTTGTATAAGCTTTATAAAAATACTATGAATTAAATAGTTTCAAAAAGTTAAAAGACGGAAAATTCAACAAACTTCAACCCGAATTTCTTGAATTTATAAAAAAAAATAACATTTCTATTTATGCTATGTACTTTTTGTTTCAAATAATTTTTTGAAAGAACAGGTAACTTTTGATATAAAAACTTCTTAAATCAAAAACTTTAAATACTAGTTGTTTTAAAATTTTGAAAACTAAGTTAAAATTAAAAAACCTGTGTAAATCAGTTCTTATATATTTTATTTTGAAATTTTTTTTTTCTTCAAAAATATTTAGTTTGACCTTTTTTTGTTCAACAAATAACTACACAACTTAAAATAAATAAAACCTAAATAATATTAATTTATTTTTTGTAAATTTAAACCTAAAGGGAATAAATTTTTATTTAGCTGTCTTCTTAAACTACACATCTTTGTTTTCGTAATTAAAATCACTTTGAACAGTTAAGTAAATTCAATATAAATTAATTTTCATTTAATTTCTATATATATTCTCTAAAAAGATATTAAAGTTACTAATTTAAAACTAAAAATTTTTGCATTTAATATTTAAAAGATATGATAAAACTGATATTTCAAATACTATTTTTTTAATTTGTCATCATATAAATTTAGTCAAATGAAAATTTTCAACAATTTCTTTCCGGTTTTTAATAAATACTTGAAAAATATATTTTTCTAACAAAATATTACACCTAGAAAATATCATTAAACATAATTTTCCAAATAATAATTTTATTGTACTAAAATCAGTTGCACTAAAAGATAAAAAGCAATTGATCACGTCAAGCCTATGTATCATTAAGAACAGCCTTCTTTTTTTTGAGAAAATTGATTTGTTTTTAGTGTCTTTTTCAATAAAATTTTTTTTTTTCAAATTATTTCAAGCTTGACAATATGCAAACTGTTTAAAAAATATTTTTTTTACAATTTTTAATAAAATAATTTTAAAATAAATTTTTTGATATTTTGATGATATAAGTAATTGAACACTTTTTGATTGCTTAGATAATTGATGTAGGATAATAATTTTAAATAAAAAAACTTGATATTAAATTATTCGATCATAAAACAGTTTTATCAAAAATTTGAAATAAATTTATTATCAAATAATTGTTTAATTTACAAAGAAAAGTTATAGAAGTTTTTTAAAACAAAAACAATGAAAGAACACTTTTTTTGATTTTTGTAAAACTAATTTAATTTAAAAACTAGAAAAATATTTTTTTCACATTTGAATCCACCGTTTTTTGAAAATATTAATTTAATTTAAAAAAAAAACTTCAAAACATATTTTCATTATCGAAAAATATTATCGAAATAAAAACGAAATTTAAATGTCCAAATATTTTAAACACTTATGGACATTTAAAAATGATATTTAATAGATAAAAAAAGAAAATGTAATTTTAGATTTAAAAGTCTATTTCAGTAAAAAAATAAAAGTTTAACTTCAATTCTGTGTTAGAAAAAAAATTTCACAAATTTAAAGAAATAAAATTCGAGTTATCACAAAAAATAAACTAAAAAAAAATGAGCAAAAGTTCTCTTATTGAACTAGAACACCACACATTGTACTATTATGAAATTATTTTAGAATCTTGATTTTCAGAGTTTGCGCTGTTATCAAATTGCGCAAATGTTTTTTGCGCAAGATGCCTTGTCACAAATTTGAATTAAATTTTTTTTTTTTCAACTTTTTTTTTCAAAAAGTGTGTTTTATAACCTCCTAGTCATATATAACATTTATGGTAAATTTTTGAAAATCGTAGTACAAAAGAATTCTACCGTCGCATCTTTATAAACAGACTAAGCTGATGGAACAAATAATAGATTTCATTTTTTTTTTCGGACTTTTAAGCTTTTTTCAAGAAGTCGAAGTTCAAATATTGCAAAGGAAACTAAAACAGCAATTTAGTGGAAAAAGTTTGAAAAAAAGTTCGAACAATGTTGATCTCTTTTTTATTCTTATAAATATATTTTTTGTTTCCTAAAAGAATCAAAAAAAAAAAAAGTTAATAGTTTTTTTATCGAATGACTCATCTGAATATAATTTAGATCTTTTAAAACAATTAATGATCAATGAAAAAGTTACGAAAATTTTAATTAACTTTTTTTAGATTAAAAAAACTATTTGTTAGATATTATTTGTATTTATCAGTAAATGAGTATTCTATTGAAAAAATTTAAATAAAACTAAAAAGAAAAATTAACAGATGCTAAAGAAGTTGAATAAAAGTTCAACTTTTAGGTATTTAATTACAAAAATAATTTAATATAACAATATAGTCTTATGAAATGTTTAACCAAAAATAAAAAAAAACACACAATATTAGTCAATTCACAAAAATTAAAGTACCGGAAGTTAGGAAAAAATAGTAAAAGTAGCTAATTTAAAAATTTAAAAAGCCATGTAAAAATATTTTTTTTGTGAAACAAAATTTAAAAAAAAAATTTAGTTTTCAAATGAAAAATATTTTTTTAATGTTCAGCTTTTGCCTAAAATCAAAAAAAATTTTGAAAAAAAATTTTCTATAAAATATACTCTTTTAATTATTTTGTAAAGAGAAAATTAATTAGGCTACTTTTTTATGAAAAAAATTTGAAAAACTTTCTTTCCGATAAAAGTTTTTTTACTTGCAATGTTTATTAACTACAGGTTAATTTAATTTAAAATAAACTAAGTATCATGTAAAAAAAAAAACTTTTTTACAAAATTTAAAAAAGAAAATTAATGCCGTTAATCTGTTTATTGTAGACTATAAAATAATTTATTTTAATTAACTAATGTTTCAGGTAAATTTTAATTCAAAAAAAAAAAATTTTAAAGTTAATTTAATTAAACTAAAGACAAAGTTTTGAAACAATAAAAATGAAAGTAACTTTTTAAAATTAAAATAATTAAATAAGTTTTTGAACAAAATGATGAAAAATTGATTAAATATCTAAAAACAAAAGAAATTAAAAAACTTTGAAAATGAATATTTTAAATTTGAATATTTAATTAGAAAGTTGATTTTCAGTTAAAATTTTTGATAACTTGAAAGGCAAAACGTGTTTAAAAAAACAAGATTATAAAAATGTCATTTTTTCATGAAGATAGATTTAAAAAAATTTTTATAGACCAATAAAAATAAGTCTAGGATTTGATACTTTATCAAAATAATTTATAACTGTTAAATAAAATATAAAATTTGACTTGAAACTAATCTAAAGACTATTTTTCTTATTAAGATTAAAAAATGATTTCTTTTTTATTCAAAATTATTTTCAGTTGAAACTAAAGAAAAATTTCTTTTAATGAAATTTATATGAATTATTCATTTAAAATATTTTTATGTTTAGGTTCATAAAAAATTTAATGTATAGATATTGACTTTTACAAACCGGAAATCTATTTCATTAAATAAATGTCAGGTGATAAATTTTATATCTGCAAAAACAATAGTATATTTGATTATGTTAATTCAAAACATTATTTTTTTTTTTACAAACTAAATCTTAGCTTAAAAATTACTAAATAGAAAAATATTTAATAAAATTTACTAAAAGATTTTAGTTAAAAAGATATAAAAAATTAAATGATTTTTAAGGTTTGTTTAACTAGAAAAAAATTAATTTTCCATTTTTTGAGATTAAAAAATAATGAAAAAGATATTACTTACATTCTTAAAAACTGATTTAATACTTTTAAAAAACGTTTAAAAAGTAGTAGATATCATGTAAAAAAAATAAATTTTATCTTAAACTCTGTAAAAACTATATAAAACAAAAAAATTGCACTAACAAACAAAAATTTATTTACATAAAATTAAAAGATTTTAGAAATACTTTTTCAATTTCAAGATTTGTGTTTAATTACAAAATCTTTTAATTTGTTTTTTGAGAATTTGTTTGCTTAAAAAAAAAAAATTTTCTTTATTTGAATTTTTAACTTTAAGTTACTAAGCAATAAATTAAAATTCTAATTTAAAACACTTTTTTTTTTTTAAATACAAATCTGTTTTAATTAGAACTAACAAAAAGAGAATTAGTTTTAAATTTCTAATTAGAAATATTCTTAAAAAGAATTAAAAGTAATCTTAAAAAGGATTTCCCAAAACAAAAATTTTTCTAAAATTAATTTTACTTTAGCAAAGATTTTTCTAAAATAAATTTTTCTAATGTAAAAGTTTTTCTAAAATTTTTATATTAAAAATGAAATGTCGATTCTTAAGACTTAAGTAACTTTACAAAGGTTTTTCTAAAATAAATTTTAAGCAAAGGTTTTTTCTAAAATAAATTTTTCTAATGTAAAGGTTTTTCTAAAAATTTTTATAAATTGAATCTAATTATACTAAAGTTTTCTAAAAAAAGAAGTTGAATTCATAAAATTATTAAAATGACTCAAAAGCTGTTTGAATTACTAAATAGTGATGAATAATTTTGATTATTCAAAAAAATATCATAGTTGGTTAAAATATTTGAAAAATTTAAGACCTAAAGCAAAAATGCAAATGAATGCAAAATTAGAAAAATTGGAAATAAACAAAAAAAATAAAAAAACTTGTTTAATTTTAAAACATAAATACATTTTTTAATATAAACTAATTATTACATTAAAGTTTATGTAATGTCTTTGATTGTTTTCATCAATTCATGAATCAATTTGTTGGTACATTTATTTTTCTTAAAATATAAAATCTGGAAAAAATACAAATCAACTTAAACAAAATTAGTTTTTAATTGATAAATGAATGATAACTTAATATGATAAAATAAATAATTTTTTTTTTGTGCCATCCTAAAAGATGTGTGAACATAATTCATTTAAACTAAATTCATTAAATTGATTATTAAAAAAAAAACATAGCTTTAAAAAAACTCAAGTCTAAACTTGATTTGATTTTAAAAAATTTTCAAATAACAAAATACATTTTTGAAACTTATCTTAAAGAAAATTTGAATATACATAAAAAATGTAGAAAGCGTTTTAATTAATTTAAAATTTTAATTCAAATGATCTTAATTTTGATTCTTCTGTTTAATTGAATTACTGTTTTATGGATAATGATTTTTTTAAATGGAATATTAAATGATCTAAATATTTACTCGTAATTATAAATATTTTAAAATAAAATCAAACTTAATTTGATAAATGCTACTACTATTTCTTTGTAAAATAACCCAAGACATGATAACTTTAAAAATTGATTAGTTAAATCTTATAAAAATTATTTTAAAAACATTGTCTTTCATTAAAATTAATTTAAGAATCAAAAGATATAAACTGATTTTTCATAAAAACTAAAATCTTGATCTTATGTAAACTGCTGAAACATCATGATCTGAATAACCTAAATGTTTTGCATGCTTGAAAACTTCATTTGTTGTTGCAGTTATTGGTAAAGGATGTTCATATTCTTCAGCAATTTTTAATGCTAAACGCAAATCTTTTTGTAAATGTGTCAATGGCATTTCTGTTGGGAAATTTGCTTCTATCATAGCTTTTGCTTTAGATAAAAGTGTTGGGCAGCTTAATGGTGATAAAGATAATATTTCTAATAAATCTTTACTTGATAAACCAGTACGATCAGCTAAAGCCATACTTTCAGCTAAAGCACCAATCAAATTACCAGCTAACATTGATATAACTAAACCCATTTTAGATGCATCTCCAACGCTTCCTCCTAAGTAAAATGCATGACTACTTATTGCTTGGAAAGTAGATTTACAATCGTCAAATAGTGATTTATCACCAGCTAAAACTAAAATTAAATTTCCTTCTTCAGCCTGTTGCTTACCATTACCAATCATAGATCCTTCTAAAAATCTACCACCTCTAGCAATAATTGCTTCAGCAACATCATTACTAACTTCAGGATCCATTGTGGTTAATTCAACATAACCTTTACCAGTTTTAATTTCAGAAATAACACCACAGTTTCCAAAAACTATTTCTTTGACAGCAGCAGGATCTGATAAACAAGAAAATGTTATATCAGATGCGCTTATGACGTCAGCGGGTGTAGTTACTTTTGTAGCTCCAGCGTTAACAAAATCTTTACATTTTGTTGGTGTTCTATTCCAAATTGTAACACTGTGACCTGAGTTAATTAAATTTTTAACAATTCTTTGTCCCATCAAACCTAAACCAATAAAACCAAATTTAAGAGATGAAGCTTTGATAGTTTTAGATTTAGCTGAAACAGCTCCTAAATCTAAATCACTTTTGTCATTATTTACATCTGAGTTTGAATCCATAAGATATTGGGATGTACGAGCTAATAAATTACGAGCACCTGTTTTAGTTGGTGATTTAACTGATGTAGATACGCTACTTGATTTTGAAAATATTGAAGTTACACCGTTTGTTTGTGTTTCATCTAAACTTATTGAAGTTCTAGATTTTTTAGGCAAAGGCAAATCTTCTTCACTAGAAGAAACAAGTGTTTTTTTATTTTTAGAGTTAAATGGTGTTCTACTATAATTGCGTTGTGGCGCACTATTTGAAGGTGTATTTGAAGTAGATTTATCTTCAGATTTAACTGGAGTAGATGGAGATTTATCTAATAAAAAAAAAAATCAATTAATCAAAATAAAAATCTAAACAAAATAATTCTTTTAAAAAAAGCAAAATACTTACCATCTTCTAATCTGTCAGTTAATGGCTCATTCTCTAATGTTTTTAATTCATCTAAAGTTCCATTTTTTATATAAGTTTCAATTTTAACTAATGCTTCTTTAAAAGTAGCACTTTTACAAGAGTTGGTATATTTTTCTTTAAATTCATGATAAGGTTTTAATTGATCTTCAGGAATCCAAGCAAAATTATGAGAGCCAAAAAAGTAGATACAAAAAACTGTTTTATATCTATAATTACCAGATGGTCTTTTTAATTTAGTTGTAGATGGATCAGCAATTTTTCCAGGCCATGGACTAAAGCCTTTCATTTTAGCCCATACTAAATCTCCAATATTATATTTAGGTGCTGCTGTGTCAGACATTTTTTTTTGAAAATGTAAATTCAAAATTAATTTAAAATTACCCGGTTTCACTGATAAAAAAATATTTTATGCAAATAAAAATTTTTAAACTTAATTAAAAAAATTAGTTTTTTATGACAAGCTATAATTACTTGTTGTCTTAAAAAACTTTTAATTTAATTTAATTTAAATTCAACTCTAGATCACTAATGTAGAAATTTTTTTTGGAAAATTCGTAAAAAGCGGTCCTTGTTTATGTATAAAGAGCCGAGCTGAAATAACAGACAAAATGATTTTTTTTTTCAAAAAAAAAAGTATGCTTTTAATAAGCTTGCTTATTGAAGGTAAAATGGCTTCCAACGCGCGTTTACTGAAATTGTATGTTTATGGAGTGGTGTTAAAATTTCTAATATGTAAAACATAAGCTTGTGATATTAATAAATAAAAAGAAGAAAAAAAACAATTTGAATAAGCCCGATTTACAAGAGAAGTTTTTTCATGAATAAAATTGATTTAAAAAAAAAATATTTTAATTAAGAATTAAATTTAATTATGGTTAAAAAAATAGATTAATACAAAGATTAATCAATTGAATTTTTTAAACAATCCCTTAAGGGACCATTGAAAAATAAAATATTTTGTGAATATTAATTATAAACCATGTTTTAATAAATTTGAACACATTTTGAAACAAATTAATAATTGAAGTCAATATCTAAACTTTAGAAATTTCTTTTTTAATAGAAAACTATATTTTAATGCGCTAAATTTATTTTACAAAACTTTTCAATTATCTCCTTTTAAATTTTTTTCAATTTCAATAAGCTTTATTAGAATCTTCTTTAAATAAATTAAAAGTTTTGTTTATTTTTGATATGAAAAATAAACTTTTTTAAATTTATTTTCCACCAAGCTCATTTAAAACCTAAAAATAAAAACATGTTTAGAAAATTTTTTCTATACTTTAACAATAATAAGTTTGTCAAATTTTATTTCAATTAACATTAAGAGATTTTATTTCAATAAACTTGTTTTATAACGTAACAAAACAACTTGAAGATTCATGTTTAAAAATCTTAGCATTCAATATATCTTAACTCATAGATTTGAAGATAATTTCAAAAATTAATTTAGTTTTCTTTTTATGTTTAGTACAACGGTATTAATTAAAATTACAAACATAATTTATGATCTTCATAGGTTTTATTATAAGATACCTTGTTTATGAAACATTTTGAACTAACAATATACTCATAACCCTTGTTTAATATTTTAATAAATTTATTTATTCTAAATTTAATCTAATTTTTAAATTACTTGAAGATGTCGTAGGTTTTATCTTTTGATCTAATCAAATTAATGAATGATATTCTTGATATCTATTGATGAAAATGGTCAAGTATTTAACATCTAAAATATTTTTCATAAGTTCATTACTAGATGAGTCTTAAAATATATAAACTAGTTTAAAAGTTTTGATATATGAGGTACTAAACAATTAACTACCAAATTTGATATAAAACATAAGAATATTTTTTTGAATTTTAGAACTTAAGGTTAATTATTTTCTCAATAAAATTAAAATCTTTATTAAATGAATTTTGTTAAATTAAAGGTACTTTTTATAAAAGTATTTTATTACTTTTGTTTTGATTTAATTTATGTTTTAACTCACTTTTTCTTATAAAAAGATTTAAATTATTCAAAAGTTTGAAAAAGTATTTTAGTCTTCAAAAACTTATTATTTATGTATTTAGATAAAAATTTCCAAACTTGATTAAACATCTAAATAATTATTAAATTTTAACAAAAATATTAACTTTTATTTTTTGATCAAAGATTGAGAAGTTTTACAATAAATACATTTTCCGTACATTGAAATTTGAATTTCAAACTCATCTGTTTGAAAAAGTTTATTACAAAAATCACATTTTTTAATAGAAACTTCAGATATAATGTTTAAGTATAATTTGCTTTTTAAAGGTGGACTTAAATTTATAATCAAAATTTCATTTAAATTTAGTTTTGCTAATTTTTCACGATCATATTTCTCTTTTTCAAAAGCTTTTAAATTTTCTTCAAATGTATTTTTTGGTTGATAATTTCTTATTTTTAATAATTCTGAATGTTCTGTTCTTTCTTCAAACCATTCATCTGAATTTAAATTTTTGATACTCTTTTTAGAAGATTGTGAACGTATTTTATTATTCTGTTTAATAATTTCAATAGCTTCTTCAAATGTTATATCTTCATCTAAATAAATTTCGATTAAAGGTAAAACTTCAAAAGTAGAAAATGAAAAAATAAATTCTTCATTACAATTAACACAAGCGTTACCATTTGGATTATGTAAAGGATTCATTGTAGAACATCTTTAAAAAAAAAAAGTAAAACATTTTACTAAAATCAAAAATAATATTTACCTGTAGCATAAAGGCAATAAGTCTTCAGAATCATTAAAAGGCTTGGCTTTAATTGTTAATTGGCCTAACTCAATCATTTCTTTTAAACGTTCATCTAAATGAAAATTATTAAGTTTTTCATAAATTAATCTAGCAAGCTTGAATGCTTCTAATTCTCGACTTTGTTTTGCTAGAGCATATAAAATATAAACTTTACGAACTCCTTCTGGAATTGGTTTACTATCATTCATTAAACAACAATGAAAAAGATATCTTGCCATATTAAAAATTGCATCAGGAAAAAAAACTGTAAATGGTTCTTCTACAAATCTATGAATTTTTTGATACACAAAATATACATCAGCTTGAAATTGTAGATCATGAAAGTTTTTTAAATAATTTTTTCTTAAACTTTCATCAAATTCATTATTGCTAGCTAATTCTAAACATTGTTTAGACAAGACCCAACAATAATAAGATGCGTCATTAAATCTTTGTTCATTAATAGCATTTTTAGTCAACTGTTGCAAAACATTTAAAGCTTGTCTAATTTTACCTGCTTTATAAAATGCTTGTTGAGCTTCAACAAATTGATCGTTTTCAGCTAACCAATTTGCATACTCAATATAAACAACTTCTTTAAAATTTGGATTTTTCTCAATTATTTTAAAAGCTGAGTTCCAATTTTTTGTAATTAAGTAAATTTTTATTAAATTATTGTAATCTCCGATTTTAGAGTAAATTTCAATTGCTGATTTGTATTGTTTATGCTTCATTAAAATATCTGCACATTTTTGTTGTTTAATATGCTCTGCTTTATCTAAATTTCTTGAAGTTTTTAAAATTAAATCAGTTGCATTATTTTTATCCATGATATTCAAAGCTTTATCAAAATCCCCAGCATTTAAATACATTTCTGCTGCTAAATAAGGTTCATTATTTATATTTTCTGTCCATTCGGCTTTTTTAACAGCTAATTCTTTATAATTAAATTCATTTTTAGAAGAATCAATCAGAACTTGAGCAGTTTCAAACATTCTTAAATCAGAATACATTAAAACTGCTCTATCATTGTGTCCAGCTTGTAAATACATTTTACTAGCTTGTTTAAATTGTTTTTCATATGCATAAACATCTCCTAAAAAAGATAATTCTATAGCTTTAGAATAAATATTTTGATCTACAGTTTCTAAAAAGTTGTTTATTAGCTTTAAATAACTATAATCAGAAATTTTAATAAAACATTTTTTTGAGACTTCTAAAGATAGTTCTTTCAAAGAACTATGAGCTAGTTCTTTCCAATCATAATCAGTTACATTTAAACAAGCAATTTCATATGCTTTTTCAAAATTTTTTCTTTTTATCAATTCATACATCAAACTTGATAAAGGTATTTCAATAGAGAAAATTTTTTTATTCTTAAGGTAAAAAACTTTTTCTTTAATAAATGAAATTATTTGACCTTTAATTTGTTGTTGATGAATTTTTATATCAAACAGCTGGACAACTAAATTATTTTGTAAATCAGTACAGCACATCATTTCATCAAACGTCAAATTCCAAATTGATTTTTTTATGTTTGTTTCCTAAATACAAATTAAAGTTAAGTGAAATTATTAAAACAAAAAAATTAATTTCAATTTACCTTACTAATAAGAGATCTTTCAATGAAATTAAAAACGAATAAATTTCCATTTTCATCATTTAAAGCTAAAAGATTTCTAGAAAGATTTAAATTAAGAAAACTTATAGAAAAATCTAATTTCACAATATTTATGAAAAAAGCATCTTTTAAAAATAATTGTAAAACTTGTCCATTTTCTAAGCCAATAATTAAACATTCAGATAAATTTTGACCTCCTAAGTATTGAAAAGAAGTTATTTCATTCTCTAAAACCCATTCTCTATTTTGTATTCCATTATATAAAAAAGAAAAAATCTTCTTTTTTTCAATAAAAATTAAGTTTTCTATAAAAACAATCATTTTCTCAAAATTAAAATCTCCTTTAATTTTCTCTTTTATTTTATATTGCATCATTGAAGGATCATCTTCTTTTAAATTTTCATAAATTATCACTTGATCAGAGGTTTGTATCTAAAAAAAAAGCGTTTAAAAAAAATTATTTTTTGATTTTGAAACTTACAGCTAATCTATTTTTGTTTAAAGAAATATTCTTAACTAAATTATGGCACTTGATACGTATTTTTTCGTCTGAATTTAAATTTTGTATAATAATATCAGTCATTTTATCTCTATAAGCATATTTATCTTGATTATAACTATAAATGGAATTATAATCAATGTGCAATAACGTTAATATGCCATCATGTGTACAAAATGCCAGTTTATTTTCTAATGAATTATAAACACCTTTTCTTATCCAACTTTTTTGCAACTCACTGATTGTTTTTAAGAAAATACAGTCTTTAGAATATATGTTTACCATTTTATTTGAGCCACCACAAATAAAAAAATCATAACTTTGAAAAAATTGGATAAATTGACAATCAAAACCTAAGTCATGATTAAACAACTCTACATTTTTTTCATAATCAAAATTTTTATATTTATGTTCAAAATCAACTGTAACAATAGTTTGATCTTTAGTCATAAAATCAATTTTAAAAGTTATTTTCCATAATGGTGTGGGATAATTTTTATCAATTTTATATTTCTCTTCACCATTTAAATTTCTTACTGAAATAATTCCAGAAACTAATCCTAATGCAAATAAAAATCCATCTTCACTCCAAGCGCAACAATTAATTGAATTAGAAATTTTAGTTTTAAATACTGCTTTTTGTTCTAAAGACCATAAACCAAAATCCATAGTAGAACAACTTAAAAGTTGAAATGTAACAGGATTGTATTCTAAACATCTTATAATATCGCTATGACTGAAATCAAATTTTAAAAATTAAATTTATTATTAGCACTGAAACTAACCTAAATTTTAAAATTCCTTCAAATTTGTTGTTCCAAATTATGACATGTTTATCTACAGATCCTGAAGCAAAATTTTTACCATCTTTAGAATAAGAAATAGTTAAAACTAAATCTTTATGACCTTTTAAACAAGCTATCAAAAAACCATCTTGCACACCGTAAACATAAATAAAATTATTTGCAGCAATCAATAACTGTGTAGCATCTAAATTAAAACAAAGATCTCTTATACAAACATTTTCTCCTTCATTTAAACTTAAATCTTCTGACCAAATCAATTTGAATTTCATTTTTAAAAAAGCAAACAATTCAAATTAAAAATTGTTATTCGGTTGCTATAGACACGTCGAGTTAAAAAATAAACTGAATAGAAACTTTTTCACAACTACAAAAAGTTAAAACTAATTTTTTTGCAAAAACTTCATTATTGTTAAATTTTATCTTTGAATTAAAATCTTTGATTAAAATTAAAAACCAAATTAATAGATATTAAATTTTCAAAAAACTTTTTACTTTTCAATGTACTCATGTTAAAACATAGAAAAAACACTTTTTAGTTAATTTTGAAATATAAACAGATTAAAAAATTAGAGTTTTTAATAAAATGAATAAATAATCCATCAATATCTAAATCAAGACTAAATAGCTCTTAATTTAAATTATTTTCTACAATGGTTCATTGTTCAACCAACAAATTAATTTCATATACAATGTGCATAAGAAACATTAAAATTATGATCACAAATTATCATATCAAATATCTTACTAAAATTTAATGTTTTTAAAAAAATTTATTTATAATCATATTCTAAAAATGTAGATAATTTTTTTAAATTTTCATTTATAAATAATAAATTTATTTGAAAATATCTAAACCATGATTGTGCATTAGATTGGATCAAAGAATTCTTAATATTTTTACTAATACATCCGCCTTTCTATTAGTCTTTTACTAAAACAATACTTTTAAATATAATCAAAAAATAATCTCTCTCTTTTTTTTTGGTTTATATTAATCTTTTTATAATCACAGCTATAAAATTTTTTTGTTTTCTTAAATTTACATTTGAACAATTTATAAATTGAAAAATTTTTTAACATTTTACAAATTAATTAATTTAAAGTTTAACTTTCACATTTATGCAGAATCATCTACAGTTGTATCATCTTCAGAATCATCTGAATCAGTATTTAAATCATTATCTGATTCAAGTAAATCTGAATCTTCAACAGCATCATCATCTTCACTATGTTCTTCTGATTCTTCAGATAAATCCCATTGAGCTGGTGGTTCATATGTTTTTTCTTTTAAAACTTCAAGCTAAAAAAAATAAAAAAAATTAACATAAAAAAAGTAATTAAAAATTTACTTACTTTAAGATTTACAGTTGTTAAGAAGTCAACATAAGAATCACTCCTGACCATCACTTCATATTTATAAATACCTGGTTTAGAAGGTGCAGTAAACTTAAGCTCTATTTCTTCATAATCAATTAAACTTGTCATTAAAACTGGAACTGTAACTAAAGCTGGACGCTTACGATCTACCATATAAATCCACCAGTTCTCTTGTTTATCATCATAGAAAAATGGGCAATGTACTGAATGAGAAAATTTAGGTTTTGATTCTAAAGTTTTATCTTTTTTCAAAACTTTTTCTTGGAATTTATCCCAATCATCATCTTCATCTGTATCTACATCTTTATCTTTTTTCTTAATTTTACTATCTTGATTTGGTACATCTGAATTGTTATCTTCTTTTTCATTTTCAGAGTCGTTCGAGTTTGAAGAATCTGAATCTTCATCTGATTTTTTTGTTGGTTGATTATTTGATTGTTTGGTTAAAGGCATTTTTTTGATTGTACCTTTCTTTTTTCCTTTGCTTTTACCTTTTTTAGCTACTTTTTTCCATACAGGAGGTTTTTGTTTTTGTGTAGGTTCATTTTCATCAGATACTTTATTTGCTTTATCTAATTGATTTTCTTCATCGTTGTTTTCTTCTTGATTAAAAGCATTTAAAGAATTTTTAGACTTGTTAACATAGATTTCCATATTTTTTCGTTCTAAAGTTACTGTAACAGTGACAATAGCTCCGGCTGTGATTAAACCTGTGTCTTCATCGTCTAAAACTTCTGGTTTTGCAGTTACTTTTAATAAAGGCATTTTCTTAATTACATTTATAATATCTTCATATTGATTATCTGATAAATAACTTAACATAGATCTTCTTTCTTCATCTCTTAATAAAGCTAATTGTTGGATGGTTCTAATAGTTCTTTTTTTATTTGAGAAAAATTTTAAATTAGCTGTATTTATATGAGGCAACTGTAAAAGTTGGTTCCTGTATTCCCAAGTAGCTTGTACAGCCATAGCACAAAACTTCATTGCGTTTTCAATAGTTTCCAAAGATGGCATACGTTGAATTCTTCCAGCTAAAGAAAGCATAGTCAATTGAGCTACATTAAAAACAAATTCTTGAACTAATGTTGGTATTTTTTTGACAATGTAGATCTTGTCTACTTCTAATGTTTTAGGAGGTAACTTTAGTCTTGAAAGATGAGCAAAAATTAAAGCTCTAGCTTTAACACTATAAGGATAACATAAAGGTTTTTCTTTATTAGATTCTCCTAAATTATGTGGTATTTCCTTTATTAATGCCATAATTTCTTTATGATCAGTTGGTCTTTCTATAATTTCAGAATTATGATTTTTTTCAAATTCTAAAGATGCTGCTATAACAGCAATAATTCTCTTAACCATCATATTATCTGTTTTATGAATGAAATAATAATAAACTTGACTTGTATCTAATAAAACTTGATCTCCATTGAATTTGATAGATCTATACCACCAAATACCAACAACTGTAGGTAAAGCAATCATAAAAACTAGTGCATATAACCCAAGAACTATTAAAGAATTTTCTTTTTCAACAATCCAAGAAGGCAAAGCTATACCAAAAGATGTAGCACCTGGCCCATCAGGATTACCGTATTGTTCCCAATTTTTTCTAGCTGTTTCATCAGTCAATGCAGCATATGCTTTTGTTATTTTGACAAAATGTTCTTGACTACCAGTTTCTTTATCAGGGTGATAAATTAAACTAAGTTTACGATATGCTTTTTTAATTTCAGCGGTTGATGAACCCTAAATTAAAAAGAAGAAAAATTAAAAAATTATTCTGCAGAAAAAAAGTATTCATTTTTGACACAATAATGTACTTACAGGAGGTATCTCTAAAATTTGAAAAGGATCCCAAGGAACAGTATCATTTTGTAAATGATCACATTTATAAGCAGTAGCAATCATTACGATCCATCCAAATAAAATTAAAATTTTACTAATAAAAGAAAATAAGCAATTAATTATCTTTTAAAACTTAAAAATAAAATAGATTACATTAAATTACGTTTAACATTTTTCCATGGTTCATTTGCTTTTATATGATCTAATTTCAATGAACACGGATCACAATTACACACATTTCTATTTTTTTCTTTAGTTTCTAAAAAAAAAATAATTTTAGTTAATTTTAAAAAAAAGAACAATTTATTAATTGAAACCTTTTTCTTCTTTTGGCCAAAAATAGTATGTACAAGGTATAACAACAAGAGCTAAAAATGACAGAAGAAAATAAAATGAAGTTCCACCGCTTTCATCATATTGAAATTTAGCACCGGCCATGATTTATTAAGTGTACCAAACTTTTTTAAATTAAAAACTTAAAATTTGATTTATCAATATAGAATAGAAATTGATTTTAAGTTGAATATAAGTAAACTTTTTCTAAAATAATTTAATTGATGTCATTTTTTAAAAAAAAATTAATTAAAAATAAATTTTCTTATTTGCTAAACAATTGTCATCTGATACGTAACTATTAAATTTGTAACTTTTAAAAAATCAATTTTAAAACATTGAATTTTTAAAGATGAAATTTTAACTAAAATTATCTTCACTAAATGAAAAAAAAATCACTAAAAAATTTTAAAATTTCCGGCTGATTTAAAAAAAAATTAACTTCGTCTACAACTTCCAACTAATACACATAAGTCAGCTATTTTTTTTTTGAGCCAACTGATTCAAATAAACTCTATTACACTACAAGTTTAGAATTCAATTGCATTCTTGAAACAGTAAGTAGAATCAAAGCATTCATTAAGCATGCGCAAAATGATAATTTTGCTTAAATAAGGGACTTTTTTAAAATTACAACTTGTCAATAAAAAATTGACAAAAAACTAAAAACAGAGATGTATTACAATCAATTGATGATTTGTAATTAAAAAAAAAAGCTTAGCTAATTGAATAAATTTTGAAGTTTAATCTATTTTATTTAATCAAATAATCAAGTATATTTTTTAATATTGATCAATAAAAACTAGCTTTAAGTATTAATTGATAAACTAGTTAGGTTAAATATAGTAAATAAAAATAAACATATTTTATTAGCATTTCAATTTAATTATAAGATTCAAAAGTTTTAAAAATCAATTTTGCATCAAATTATAATCATTTTTCTAAATTCAAAGTTTCATTACTATAATTAAAACTCTTTATGCTTACAATTTTTTTAAGGAAAATTTAGTTTTTTAAAAAGTTTTAAACTTTATTAAGTTGCGCCAAAAATTTTTAAAAATACTGTGGATAGTTCGTGTTTTAACATTAAAAAAATTTTAATTTAATAAAATCTTTGTTAAATAAGCTTTAAATTTTTATCATCTTGAATTTTACTTTTTTCTTGCCTCTTAACATACAAAAAAATGATTATCAATAATTAGATAATTAAATAGAAAATTTAAAAAAAAAACTTGAACAAGCTTATGAATAAATGTTTAATCTTAGTATGTTGAGTTTTATCTTTTTAAAATATAAAAGAAAATTATTAACTAACTTAGAAAAGGTTTGTAGACACTAAGTTTTCAAACAGAACTTAAAGAAGATGATGAATTATCGTGTTTTTACAATAGATCAAGATCAATATGGGGTATCTTTATTACGACTACAGTATTAGAAATCTTTTAGTTTAAAGAATTATTAACAAATTTTGGCATATTACTTAACACCTAAGATGATTTTCTGGTCAAAGCAACATAATGGAAACAAACTTTTAAAGTTTTTACTATAATAATAAGGGTTTAAGAAAAATAATTAAAACACATATTAATGACAGCAACCAGATAGACAAAAATTTTCAATAATTTTATTTTGAAAAAGTTTTAAAATTTTTCTGATTCCATTAAGCATAATGATTATTATCATTATTATTTACGCTAATCTGTCTGGATGCTATTTAACAGTGGACTATGTATCTGCAGTTTGTTTTATTTTTTTTATTTCTTGAATAGAACAGAAAAGGTAATCACAAGATCAAAGATTGATATTGATAAAAGCTTTGAAAAAATATTTGAAAAAATTAATTCAATTTTTAGATAATTAGAAAAGATCTCAGTTTTTCAAAATAATTATAAAGACAAAAATAACAAAATAAAGAAAAATAATCAATTTAAACACAATGAAAATAATTGAAGTCTTAAACAAATATTTGTAACATTTCAAAATACAAAAAAAAATTAAAAGTGAAATTAAAAAAAAGTAGTTGTTTCTATTAGATTTCCTTTTGACAAAAAACTTAAAATTTTTTAGCAAAATAAATGAGTAAAAGAATTATAATGTTTAGAAGCAAATTAATTTGAATATTACAACTAAATATTAGTTAAAACTAAGTTATTTCTAAAATGAAATTATTTGTAAATGACTAAAACTTAGTCTAGTTTAATGAAGTATAAAACACGTATTCGAAAAGTTATGAAAATTAATTAAAAGGAAAAAATTTTTTTTTAATAAATTAGCTGATTTTATTTTCATAAAAAAAATTTACAATAAAAATTTGAAAAGAACTCACAAAAAAATACAAAATTGTTTTTAAAAGATCTTTCAGGTGCAAAAAATAACTTCCGGTTTGATAAAGTTTTTTAGAAAACTTTAATTGTAAAAAGAGAAAAAAAAATATTTACAGCAACAAAAATCTTGAGATTTTAAAAATGAGTATTCAAAAAAATTTTTTAGTTCAGATTTATGGACAATTTTTTTTTATAAATTGCTGCTGTATTTTTCTTTTGAAAGTTTTAATTTAAAAACAAAAAAATTCAAAAAGAAAAGTTAAATGTAAAAACTTGATAAAAGCTTGATTACAACTCAGTATAAAATAATTCATAAACAAATAAAAAACAAAAATTTAAAAACAACATATAAACTAGATTGCGAAAAAAATTAACGCACATACACCAGGCCTTTGATTAAAAACTTTAACAAATTAACAAAAAAAAATTATCACTTTTTCTAAATCAATACTAAAATGAGCTTCATCTATTGAATTTACATATTACTTTTTAAATACTGATTTAACTCTCTTTAAATTATCTGCACAATATTTGTTTATTAATTTATTCAAACTAGTTGATATTAAATTTGAGCATTTTTTTTTTTGATTATAAAGTATTGAATTTCATGATAAATAAAATGCTTAAATTATTCACAAGACTAATTAGCACATTCATTAACCTTCAGTATAAATGCACACATTATTGAAAAGTCTAAAATAAATTAAACTATTCTAAAGTTATTTTGAAATTATTCTGTAAAAAAACTGTTTAAACAAAAAAATTTGTTTTTATAAGTAAAAAAGGAACATAGTACAAAAAACTGAACTATTGGTCGAACTAAAAATTTGAGGATCATAAATGCAGTGGCCAAAAGATGTAAAATAAGGTTTACAAATTTTACTTTTAAAAAAGGGCTAAAGTTTTTTTTTAAATGTATTTACACTTGTTACAAAAAAGAATAATTAAATTAAGCTTCTTGAATTTATAGCCAAAACAAATGAAATTATATTTTAATTGTAAATAAAGTTAAAAAATTTTTTAAATATTATTTCATTTCTTTATGACTGATTATTTAAAGAGGATACGCGTTGAGAATTCCATTTATAGGTGGAAGTTTATTATTTGAATTAGATTTATTTGATCCATTTTTAAATGAATTTCCGTTTGTACCATTATTATTACCGAATAAATAATAACGTTTATCTGATAATAGTATTACATTATTCAAAGGGTTTGATTTGTTATTTGAACTTGTATTTTCTAAAACTAAATTATTTGTTGAACCAAATACATTGTTTGAACTATTTCCAGAAATATTTTGATTTAAAGTTCCTGTTGAACCACTTAAATTAATTTCTAATAAACCTCCACCATTTTCTAAAGCATTTGATCCAGAATTTGCACCATTAGCTAAAGATCCACCAATGCTTGAAATATTTGAGTTACTAAAATTATGAACACTAGTTAAACGACTATTAACTATATTATTTTCTCCTGTACAACTTGTACCATACATATCAGAACTTTCTGGTTGTGCACAACTAACAAAATTATTAGGTGGCCTAGGTAATTTTCTACGTGATCTTAACCAAGAATGTCTTAAAGCATGATATGGTGTCATACGTAAATAAGGATCCCAGTCTAAACAACGTTCAATAAAATCTATGAAATAAACGTCATCACAATTTTTTAAAGCTGTATGCCAATCTTTGGAACCTGGTGTTCCTCTTAATTTACCTCTTCTTGATCTACGACCAGTCAAACTTGTTGTTCCATTAGGTAAAACATTAACAGAACAATATCTAGGTAAACCTTTAGAGGATATAAAACTTTTTGTTCGTTTAGATCGACTAAGTAATTCATAAGGAGGCATTCCTAATAATTCCATCATTAATGTTAATTGATCGAATTCATCTTCTCCTGGTAATAAAGGATAACCAGTACTTAACTCTGCTAATATACAACCTAAAGACCAAATATCAATTGGCATACCATATTTAGCTCCTAAGATTAAATAATAAGATTAAATGATTGAAAAACATGAAAAAATTTTTAAAAATTTTACCTAAAATAACTTCTGGAGCTCTATAAAATCTACTTTGGATATAAGTATAAACACGCTCATTTTTAAAACAAGATGAACCAAAATCTATAACTTTAATTCCAGAACGACCTTGTTGTTTAAGTAGTACATTTTCTGGCTTGAGATCACAATGAATTATTTTATTATTATAAAGAGCTTCTAAACATTTGAGCATTGAAAAGGCGAATCTTCTGACCAATTGAATTGAAAAACCTTGAAATTTGTTTTTTTTAATTAATTCGTAAAGATTAACGCTAAGTAGTTCAAAAGTGATACACATATGATTACGAAATACAAAACTTTCGTACATATGAATTATATTCATTGTATTTTCTTTATCTTGTTCTCTTAAATGCTTTAAAATACGAATTTCTTCTAAAGCTTGTTTATTAAATCTTTTTTCGTTACGAACCATTTTAAGTGCTACATGTTGTTGTTTTTTATGATCATAAGCACGAATAACTTGACCAAAGCTACCTCTACCAATAATCTTTAAAATTTCATATCTAAAAATAAATAAAAAATTGTCACAAATTAATCATTAGAAATCTAAAAAAAAACTATTTACGTCAAATAAATTCTTTTTAAAGTTTAACAAAACTTGAAAAAGCTTATTTAATAGAATATTCTAATTTAAAAAGATAATAATTCAAAAAAAATAAATTAACTTTAAATATATTTTTATGCTAAAAATTGGAAGAAACCTAATTTTCTTTATCAAATTAATCAACAGCTAGTCTATAAAAGTTTTTTTTTCAAAATTGAAATCTAATTATAGTTTTCTTAATATTACGTATGAAATAACGTAAATATATAAATTTATAACTAAATAGTGATTATTGACAAAGAAAAATATTTGACCATGAAAAAGTTATAAAGATCATTAAAAAGCTTTCAATAAAATTTTTATGAAAAAAAAATTCGAAAAAGTTTCCAAAAAAGTTTCTAAAAAAAACTTAAGAATTTCGGAAATTTTTTTCTAAAAAAATATTTATATTAGTTTCAATTAAACTTCATAATTTATTGATTAATTGATTTAATATTGTAAACAATTTTTTTTTGTTTTGAGAAAAAAAAAATTCTTACAAAAATTAAGATAATTTAAAAAAAACATTCAACAAGGGTTACCATATAAACTAAAACTAATATTGATTTCATTTTAAATGGTTTTTTTTTTAAAAAAAAAATTTAATTTTTTCATTGTCAAAAATTATCAAAATTTAAAAAAAAATTTCATAAACTTCAAATTACCAATTTTAATAAGGCCAAATTAAATTGAAGTAAAAAAAAATTTGCGACCTAGCTGACCTGACAAACTTTGGAACAAGTCTCAAAATCTTTCTCAAACATTTTATACAATTCATAATCTAAAAAAAAAGATTCTTTACAATTTAATTTTTCAACAATCACATATAACTGAATCATTAGCAATTCATAAAAGCCACTCACTCGTTTAAAAAAAAAATGCTAAACTATTAATAATCAACATTTCGTGGTCCTCTTTTCTTGATTCAATTTTAATTATTTTCAAACTTTAAACTAAATTTATTTAAAAAACAACTTGTTTTTAAGATGAGTAAAAAGAAATTTTTTTTTGAATACAATAGTTTGATACACATTAACAAAAGAAAACAAATAAATAAAAATTATAAATGTAAACAAGCATAAAGTTTAAAATCAAAATAATTAAAATAGAATTTTAATAAAAAGAAGTCATTAAAATTTGAAATTAGCTTTTATATAAAAGTATTATAATATTTTTGATCAAGTGTGACCAATAAGCTTTACAAATTTGAAAAAAAAAAATTTTTTTCGTATGATCACTCATCCTAAATTTTTGATTGATAAAAGTTATTTTAACTTCTAAAACAAACAACATAATACTTTTGGTTTTATGTTTAAAGAAAATTCAAAATCATTAAAAAAAATGTAATAAGGAGTGGGTTTTTACTCTAAAAAACAAAAACGACCATCATCGAATTATTACCATCATTTATTTTTTTTTTCTGCCCAACATGGATTTGAAAAAAAAATTTATTGTGTTAAAAACTTTAATGTCAATAGCTTGTTAATAGCTAAATCTTTTTGAATTGAAAATTGAACATATCAGATTTTATTTTAAAATCTTCTGAGTGGTATAAAACTTTATAAAGTAGGTTTAGGAAAACTTTTCTAAAAAGCCTTCATAAATAATTTGATCAGTAGCAACAAAGTTGATTTGAATCTTTATAATGTTCTAAAAATCAAATTAAAGTTTTTCATTTTAACTTATAATCTACTGATCTTTATTTATTTTGATAAAAGTTGAAGAAATTTTAGAAAGTAACTAAATATATCAAATTTCAATGTTAAAAAAAAATTTCTTACCTATAAGCAATATGATCATGAGGTACATGTATATAACTTCCACTCATATCATCATAACCACTATTTTCAGGAGTGCCAATTATACCACATCGTTTTTTGGCATTTGCTCCAATAAAATAAATATGTGTATAGCTGTAAATTTCTTGAGTTTCATAATTTGTTAACTTGTAACCATAAAGCTTTACAACTTGTTCTGCAGTTACAACTAGAGGTTTTGTCTTTGGTGTATTAGCGCCTAGAGAACTATTACTAGAAGTGCTACTATTGCTTGCATGATTATTGTTTTGATTATTTTTATGATCCCCATTATTATTACTACTATTATTACTAAATGCATGACCATTATGCAAATGACTAGCGCCAGCTGAGCTACTTGATCCACCACCACTACCTCCATTTTGACCTAAAACAACAACATCAAATGCATTATCCATTGTTGTTAATGATAAGTTTAGTGTAGAACCAGCATTATTTGATCCATTCAAAGGTCCTCCTGCTAAGGATGAAGAATTGTGATGGTTAACACCAGGAGCATGTGATTGAAGCATCTTGTATCTGTCTTTATAATTAAATTCACTATTTTCAAATTTTTTATTAAAATCTGAAATGATATTTTTTATTGATGAATCAGAAATTAATTGAGAATAAGAATTACTACGTTTTGTTATTGCACCGTTGAGATCAGGCAAGCTCATTTGAGCACAAGGCAGTGCTGTTTGCATATAATTTTGAATTATTATTAAAAGTCAAATTTTTTATTGTTTTTAGAAAGAAAATTTTCTTCAAAAAACTAATTTTCAATGATATATTTTTTCTAAAATAAATTATAATCCTTTTGCACTTTAAGAAAAAAACGTCTAAAAATATTTATGACTAAATAAGCTTGAAGCTTTGTGAAAATTTAAAAAAAAAATATCAAAACACGTTCGTGAATAAAAGTTTTTAATTTCGTTGTTTGATTAATCAATAAATATTAAAAAATGAGATGGTTTTAAATCTTTTTTTAAAAGCTTGTTAATAACATCAGCGACTACCACAACTATATTATACACACAATGAAAAAAGCTGATAATGTTTAAAATAGAGAAGGTGCATTCACCGCTAAAAAAGCTTAATTATAAAAAAAAACACAAGAAATTCTTGAAAAAGTATCCCAGAAACAACTGTTTTGTAACACGCTGTCTTAAATTGAATTTAATCCTAGATCAACAAACTTTGAATTAAAATTTTTTGAAACTATTTTTGAATAGTTATTTTAATATTTAAAATGGTGTATTCCATTTTGTAAAATGTTAATGTTGAGTCTAATCAACCAGTTTAACTGACCATTAGAAATTGAGTAAAATAAATTTTAATTGCACAAATTGAATAATTTTAATATAAAAAACTAGTTTTTAACACTATTAAATTTAAATTCTTTTATCGTTAGATAAATAAATTTCGAAAAAAAGTTTGATTTAATATTCCAACTCGTAGGTGTAAATTCAAAATTTTGTTCCTGTTAAAAAAAACAATTAGTCATAAAAAATTAAAAAGTTTTAATTAATAAAAAGTTTTAATTAATAAAAAGTTTTAATTAATAAAAAGTTTAAAATATTAAAAAACAATATTAATAATTATCACTTGATAAAATGCTTGATAAAAGTTTAGAAATATTTGCTGAAAATACTTTCAAACTGTAAATTTTACTTTTCATTATTGAAATATTTTAAAATTAATAAACAAAGTTTATAACCTATGAAAAAATGTAAGATTTTTTTAAAAGAAAAATAAACTGGATTTAACGTTTTGTAAGTAAGAGTATGTTTACACCAGCATTTAAAGGACAAAGTAAAAGGTCGATGACTACAGAGCTGGTACTTAATTGAGGATGACATAAACACTTTTTAGTTCACTTTTTTTTTTTTTTTTTTTTTTAATAAAAACATCAGACAAAAAAGATGAGCTGGGTTCAAGTGGCAAATGTCTGTAATACCGGGTTTATTTGTTGCCAATTCTAACTAGATTTAAATTTACAACTTTTCCTAATTTTAATTCCTTAAAAATGAACTTCCTTTTCAAATATAAAACTAATGTTTTTAAGTTTTTTTAGATAAAGCTAATTTATTTTAACTTAAAAAAAAAAGAAACATTTGATCAGCTATTATTTGATAAAAATAGTTAAACAAAGTTTACAGGAAAAAATAATTTTAATAGAAAATTGGTAAAAATTTAAAGGTAACTTTTAGAGAAAAAAAAATTTTGAACTAAAATTTTTTCAAACTTTTGTTTAGATTTATTCCTTCTCCATATAAAATATATAAACATATATATAGATTTATATATGAAATTTATTTTGTATGTAATTGAAAAAACTATATTGCTTAGAATTGTCGGTACTCTAAATTGCAGTCAACTTCGTTCAAATTTCTAGGAAATGCTTATTTTAAGTTGATTACTATTTTTAAAATATAAAAACTTAATTTCCTATTATAAGAATTTGTTTAATATAAAAACCAATCATTAAACTTGATGATTTTTTATAATTAAAATTTTATAGAAAAAAAACTGATGATTTTTTTAATGCTCTGATTAAGTTTTATCAAAAATGTTTTTGATTTTATTAGAACTTTTAGAATACACTAATTTAAATAATTTAGGTTTCTTATTTGTTTTATAAATTCAGCAAAACAAAAAACGAATGACAACTCAGCAATTGTTTATTTATTTAAACACAAATTATGAACACATTTAATAATCTCTTACTTTTTATCAAAATATTTGCATTAATTATTAAAATACCTCTATTCACTAAGAAATAACCTAAAAAACTATAATCCTAAATTTAATAAATCAAAAATTAGTTAAAATTTAAACCAAAGATAAACTAAGCATAAATTATTAAATAGTAAATAAGCTAAAATAAGATACCAATATACTTAATAAACAAAGTTAATCAAACTAAACAAAAACAAAAAAAAATAAACTAAAATTAGTGAAAATTAGAATAATTTTAACTCAAAACAAATAAAAGAAAACACAAAAAGAAAACATAAAAAAGAAAACACAAATAGACACGAAAATTTCTTAAAATTCAAATAAATTTTAAAAATTATCTTGATTTAAATTAAGGAAAAAATAAAAATGAAACTAAATATTTTCAATATTTTTGATAATAACTAAATAAAACTGTAAATAACTATTTGTCAAGTTTGATAAAGATTTTTTAGAAAAAAGTTTTTAATTTTTGATAAAACTATTGATTAATATAAATAACCAATTAAAAACACAAAAATAAACAAAAAACTTTCAATTACTATTATGGTTATCTTACATTTTTAAAATTATTTCACTTTATAAAAAAAGAAAATTTCTTAATCTTACGCAAATTTAATTTTAGAAAAAAATTTTTTAAATTTAAAGTTAAATTTTTTTCTATTTCACACTGTAAAAAAGTTTTTAAAACTAAAAAACCAAAAGTAAAAAATAAACTTCATTTTCTATTTTTTAAAAGATTTAGAAATTAAATTTTTTTAGAAAAAAATTTTTTGGTTTTTATTTTCGAATTTTTATTTGATTTGTTTGAAAAAAAAACAAAACAAATTGAAAAAAGAGAGAGGGGCATTTGCACAGGACACAGACACAAACAACGAGTAGATTTGTAGTAAATGATAGACTTGTTTAAAGTAGTTTAACTTGCTATTGTTGCTGTTTACTGTGTGGCTAACTGCTACTAACTGCAGACTTGCTGCCATGGCGGCAAATTGTTCTTATTCCACTTCTGGGCTTCCCTTCTTCCCTTCTTTCTTTTCTTTTTTTTTCGATTATATAGTTCTAAACTCTGCGCAACTGTAATTGTTCTAAAATTTTTTTTTTTTTAGTATAAAACAACTAAGCCATCGAGTTTGCTCTGTAAATCGATCACAAACAGCGACTGCGCTTCACATTTTTTTTTTTAATATTAGTTTATACAGATTACGTTTAGTGGCGCTTTAAATTTTTGTGTGTATATAAACATATATTAGACAATTATGCTTTTATAATATAAAAGATATTTAAACTTCTAACGGTAGATCTAGAATCGAACTATTAAGAACTTTTTTAAAAAATTAATATATAAAAATATATTTCTATTTATTACAACTTATTTTAATGTTTAATGAATTAGAACATAGTTTAATAAAATTAAAATTATGGTCAAAAAGTCCTATATTCATGACTTTAATTAGCTTAAAAATGAATATTGATTTAAATATTAAAATTTGCTTTCAAATTTTATTAAGTTTAAACCCTGTTTCAATTTAGTATAAACTTCCAAATTTGTTTTAAATCTTGTTTAGACACGCATTTTTAAATAAAAAAAAATTACCAAAAATTACTGTTTAACATGTGTTAAAAGATAATTGATATTAAAAAGTTGAATAAAGTTTAAGAAAATATAAGAAATTAATTTTTGGTTTAATTATATTTTAATAGAAAAACTTTCCAAGTTTTTTATTTTATATATTTTAGGTGTGTAAGCAAAAAGTGTGGGAGTTTTTTTATGTTTATAATTTAAAAGTTGAACAAGTGAATGAGCCAGAAAGTAAAATTTTAGTAAATAAAAAAAACCACATTCAATGAATTTTATCGGGGATAATTTTAAGGATAAACTATACATCTTTCTATATTCTTATAAAAAGAAATTTCTAATTTTATATTAAGTTTATTAAAAATTTCATCAATTGTTAAAACTAAAAACACTTTTACACAAATAAGGTCACGTATCTCTAATAACAAAATGGGTATTCAATTTTAAATGCAATACTTTTGTCTTATGGAGCAGAATCAGCATTGATATGCGGAAATAAAGAAAGAGTTTTATGAACTTTGTATGAGATAAACTTTCATTCAAAGTTCAAAATAGCTTTTTGGTTATTTTTTTTTCGGTTTGACCTTTATAACTTTTATTTTTTTTTAAGTTAAAATAATGGAAGACTTTGAACTTGTTTAAACTTTTCTAGGTACTTAGAATTTTTATTTTTTTTTTGTTCAAAAATCGACTTTTAAACTTTGAAAAAAAACTTCTTTTAAAAAATTCATTTTTAAATTATCTTTTGTCAATAATTTTAATGGTATTGGATAAAAAAATTTAATTAAATTTTTAACCTTAAGATTTTATCATTTCTCAAAGATAAAGTAATCAACAAAAAAGAAAATTTTAGAAGAATTATTTTCTAAAACCTAAATAGAATTATTAATCTCAAATAGAAAAATCAAAATTCTAATTTTCTTTTTTCAAAATTCTTTTTGTTCCCTTTTTTGATAAAATTTTGGAAAAATATTTCTGAAAAAAATTAGAAAGATAATTTCTTTTTAAAAAGTTAAGCTTATTTGAAAAGATAAATTTTATGCTTTTTTTCAATTCAATTTAAGTTAAATGAATTTATCACATGTGAATTACATTCATCTATAATCAATAAAAAGATTGATGAAAAGATAAATTAAATCACAAAAAAAAATTTTTTTAAACTTAATTGTGTATAAATCATGAACATCAATTATGATAAATCAATAATTTAACTTTGAAATTAAAATGATCAAATATATTTACAAATTAAGCTATCAATTTAGAACACAAAAAAATAGATTAGAGCAAGATTTTAATTATAACCTTGATAAATAAAGTTAAACAAAAAGAATTAAATTTTAAAACCTTCTGAATGTCCATTTATATGTTTTAATTTTAAATAGATATCTGTACCTGTTCCATGCATTGAAATAAGTGTTAAAGAACCACAAAGATATTTAGCATAAGCTTTAGATGTTGGTAAACCAAAACCAAAACCATGCATTGGCATAGAATAATCATTAGGTTCACTCATAATTGAACCAAATAAACCACCATCTAAACGTTGATCTGCTTTATTTTCATTTGCAGTTGAAAAATGATAATTAGTAACTTTTTTTATTAAACTTGCTGGAATACCACCACCACGGTCAGAAACTCTAATAACAAAATCTTGATTATTATTTGCGATTGTAATTGTTATTGGTGGTAAACAAGGACTATCTAAATGAGATTCAGCTGTTGCGCGTACAGCATTTTTTAAAATTTCAGGCAAAATATAATCTAGAGGTAATTCAATATATGGAAATGAACAATTTAAATGACCATTTAATTTAAAATCTGGAGATCTTGAATATTTATGTTCACTTATTGATTTAACAGCTAAACACCATTTTTCAATTAAATCTTTAGGTTTCATTGCAGTATTAATAATTCCAATATGATTTGGTTTTTCATCATGTAATTCTAAATGATGTTCAACTAAAATTCTCATTCCTAACCTAGAAGTTAATGTATCATCTAAAAAAAATGAAACAGTTTCTTCATTTTCAATATGTTTACGACATTCACGAAAACCTTCTGCCAATTGAGTAACAACATCTTTATGTGCATCTAAAAGTCTTCTTAACATTTCAGAAAATCGTTTTTCACTTTCTAAATCTATAACAGGTTCAGATTGTGAAACCAAATAAAAAGCTCTAATATAAAGCTCATGAACAGCTAATATTGTTGGATTACAAGCAACAATAAATGGTAAATGTCTAAAGCCATTTATACGATGCGCAATCCGAACAGGTAATTCTTTTTGTAAATATTGAGCACTTTTCTATAAAATATAAAAATAAAAAAATTTATCTTTATAAAACTTTTTTTGCTTACAATTAAATGGCTTGCATCTTGAGCCTTTTGAATAAATAATAAATTTGATGGATGAATTTTCACCAAAGGTTTATTACCTGCAATATCAATCATATTATGACTATAAAACCAGTTCAACTTTTTCATTTCTGCAAGTTGAACATTTGGTTTATTACGAGATAATTTTCTTTTTAAAATTTTTGATTGATTATCAAAAGTTTGTTGAAAAGTTTTCAAAATAAATTTATTGGCCATTTTAAAGTTCTAAGTAAATAAAAAAATTAATTTAAAACAATTTATGTCAAAACAATTAGTTTTAATTTAAAAATATTTATACATCAACATTATAATTTAATTTGAAAAGTAATAACTAAATCATCAATTAGTGTTAAATTTATAAGGCTAAAATCAAAACATTGATGTTTAAAAACCAAAAAAAAAAATGTAACATTTAAATTTTAACTTTAATTTGTAAGGCAAATGTGTGTCTTATAAATAAAAAAGTTCATTGATTTAGTTTTAATGGGAAGTTTTTTTAATTGAAAATTACAACGATGATTTATAAATTGTGGGTTGAATTTGTTAAACTATATAAACTATAATTTAATTTCAATTATCTTCTTAATACAATTTGGTCAAATAATGAACCAAACAAATTGTTTTAAAAAAGAACTTAAAAATCTAAAGAATTAATAAACATTAAATCATGAGTTAAACCAATGTTTAAATTAAAAGAATCTAATCAAAATTAGTTTTAACACTATTTACATAACATTTAAATAAAAAATTTCGTTTTAAATCGAAATAAAAATTTTCCATTAAAATTTGTACTTTAAATTATTGATAAACTGTTTTAGTAAATAAAAAATTTAAAAGTTTTCATAATTAATGAATTATAATTGATTAAGGAATTTTTTAAAAACTTTCACAGTTTATAAAAATGAATTCCTTTAAAGATTTGAACTTTTTCTCACTAATTAAAATTAAAAAAATCAATAATTTATTATAACTAGAATGAAAAGAAATGATTAAAATCAAAGTAATTAAAAAAAATTAGCTAAAAATAACTAAAGTAGTTACAATAAACTGAATTTAAGTTAAAATTAATTAAAAAAATTAGTTGAAAACAATTAAAAAAAAAGATGAATATAATGAAGAACTAATAATTAAATTAGGGAAAGTTATTAATTGAAAAAAAGTTTGAAATAATGAAAAACTTTATTTAAAAAAATGTTTAATCAATAAATTCAATTTAGTTAACAATTCATCGAAAAATTAAAACCAGATTTTGAGTAAACATTAATTGAACTATAAAATGCTTTAAATTTAAAACATTTTTTAAAATACTTCATAAAAACCTTTTAAAAAAAAACTTTAAAAACTTTGGAAAATTTCAAAAAAACTTTTTCAATAATTTGATCTCTCAATTTAATTTGTTAAAATCAACTGTTGATTCTAAAAAAATCTCTATTAATAAAAATTATTTTTTTAGGCTAATTTTTTGATAAAAAAAAAAACAATAAAGCGTGATGAATAAATCAAACTGATTAAAAAATATGTTGATTTAAATTAAAAAACAAGATCAACAATTTTAAAAAATATTTATTGTGTTGAGTTAAAAGATTTAAAGTTATTAAAAATTTAAATAGTTTTTGAATAATAATGCAAACACTTAAACTCACGTGATAACTTTATGTTAAACATAATTTGAAAAGAACAATGTAATTTCAATAAATTAGATTAACTTATAAAATATCTAAAAATTTAATAAATAAGATTAAACATTAATATGAAAATCAATAGAAAAAACTTTTAACTTTCAAAAATTTTTGAAGAAAAAAACTTTATTTAAATAAGTTTCATTTAAAAAACAAAAAAAAAAAAGAATTAAAAAAATATTTTCTTAATTTATAAAACAGTAAATCAGGTCAAGAATGATTTATAAATACAATTACCTTCAAAGTCTTCATGATGAGCTAGAATCAGATGAAGTTTCATGTTCTGATTCTGTGTCTGAATATTGTAAATTCTCTGATTCATTACTACTTTCATTATTGTTTTTAGATTTATAAGATAATTGAATTGATCTATTTAATAGGGCATGTGCAGATTTTAATTTACGCAATTTTGATGATTTCTTCTAAATTGAAAAGAAAATTTAAACTCTTTTTTAAATGAAAATAAACGAAACTTTTTTTAAAAACAAACAAGCTTAAGATGAATTCAAAGTTTACTTTTTAAATAAATCATTATGATAAAAATAATTTCAAATGATCTACAAATCTAATAGTACTTAATGTTTTATCTTTGCAACTAATAAAAAAAATAAATACCTGTTTTTTATCTATTGGTTCATTTGTATTAACTTTTAAAAAATTTGGCTGAGTAAACGATTTTTTAGTATTAAGCATTTGATTTTCATTTGAATATGAACTTGTATCATTCTTATTTAACTTTGATTCAAAAAAGTTTTTCATTTCATTTACTTGTTTTGGACTTTTTTCCGGTAAACGAAATATATTTTTTGTTTCATTTTGATCATTAGACTCATCATTCATAAAGAAATATTGCTTTCTATTGTTTTTTAAGGCAGGTTTATTTGGCCAAATCAATTTTGGACATTCTATGTAAAATAAAGTATAAAAAACAAAAAAATTGTATAAAACATAATAAAAATAAAATTTATAAAATTAATAAAATTAAATTAATAATTAATCAGCTTTATGATCATCTTTTTTTTTTAGTATAGGCTTGATTATAGATGTATCATTTGTCTTTTGATAATATTCAAAGCTCGTATTTTTTTTTAAAATTGGTTTGACTTGTTTATAACTATCATCTTTGTTTACATTTTTAGATGTACAGTGTTTTAAAATAGATTGAGTTGAAGATGGGATGCAAACATCAAGTGAATGACGTTTCAAAATTGGTTGTTTAGGATGTGTTTGGTCAAATGATTTAGATAATTTTGATGAACTTTTTAAAATTGATTTAGGCTCAATTTGACTTGTTTGTACACGATTAACAATTATTGGTTTTATATCAACAAATGAACTTTCATCATCATTTTCTTGCTTACTTGGATCTTCTATTATTACATTACGACTTTTTAAATTGGCTTGTTCATCTTTATCTTTAATCATTACAGACATTTTGATCAATTATAATTAAAAAAATGTTTAGTAAATAAGTTTTTGCTTGTCTAGCATTTTCAATGTAAACAAAGCGATTTTTATGCCACCTAGTTTACAACATTAAACAAGTGTTTTAAAAGTTTAAATAGATAAAAATAACTTACCTTGATTTTTTTTGTCATCTAATTTGTACAAATCAACTTTTTTATCTAATAAATTTTTATTCAATAGAGTATTATGAGTAGAAGACTTAAATAAACTTTTATTTTGATTATAAGCTTCTTTATGGAATGAATCCTGTTTTTTTCTATTTTCTATGTTTTCAAATTTTCTATTTAAATTCTTTTTCGAATCCTTCTTTTCTAATAAAAAATTTTCTTTATTTTGTTTGGAATCAATTAACTTTAAATTAATCACTTCATTTTTAGGTATTTGATTCAAGTTTGATAACATGCTTTCAATTTTTAATTCATTTGCTAAAGATGTTGTTGATTGAGCTCCTGGATATTTTTTATAAATATTATTTTTAGGTTTTGTTGTTTCTGGATAAATTTGTGAACAATTAGAAAGAGAATTAGTTTTAAGAAAATTATTTTTTCTGTTCATCTCATTATTAGAAGAAAAAATATTTTTTTGTTTTAAATTTGATTGATTATCGTTTATTTGATTGCTATTTAAATTAGATTGATAATTTTCATATTCTTCCATAGGCATAAAAGTCATTGACCTGGTGGGTTTTAATTTTTTCTTTACATTAATCAAATAATTAGATGTAGTTTCCGGTAAAATATCATCTTGTTTATGTTGAAACATATTAGAACTAGCACTTCGATGTAAAACATTAGCAAAAGGGTTTGTCTGATTAACAAAAAACTGATTGTCTTTACGTAAGCTTCTAACTGCTAAATCATTTGTTTTTGTTGAATGTAAATAATCATTTATAGGATTTGTCTTTATAACATTTAATGGTATACCAAATGGAGGATGAGGAGGAGGTATATTAGAAGATTGTGAAAATTTTCTATACTGTAAATCATCTACGATAGGATCTGGTTCTAAATGACCATAAATATTTTTCTTCATAGAATGCTGTAAGTTTAGTGGATTAGCATAAGCAGATGTGTTTTGCAAATAAGAAGGAGAAATTAAATTAACAGTATTAGACTTAGGTATAGGAGAATTCATTTTACGAATAGCTAAATCATCATTTATTAAATCTGGAATAGCTGATCTACGCATTGGAGGTGCTCTTTGAAATTGATCATAAAAAGCACTTATAGGTCTTTGTTTAAGCTCGTAATTAATTTTTGATTTATGTTGAAGCTCTTCATCTGATTTTACGTTCGGTGATGGACTTATTGATTGAATATTAGAAGCTGAATTAAAACGCATTAGTTGAAACTTACAAGGTAAATCTCGTCTTTCAGCACGGTCTAATAAATCTTGATCACTTAATTTTAATTTTTTGTACATTTCTTCTAATTCAAAAATAGCATCATCTAGTTTAGCTATACGTTGACTACGTGATTTCTGACGTTCTGTTTTAGGTATTTTTTTTAAATAATTGTCATTAGTATCACGATAATAACTATCTATTTTTAAACAAGTAACTTGAGATGGACGATGTTTAAATCTAAACTCTTTCACTGAAATTGGTGAATTACATACTGTATTATTTGGGGATTGTAAATGACCAGGATCTGTAGGAGTTGGTGAAGAAGGATAATTAATATCAATTGTCTGTTTAATTTTTGGTTTTTTTAGAAGATTATTTTCCATAGTCTTTAAAGGAAGTTTTTTTTTAAAAGAAAAAAATATTAACAAACAAAATAAAAAAGAACTAAAATCAAGAAATTATTGAAAAATATAAACTACATTAGGTTTTAAACATTAACAACTATGAAAAAAAATAAAAACGAATTCGTAAATAAATTTTGGCAATAGTTTAGTTTAAAAATAAACTAACGATGATAATTTAATTTAAGGGTATGTATCTTAAAAATAGAACGCATCTTAAAAACTTGACAAAAAAATGTCTATGCACCTGTTGCAAATTTTTTTTTTTAAATGCAGATGTTTCCAAAAAAAAATGAAAAACTAATTAGCTTTGATTAAATCAGATATTTGCCTGCTTAAAAAAAAGTTAAAGAAATTCTATTTAAAATTTTTAAAAAACAAGAAAAATTAAATTTTATTTTTAAATTTCAACTTATCCAAATTGCAGCCAATTAAACAATAAATCAGCTGCTTATTAAAGTTAATCAATTAAATTTTTAACCAAAAAAAATTGACTTTTTTGTTTCTAACTTATTTATAAAAAAATAATACTTTATAAGCATTAATTAGCTTAGTTTTTATTTTCAAATGACTTTCTGATATGATTAAAGATAAGAAAATTTTTTTGTTTACATTGATTTTATAAATTCTTTTTAATGTAAACAGCCAAAGCTACACAACTAAGTAATCCAGCTGTAGAAAATATTAGTTTAGGTACATAGCTATTTAAAACACTGTCCTAAAGAGTAAAAAAGAGAATTAAAATTTAAATTTAAAAAATGAATTATTTTTTTATTACCCATCCACCTTTTGATTGAACCCAAGAGCAAACAGTATCAAAAATGAATCTTAATGAATAACTAATTAAAGTTATGCAATAACTGACGTAACTATTTGAATATGCTTTTAAAGCTAAATCAGAGCAAAAGAAAAAAAGAATAACTATTTTTTCTCTACTAATACCACCATTTGTGAATAATTCTGTCAAAATCGTTTTGAAATGTGAGTAGGTTAAAGTTACATTAGAAATGTCCATCTGATAAAATTAGAAAAAAGCATTAAAAAATGAATTTTTTAAAAACTCAATTGAATTACCTCTTCAATAGTTTCTTTAATTTTTTCTCTTTCTTTACTATTTTCAAAACATTCTGAAATTTTTCTCAAATCTTGACCTAATGATGTGAAAAAAGGATTAGCATAACCTCCAAATTTTGTTTTGATTCTAAATTACAAAAAAAAAAAAACTTTTTTACTTTAAATTCAAATTAAAAAATAATCATTTATTAACCTAGCATTAGCTGATTTAACATCTTCATTTTCTTTAAGTTCTTCATAGATTGGTGATTCATCTAATCCTTCTTTATTAAAACGTTCTTTACAAAATTGTAAAAATAAAAATTCCGAAATAGCCCTTGTGTCTTCAATTTCTATTTGTCCTGCTATTGTAGGCATTTTAAGTTTAAAACTTTTTTTAAATAATTTCAAGTATAATCAAAAACTATAATTTTTTCAAGTGAATTGATCAATTTGGCAAAATGAAAAATCGAATATCTCAAAAAAACTTTTTTTTTTAACCAGAACAAAAAGGGAAGAACATGGCGTTTTCTTTAAAACCTTCAAAACATTAAAATTTTTTTTAAAAACTATATATAACTTTAGAACATTTTGAGTAATGTTTAAGTTAAAGTTCTATGCAAAAATTTTTTTTAATTTTTTGTCAAAAAAGTTTTAAACTTTTAAACTTTTTTAAGCGCGTAGTACAAAATTTTTTTTTCTATTTTGTAACTGCTAAATATTAAATATATAATTTTAAATTAAGTTTTTTATCAACTCTTCATAGTAAAACATAAAAGAATAATCATTAAAGTCTCTTGCATTCTAATAAAATTAAATTTGAAATTTTAAAATTAATGACACATACTATCACATTGTTTTATTTAAACATAATTTTTAATCGTATTTTACTAAAAAATTTTCAAAATTTGATTGTAAACGACTTTTGAAAAAATAAAGTTTAAAAAAGACTAATTTTATGATGTTAGTTTCCAATTAACTCAATAACTTAGTTGACTTTTTCTGGCTATTTTGTATGAAGAAATGTAAATTTTTTTAGTCTGATTTAAGTAATAAGTTTTCTAAAACTTTTACTCAATTAAAACATAGAGTTTTTATAATAAACAATTCTCTGATTTATAAATGTGGAAAATTTTTTGCTTTTTCAAAAATAACAACAGAAGTTATTTAATTTAGATTTGTTTAAGATACAACATTAATTTGTTTTTTTCTAAATTAAAAAAGAAAACTATAAATTAAAAAGTTTCTATTTAAGTAGGAAATAATTTAGAAAAAAATTTTTCTAAAAATTATTTTCTAATTTGCTATTTTGCAATTATTCTGAATTAAAAAAGCTTCTTATGATAAATAATTTTATAAGTAAATTTAAAAAACTTCAACTATTTTTAAAGTTACTCTATTAATTGTTTTTAATGCTTATTAATAGTTTGCAAAAGAAAAATTCTTTTGAAAAGTTTTGTAAGCTGAAAAATTCTTTTTGCTATATACAGAAAAGTTTGTTTATATTGAAAATGTAAACAAATAAAAAAATTTATAACTTTTACATTTTAATTATTAATAAATGATTAATTAATTAAAATAATGAGAAAATTTGGAGAAGAAGAATGTAAAGCATGTAATGATTTTAAATCATTTATGGTGCAATCTAGTAAAATCAATAAAACTAGTTTAGAAGAAAAATTAAAAGATTGTCCATTAGATAAAACAGAGTTAGGAAACCGAACATGGTCTTTTATACATACTATGGCTGCTTATTATCCAAAAAATCCAACAAATCAGCAAAAAACAGATATGACTCAATTTATTGAATTATTTTCAAAATTTTATCCTTGTAAACCGTGTGCAGAAGATTTTCAAAGTGATTTAAAAGATAATCCTCCTGATGTTACAAATCGTTTATCTTTAAGTACATGGTTTTGTAAAATGCATAATAATGTAAATATAAAATTAGGTAAAAAAGAATTTGATTGTAGTAAAGTTTTAGAAAGATGGAGAGATGGTTGGAAAGATGGTAGATGTGATTTGTAAATTTAAAATTTATTTTAAATAAAATAAAATTTTTTTTTAAAATTTTGTTTGATAAATTTTTATTAACAAATATTCAGAATTTGACCTGGACAATCTTCACAACATGATTGACCATTTTCACGACATTTACCAGCAGGACATTTACATATTTCTAATGCAGCTTTTTCAAAAATATTAGCCTTAGGTGTAGTACATTTACTAGATACACAACATTGTTGTGTTTCTTTTAATAAAACTCTTTTACAATCTGATTTACTACAACAAGTTATATTTGGAATTTCTTTAGTGTTGTTTAAAACTTTAGTATTTTCAAAACAACAATTACATTGTCCATTATTTTCAATATTAGTTTCACAACAATTACATTTACTCTGACAATCAGTGTTTAAATTTTTTATTTGATTTAAAGCTTCATTATTCAATGGTATTACAGCAAAAGCTAAAATTAAAGAAAAAACTTAATTAAACTTAAAATAAAAGTTTTTAGCTTACCTGTAACATTTTTTTTGCAATTGTTTCCTTCATCATTTAAATTTTTGGGTACACTTGTTTTAATTAAATTACAACTTATAAAACAGTTTTTAGAATTTGATGTTTCAACTTCACAACATGAGGTATTTTTATTATTCAAATTATTATTTAAAGTTTGATCAGGTAAACAACAAAAATTTGTTTCTTTTGGGACACAAATATTAGATGAAGAAAATAAAGCTAATAAAGCTGATGCCGCTTCATTTTTATCTATGAATTCACAAGTATTTTTTTTACTGCAGTTGCATTGTTGATTTTCACAGCAATTTGAACTCTTTAAAAGCTCCGATTGATTTTTGTTTGTTTCATTTTGTACAGTTGTGGATTCTTTTTGAGAATTTTCAATTTCGTTATGCTTAGCTTTGTGGTTTTTTAATGTATAGCTTGAAGAAAATGATTTATCACATAAATCAATATCACACTTAAATGGCCGTTCACCACTATGAGTTCTTAAATGGGTTTTCAAATGATGAGATGCTATAAAACTTTTTTCACAATTATTCATTAGACATTTAAAAGGCCTTTCGCCATTATGAGTTCTTTGATGTTTTTTAAGATCAGATTTTGTAGTAAAATATTTTGAGCAACCTGAATACATACAATTAAATGTATTTCCATTATGTAGTCTTTGATGAGCTTTTAAACGGTATAAAGTTCTAAAAGCTCTATTGCATTGATTTTCAGAACAAATGAAAGGCTTTTCTTGTGTATGTATTCTAGAATGAATTCTTAAACTATAACTTGTTAAAAATTTTTTTCCACAACCAGGATCTTTACATTCGTAAGTTAATGAACCTGTGTGAGTTTTCAAATGTGTTCTAAGATTACCTGCTGTTGAATAAGTTCTGTTACAGTCTGAGTATGTACAAATATATCTTTTAGACGGTTGTTCATGAATTACAGCATCAGAAGATTTTGAAAATGATTGTTGATTTGAATTTTGTGTATAATCTGAATTTTCTTCTAAAGAAGGATCCTCTAAAAAATCTAAATCATCAATAAAGTTTTTTTCTTTTTCATTTATATAAGTAATTTCATTATTTGAATCATCAATATTACTGAAAAAAGAAAAAATTAGTTTTTCCGTAATTGATAATTAAAATCTTACCATGAATTTTTATCAAATAATTGATCAAGCTCTTTTTGTGTTATATCATTAAAATCTTCAACATTAAAATCAATATGATCATAATTTGAGTTTTTGTTTAAATTATTTTGATTAATTAAAATTTCATTCAAATTGTTTTGTTCATCTAAAACTTGGTTTAGATTATTATTTTGATCGCTTGAAATTTGGTTCAGGTTATTATTTTGATTATCTAAAACTTGGTTATTTTGTTCATAAAGTTCATTTAAACCTACTGAAGATAATTCTAAATCAATTTGCTCAATATTTAAAAAGTCATTATTATAATAATTTTGATTCAAATTTTCTGTAAAGCTGACTTTATCATTTTTATAATTGAACAAATTTTCTTGTTCAAGATTGTCAAAATTGTCTATGCGTTCATTAAAATTATTATTTTGATTTTGTTCAAAATTATTTTGATTACAATTTAAATTAACTTGTATACAATTCAAATTAGCTTGATTAAAGTTTAAATTATTTTCTTCACAATTTAAATTATTTTCACTATTTAAATTTGCTTGGTTATTTATATAATTTTGATTAAAATTTACGTTAGTTTGATCACAATTCATGTCATATTGATTATAATTTATTTGATTCTGATCACAATCAATGACATTCACATTTAAAGTATCATTTTTATTAAGAAAATCATAACAATTTGAAAAATTTTTTTTATTATTTACATCAGTAAAATTAGTATCCATTTTTTATCATTTTGAATTTCTTTGATAGATTATTTTTCAAATTAGTGATGTTTACATAGCTTAAAATAATAGTTTTTCAGCTAAAAATTTAAACAAGTTTTCAAATCAAATCAAATAATTTAAAATTCAAAACACAATTAGCTATTTTGAGTTATATAAAAATCAACATTAAAAAAAGATTTATAAAACCTAAAAATAAACTTTTGATATTAAACTTGAATTCGATTTAATGTTATTTTAACAAAAATTTATAAAAAAATAGTAAACTGTTAAAAATATCTTCGAATTTCAATTATTTATACTGCTTACTCCCATCTGTTAAATTTTTTTTAACTGAAACTTTATCTTTTTGGAAAAATAAATTTCTGTTTTTTTAAACTCATAATTTGAAGTTATTTCTTTTCAAATCATTTACAGCATTTTAAGCCCATTTCTACATATCTCGGTAAAATGAATAGTAGTTCAAAATTTTCTTTATGACTTCTGCGATGTTTTCCGATGTTTTATTTTCGATTTCTTTTGTACCTTAAGAAAATTTTTTTAATTCGCGTATATGACAATCAAAATACTGAATAGTCATCTAGAAAAATTATTTTTGTCTTGCATTTTGAGTTTCATCAGCTATTATGCTTAGAAACGTCTGTTCCTTAATTGCCACCATTACATTTTCAATATTTTCTTTTGATAACTCCACTAATATTCTCCTTAAAGTTGTTTTCTTCTGCAACTGAAACTCAAGATTATGTGTTACCCATTTTCCAGAAAAAGCTCTAAATATTTTATCTCTAAAGCAATTAAATGATATTTTGTAAAAAATTTGTCTTGAAATCCATATTTTCATTTCGTAGATTAATTGCTGAAATTCTTTGCTTATGAGCACCACTGTCACAATGTCTTTCAACTTGAGAATTGATTATTCTTGAAATTGATGTTAAACATAATTTGCAATAAAGTTATCTATCTAAATAACTAATATATTTATTGATCCGAGAACTGAAGCTTTACCGGAGTAAAAGTAACAGTACAAGGAGTAAGAAAAGTATGTATAGGAAAATGAATATTGTGTTTATATGTGTTTTGTGTATCTTTTATAAGTGTGAAAAATAGTTAAGAATAAATAACAAAAGTATATAACAGGTAGGTGTGTATATCTGAAAGTTCTCT